>OY821517.1:155298440-155685940 GCA_963682025.1 Cordilura impudica
AAAACTAAAAAATTATAAATAAAAAATGAAACATGAAAAATAAGAAATGAAAAATGAAAAACTAAAATTAAAAATGAGTAATGACAAATAAAAAATGAAAAATAAAAAATAAAAAATGAATATTGAAAAATAAAAAATGAAAAAAGAAAAAAGAAAAATAAAAAATGAAAAATTAAAAATGAAGAAAAAAATTAAAAATTAAAAATAAAAATTAAAAATTAAAAATAAAAAATGCAAATTAAAAAATGAAAAATTAAAAATAAAAAATTTTAAATTAAAAAAAAAAATTAAACATGAAAAACGAAAAACGAAAATTAAAAATAAAAAACGAAAAATTAAAAGTTAACCGGTTAAAATAATAAATAATAATAAATATTTTTATATTAACAGAGCCCCTGCAGTTGATTGATATAAGTGATATGCTTTCTGTTTGATTATAAGAAAGTGCTATAAAAAAATCTTTAATTACTAACAGCCGTATTCATAAAAATTCTAAACAGCATTTCAAATCCATTTTAAGCAAAAATCGATAAAATTGTATTCATAAATGAAATTTAGCTTAAAATACCTATTTTAAACCTTGTGTAAATAAAAGAATTTTAAAATTGGTTCGACTCTATTTTAAACCTATTTTAAAATGACATTTGTGCTTTTTTCTTTGTGTTTGTTTTCATTTTGAACACAGTAGCGAAAAATTGTCATTCAATCGAAAGAAGTTAGTTGATTTTTTAATGAGAAATAGACAATTTGTATTTGATTAATAGAATTAGTAAGAATTATTTTTATTGACAAAAATTACGTTTTAATTATATATATTTTGTTTACAATAGAAATTATTGCCCAAAGCTCAAATAATTGTAAAAAAAAAAATTTACAAAAAAAAAGGAGCGACCCATTTGCTATTCCGGATAAGGAGCTCTTGCGCTCGAAGTCTTTATACAAATTATTAAAATAACTTAATTAAGTCAACTACATTAAAAGGAATATTTTTAATTTGTAATAATAGAACAAAGAAAACTAGTGATGTGTAAACAATCAAAACAAATTAAATAAAACTGGTTATTTGAATACTTTTTTATCTGCAATAAAATCACCACATAAATTACATATCTATGCACCTATCATTTTGTTTTGAATGTTTTTCTTTATTTAAGTAATAGGCAATATTTATCATTAATTTTTTTTTCTATAAAAAACCATATTTTTCTCAAACACAGCAAAAAAGAATTATAGATACGAATACCGTATGAATTAATATCCACGATTTTGCATCATTACAACTCAATTGACAAATAAAAAATGTAGTGTTGCCATCATAGAGTTTAATAAAACGTTGAAACGTTTATTACTTAAAATACTGCTTATGAATACGAATTTTTAACAAACCTTTTTTAGGCTTAAAATAAATGTGTTTTAACTAATTTGCATTTGAAACTTGATTTAAGATTTTTTTATGAATACGGCTGTAGATGTTTACACATCTCCCCTGCGATCGGACTCACATGATTTTTTTTATATGTATGGTTGCCAGATTTAATATAATATAGTTCTTGAAAAGGCTGGAAAAATACCAGAGTAACATTGGATGATGAATGTTAAATAAAAGTCTTTTATTTAAAATTGAAAAGTACATGATCTTAAAAGCCTAATTAGAGAATTCTAAAACACAGAAACTGAAACACCATAAATTGCCCCTCTTTAAGATCAAAAGTCAAATTTAAGGAGATTTATATTTTTTAAAACAAACTATCGATATAATATATATTTGTGGAAAGATTTCAATAAAACTTGTTGATAACATTTTATTGATTTATTTTCTGAAATGGGGCACTCTTGAGATTGACTTTAACATATTCCCGCAGAGTTATGGAGTGATTTAAACCCTTTTTCCCCTTATCTGGTCGATCTGAAACTTTGTCTGTAAACTTGTTGCGACCAAAGATTAATTTTAAAATAGTCACCCAAAGTCACACACAGTCACGGAGAGATTCAAAACTCATATGCCTAAGGAAAGAAAGAATTTTAATAAAAACTTTATTTTCATGGGTTAGATTATTTGTGTGTTCATAATGACAATTGCAGTCAATACCTAATTAACTTGTTAAAATATTACCAAATAGATTTTGATTAAT
The DNA here is from genome assembly GCA_963682025.1 of Cordilura impudica. Classification (NCBI taxonomy): domain Eukaryota; kingdom Metazoa; phylum Arthropoda; class Insecta; order Diptera; family Scathophagidae; genus Cordilura; species Cordilura impudica. The sequence goes on from OY821517.1 coordinate 155,300,573, forward strand.
TAATTTAGTTCAGCGAAATTGAGTTTTTTTTTTTTTTTAAATAAATAATATAATAAATATTTAGCAGCAAAATTAAATGGGTTGTGCCGAAAACTTACCATTCTATTTATTAAAATAACTGTGTAATAAAAATCACTTTAATAAGGCCATTAAATCAATCGTGCATTTGAAAGTTCTTATTGTGCCCATACTTTAGTTGGCTACTGTACATGTTCAAAGTCCAAAGCATGTTGTTATCACAATTATTAACTTTGTTTGTATTTACTAATTTTCACTTGGAAAAATATGCTGGTGGGTGGCCTTATCCTTACTTTTTAATTACATTCTTTAAACTACGTATTTGGCAAAATTTATACAAAATTTGTTTCTCTCTTTCATTTGTCTTTTGTGTTTTTTTTTTTTCTGTTTCCACTATTTAAAGTGTATTTTTCCACATGGAAAAATATTTTCATTTTTCATGATTTTGCAAGTAGAAAATTGTACTGTGCAATTCTCTTGTTTGTTTTTGTTAAACAATGTAATGTGTTTTGTCATTGTTGTATTCTTAACCAGTTATACGCTTCGTTAACTTAATAACATTGACTAAAAGTTGCTGCTATCATCAAGCTGTAATTGGATATTTTGTTTGTTTTTTTGTCTTTTTTCGTTATATGAGTTTGCATAAAATATTTGTTTTTCTCATATCAATTTTGTTTATGATAAAAAGTAGCATTTCATAGTTTTTTCATTAAAAAATACGTTCGTATTATGTATTTCAGATGCATACGTTTTTGAGATAATGATGCTATATTCATGACGTATAAGTAGTAAAAATTGAATATCTTTAAAATTGATCATTCGCATTCTATATATACTCTAAACCAGGATATAATGAGTTTCTTTCAATGGTGCGTGGCACAGTGTGAGGTTTTAACATTTTAGCTTATCAAAATACAATTTGTTGTTTTTTTTTTTGAGAATTTGAAGTGGCATTTATTGATAACATTCCCAACTACATTGAAGTGCATTTGAAGATGAAAAATTCACAGTTTTATAAAGTAACAGCACCTTAAACTTCATTGTAATTGCAGACTTTTTTAAGACATAAGTAAGTCAATGAGCGTAACTCAACTTTAAATGTTTGTAACTTTTTTTAAAATGCAATATCTTAACGAAATTTTTTCTAGTTTATAGTTTCATATATTTTTTATTAAAAATTATTAATAAATTGTAAAACGCGTGAGCAGAAAAAAAGTTTGAAGGTTTTAAAATATATCTATTTGAAATTTTGTATTTTTTGATTGGACATAAAAATATATAGGAAAGCAGGGAAAAATAGTCGCATCATTGGCATTAAATAACCTCATCTGTCTTCTTACAGAATTAACTAAAAAAAGTCTGCCCCAACTTGCCTATCCACAATTGTCGATCCAAAAACTATTCATGAGTTCAGGTATTTCGCGCCAAAAAAATTTTGATATTTGGCTGTTTGCAGAAAAAATGAAAAATATCTGCAAGTCTTTAAATTTATTTCAGGAAATATTTGTACTGGTTCACATAAAACACTTAATATTCAAGCAATAAAACTTTTTCTAAAACAATTTCCACACACACAAACTCTAAATGGCAGAACCCAAATAGAACAAAACTTCGAATTATGAAAGTAAATAGTGATTGGATGACTCTAGAAATTCATTTATCCCAATTTATTTGTCTTAAGACCATTTCTTCTTCGGTTTCTACTAATGGAAGGCCAGAGAAAAAATTCCAAGAGTGCTCAGAAGTTATTAGAAAAAGAGAAACAAAAGAACTTTTGTAGACGACTGATCATAATCAGTTATTTTTAGCAGCCCAAATTCAAATGCACTTAGATGGAAAACGATCTTCTTCCTCAATTGTTCGTGAGCTTTCAACTGCACACAGGAAACAGATTGTGTTAATAAAAGAAATTCGAATTGATTACAATTGCAATTCTATTGTCTTAACTGAAATTATTTCATCACAATAGAAAATGACTAGTTACTATAAAATTTCTGTTAATACAATCGAAAATTCAGTTGATCCACTTTAGAACGATTCGGTTGGCGAAGTTTTTTTCCGTGTGTACTTCTCCAAAAAGAGGGGCAAACTTTTACAAAAAAGTAGAATTGTTTCAGATAAACCCATGAGCTTTTCTGTTGATCAAACATTAGCAATGACAACAGATATCGGTTTATCTACACATGGCTACCAATTGTTGAGACAACATAGTTCGTCCATTAATTCTAAAATGTTTCCCTGTTATGATTCTATAAAAAATACCAAGCGTGCATGTTATACAAATGGAATAACTGTAACAGAATAATTCGCAAATGTGAGCTTCCAACCACATATTGATCATTCAGTCGTAAGACTTTGTTTGGCCTTAAAAGATTCATTTATTTTAATAGGCGATAATTTCAATGAGGCGACTTTTAAGATCAAATGGGGCTGTGATGGCGCTGACCATAATCGTTACAAGAAAACATTTTCTCAAGAAAATATTTCTGACGAAATTTTATTTACATATCTATGGTCCTAATTGAAATGTCTTTGGAAAATGTAGGTAACAACCAAAAAACAATAATTTGGATAAATTCTGCACCATCGTCAACAAGATATTGTCGACCTATAAAATTCGTATTTGCAAAAGAGACAAAAGACCTAATTTTAAATGAAGTTAAACAAATAGAAAATCAAATTTTATCCCCCTTGCCAACTATGGTTACTGCTGAGCATAAAAAATTTAAAGTTACTGCTAAGCTAGTTTTGTGTATGATTGATGGAAAAGTGTGCAATGCTCTTTCAAATTATTCATCATTCCAAGCGTGCTATTTATATGGGGCTACACCATTAGCTATAAATAATCCAATAGCAATTCTAAATAATACATTTGATAAAAATATGCTGCCAATGGGCCTATCCCCTTTCAATGCCTGGATTCGCTTTATGGAGTGGTTGGATATAAAAAATGGCAAATACGGAGAGTTGATAATAATAAAGTACAATTACTTAAAAGAAAGAAACACATACAAACCCGATTTAAAGATGAAACAGGATTGCTACTTTATAGAATAACATTTGAAGAATCTTTGAAGAAATTCTCAATTAAAAATTTTAATAAATAAGTCCGTGACAGCGAATGAGGCGATGGAGGCACTGTTGTTTTGCGGTGAACATCATAACTCGTTACCGGATAATGTGAGATAAAAAATCGAAATCTTTTTTTTTTTTGTTTTTTACACCATTTTGAAGGGTAAAACACAATTCTTGCTATAAAATTTCGGGAATTTGTTGTTAAAAAGTGGGGAAGAGAATGGAAAATAAAAAAAAAGTTATTCGTGGTAACCTGATGATTTATGTGTAGATGTAGTGTGTAAACTTTAAAAATAATCGGTCAAGTAGATTTTGAGTTATAATTTTCTATTATTATTTTTTGGTCAAGTTTAATAGTTTGCTAGTGCTTTATTTATTTGAGTTAATTTTGACCTAAAGTTTTAATGTAAATAAAAAATTTTTATTACATATTTTATACCAACGTTTCGTCAATATTTATTGTTGACTTCATCATTGGTTTTTTTTTTTTTTTTGTCTATTTTAATTGAAAAGAAAAACATTATTTTATTACAATAATACACCAAAGAGCAGATTATGACTTACAGTAAAATTAATATTTTAACATTAAGATGCACTACATTTAACATTTAATAAAAACATTAAAACATAAACTGAATATAATTTAAATACATCACAACTTATTGATAATATCACAGCTGATTTCGTGTATTGCAACTGTGATGTTATTTATTCTGTTAATCAAATACCTATTAACTTTATTATATCAAATGGAAATATATATATAGAAATCATCAATAACAAAATTACAAAAGGTTTCTTAGTTATTATAACAAGTAGAATATTATAATGTACTAGCTGTTTTTACCCGGTCTTGCCCGGGATACAAAGGCCTTTGACTTGAAAAATGGTTCACTATGCTTACCAGGCGCTGAGTACTTAGTCCCCAATTAACAAATTCCTCAATGAAATGAACTTTCTCCCCAAAAATTTGTATGGGCAGTAAATTCATTTTTTATTTCAATTAAAAATTATTTGATTTTTTAATTTAGAAGTTTTTTATAAGATGCTGCAGCAAAAATGCTTCAACAATAAGCGGCGAAACCGCTTTAAGTTTTTTTTCAGTTTATTTATAAACATCAAATATAACGGAATGGTTCGCAAATTAAAGGAATCGGAACTTTGAAAAATTGAATTACTTCATTCAATAAGTGATCATCATTGAGCAGAGACATCAAATTCAAGTTTCAGAAATGAAAGACTAATGCGACGTTTAATATTGTGTCGCAAGGTTTCTTTTTAAGCAACTGCTTATAGTATATGTGTGGCCTCTTATGATCAACAGGTAATTATTTCACATACGTAGATAAAATTTATCATACGACATTTCACTAAGCTGTGTTCCGCGAGCGAGTCGCGCACGATTCCGCGCGTTTGGCAGCCAGACCCATGCTGCCGTGCAGTTGTTGTCAAATTATTTTAATCGCCAAAATATATTTTTCAGATCATTGCGATATTTTTGCTGAGCTGTGTTCCGCGAGCGCATCGCGTCCGCATCCGTCGCGTCCGCGGTCGCGCACCACGCGTCGCTTCCGCACGTTTGGCAGCCACACCCGTGCTGCCGCGCACTTGTTGTCAACTTATTTTAATCGCCAAAATATACTTTTCAGATCATTGCGATATTTTAGCTGAGCTGTGTTCCGCGAGCGTGTCGCGTCCGCGTGCCTCGCGCCGTTTCCTCGCAGCTACTACCCGTTCTGCCGCTTAGTTCTCGTTAACTTATTTAATTCCTTAACTTATTTTAATTCCTAAAACGTCGCGTCCGAGTCAGCTGTTTCTAACTTATTTTAATTGTCAAAATATATTTTTCAGATCATTCCGATATTCTAGCTAAGCTGTATTCCCCGTGCGCGTAGCTTCCGCGCAACGAAATGACGCTATTGAAAATAATACTCATTTTAAATGCATTTATTGTAGGACATATATTGAGAGTAGTATGCAAATGTTTACTAAAATAAATATTTAACAAAATTCATTAAATAAAAATATGTAAAAATTTAAGAATGAATTTGGGGAGTAAGTTCATTCTTTCTTCCGATTAAAAAAAAGGGGAATTTGTTCATTTCTTTTGGGTACCTTTTTTTTAAGTTTGGGGAATTTGTTCACCGTGTAGTTATTTCCGTGTAAACCAAATATCAGAGAAATCCGTTGAAAAGTACAAATTTGTATAGGGAAGAAATGGACAACACAACAAAATGTGAATTTTATATGAAAATTGGGCGTAAAAGTAGGCGTGGTCGGTAAAAATCATATGGCGACCTTCCCTGGAATATGTACTAAATTTCGGAGAAAGCCATTGAAAAATAAAAGTTTGTATAGCAATCAAATAAAGAAACAAATAAAAGGAAAAAAATAAGTTTCATATACATAGAAGTTGGCGCAAAGTAGGCGTTGCCTGTAAGAAGCATATGGTGACAATCCCTGTAGTATAGAAATCGTGTGACCAAATTTTAGACATCCCTAGAAAAATAAAAATTTCTATAGTGAACAAATATACCAAAAAACAGAAAATTAATTTTGTATAAAAAGTGGGCGTAGAAGTAGGCGTGGCCGGCAAGAATTATATGGCGAGCGAACAAATATACCAAAAAACAGAATACGAATTGTATACAAAAAGTGGGCATAACAGTAGGCGTGGCCGGCAAGAATTATATGGCGAGCTCTCTGGAGTACAGAGATCGTGCGTAGCAAATTTCAGAGAAATCCGTTTAAAAAAAATTGTGTAGCGAACAAATGTACCAAAAAAAAGAATATGAATTGTATAAAAAAAAGTGGGTATAACAGTAGGCGTGACCGGTGCGAAGAATATGTCGACCTTCCCTGGAGCAGAGAGATCGTGTGTACCAAATTTCAGAGAAATCGGTTGAAAAATAAAAATTTGTATAGGGAACAAATATACCAAAAAACGAAATGAATTGTATACAAAAAGTGGGCGCTAAAGTAGGCGTGGCCGGCACAAAGAATATGGCGAGCTTTTCTGGAGTACAGAGATAATGTGTACCAAATTTCAAAGAATTCCGTTGAAAAATAAAAATTTGTATAGCAAACAAATATACCAAAAAACAGAAAACGAATTGTATACAAAAAGTGGGCGTAAAAGTAGGTGTGGCCGAAAGAATCACCCGGTGACCTGGCCTGGGATACACAGATCGTGTGTACCAAAATTCAGAGAAATCCGTTGAAAAATAATAATTTTTATAGCGAACAAATATACCAAAAAGCAGAAAATGAATTGTATATAAAAAGCGGGCGTAAAAGTAGGCGTGGTCGATAAAAAGTATATGGTGACCTTAGGTAGAGTACAGGGATAGTGTGTACCGAATTTCAGAGAAATCTGTTACCAAATAAAAATTTGTATAATGAACAAATATGAATAAAACAGAAAATGAATTTTACATAAAAAGTGGGCGTGAAAGTAGGCGTGGCCGGCAAAAAGTATGTGGCGACCTTTCCTGAGGTATACAGATCGCGTGTACAAAATTTCAGGGAAATCGGTTGAAAAATAAAAATTTGTATAGCGGTCAAACAAACAAACAAACAAACCAACAAACAAACAGAAAATATATATATAATAATAATACATCTTCCCTCTTTTTTTTTTTTTTATAATAATAAAATAATAATATCTAATTATACCGTATACCACTATGTGGTTTGGGTATAATGACTTTGTGCTGCTATTTGTAACAACCAAAAATATTTGACCTAGACCCATCTTTAATTATCGAATCAGAATCACTTTTTGAGTTGATTTGAATATATGAATATATTTTTGATGGAATTTGGTATATAAGCTTTTATTGGCCATGGGACGAACGCTATTGAAATTGGTGAGAATCGGTCCATATTCAGATCTAGCCCCCATACAAATTACCCCTATAAAATCGACATAAATTGCCATAAGATCCAAATTGTCATATAGATCTTACTCAAATTGGGTTTGTATGCGTTCATTACATCCATTAATGAGTAGTCCCAAAATGATCCCTTTGGCCCCACATAGACTGCTTCCCGATCTTCACTTAAACCTATTAAAAACAAAAATATTTCACATATTCTTCTCAAATTTTTTTTGTATATATTTTTGCAAAATACAAGAGACTTTACCAAACATGATCAGGATCGGTCCATTTTTCTACCAAATCCCTATATAGATATAGCATCCGATATGAACTTTTTCATATCTGCAGCCAAAAAAATTAATAAAAATCCCACTCAAATTTGGTTTTTGCTTATTTTCTATGTCCAGTTAGTTGGGCCTAAGAGATAGGGTCTCTAAACGAATGGTATAGGGTATCGTATAGTCGGTCTAGACCGACTATAATTTTCTTACTTGTTAATAATGAGTTTGAAGTGTCTTAAATACATTGTAAGTTATTTATTAACAATAAAATGAATTGGTTTATAAAAGTTAGTCGGAATTCTTTGACGATTACTTTTCCGTGGAATGACAGTATTATTTGTTTTATTTTTAATATTATTATTATTATTAATTGTATTTTCCAAAACTTTATTTGCTTTTCTAATTTTAATATGAAATGAATTTCTTCTATAAATTTTTTCATCAATCAAACTTTTTATGATATAAGATCTAGGTGTATTATGCAAAGCAATTATAACTCTAGGAATCCATTGATGTAAAGGTTTAATTTTAAAATATATATTATCTCCAACATTAAATTCCTTTTTCCCTCTTGTGTTTTGATTAAAAAATTTTTCAAAATTCTTGATTTTTTCTTTCATTTCCTCTCTTATAAATTCATTATTAATATATTTAGAGTTAGGTTGTAACAATTTGTCAGTAATTGGAATTGTTGTCCTAAGACGCCTAAACAAAAGAAGTTGTGACGGTGAATATGTTAAATCTTTAACTGGTGTATTACGGTATTCTGGAATTGCATTTAAAACTTCTTCTTTTGTTTCTGATTTCTTTGTTTAGCAATACCAACAGTCCTCTCAGCTAAACCATTACTTCTGGGATAATTTGGACTACTAGTAATAATTTTAAAATTCCATTTTTTAGAAAATTCTAAACACTCAAAAGATGCAAAAGGCACGTTTTCAGCCACAACAACCTTTGGTATCCCAAATCTTGAAAACACTTCTATCCACCCTTCAATGACATCCGATGAAGTTTTGGACTTTAAATAAATTAACTCAAACCATTTACTATAATAATCTACAATAATCAAAAATATTTTTCCAGAATATTCTAAGATATGACATCCAACTTTTTCGAAAGGCAGATTTGGAATACTATGTGAGATTATCGGTTCTTTTATATTTGATGGTCTAATCTCTTGACATTTTCTACATTTCATTATTAAATTCTCAATATCATCATTCATGTTCATCCAATAGAATAATTCTGACGCTCTTTTCCTGGTTTTAGATATACCCATATGACTTTCATGTAACTTTTCTAATGCATGGATCTGTAAATTTCTCGGTATCATTATACGATCATTATAAAAGACTAAGTTCCCTTCAGTTGTTATATCATTTCTTTTATATCATTTCTTTTTCTCGGTCCATCCTTCAAGAGAATACTTTGTTAATAAACATAATAAATCATCATCCTTAGTAGCTTTTTTTATTTTCTCTAGACTATCATCTGTAACTTCAACACTATGTACCATTTCTGTTACTCCTTTTTCATGTTCCAAATCCCCGTTATCAATAGAATTTCTCGAAAAATAATCTGCAATCAATATGCTTTTACCACGTCTGTATATAACTTCTACATTGAAGGGATACATTTTTAATTTTAATCTCTGTAATCTAGAAGATCCAATTTTGTTAATATCTTTTTTAAAAGTAGTTTCCAGTGGCTTATGATCCGAAATAACCGTTATCTTTTTCCCATAAATAAATTGATGAAATTTTTTACAGGAAAACACAATTGCCAAAAATTCTTTTTCAATTTGGGCATATTGCTTCTCTGCAGTTGACAAAGACCGTGAAGCAAAAGAAATAATTTTATCATTTTGAAATAAACAACACCATAATCCATTTTTTGAAGCAACAGTTTGAATAACTATATCCTCTCTTTCATTAAATGGCGTGATAATAATATGATTGGAAACAACATTCTTAATTTTCTTGAAACATTCTTCATGAAAGGGTAGTACTATATAATCATTACCTTTTTTAAGTAGTTCTCTCAGTGGAGATGTTAAATCTGCTAAATTTGGTAAAAACTTTCTTAGATAATTTACTAGACCTAAAAAAGATTGAAGTGCAGTTCTGTACTTTGGAAAATTTAATACTAATATTGATTCTATACGTTTTCCATCTGGTTTTATACCTTTGTTTGAAATTATGTGTCCTAAAAAACTTACCTCATTAACTCGAAATTGAATTTTATTTTTATTTAGTTTTATATTTTGTTCTCTTGCTCTCTTTAAGAACATATTTACATTTTTATCATGTTCTTCTATTGTTTCCCCACCAACCATTATATCATCAATATAAATATTTAGTCCTGGCATAATCTTTTAAATTTATAACAACCAAAAGGAGTACTAAACGTAACTAAATTAACGGATTTCTCTGTTAGAAGAACATGCCAGAAACCATACTTTAGATAAAATACTGAAAAATATTTGTAATTGACCAAATTTGTACTTATTTCTTCAAACGTTGGTATTAAATAATGATTAGGAATTACATATTTATTAAGTTCTCTTGGATCTAAACATAAACGTAAGCTACCATCTTTCTTTTCTCGAATAACTATATTATTAACCCATGCTTGTGGCTTATCTGTTTTCTCTATTATATTCATATAAACTAATTCTTCTAGTTTAGCTTTTAATTTATCTCTTATTTTCATTGGCACTCTTCTGGGTGTATGAGCTACTGGAATTGCGTTAGTATTTAGTTCAATATTGTATGGCTTATGAAATTGACCTATTCCTTCAAACACATCTTTATATTTCATACACAACATTCCTAGTCAATCAAGAGATTTCTCCATATTTAAAACTCTTTTAATTAATCCATATTTAACACAAGTATCTCTACTTAATGTTGGTTTATAACCATAATCAACAATTAAAAATATCTCTTTATAAATATTATTTTTCGAAACACAAGAAAGTGTTATTTCGCCCAGAGGACTTATTTTTTGACCACTATATGTCTGTAAAATAGTATTAGCAGGTTTTAATATTGGGTTTTTTAGCATAGCATTCAATGTAAAAATTTGAATTATATTTGCATCTGAACCAGTATCTAATTTAAGTTTTATATTATAATTTTCTACCATTATATCATGATACCAAACATTTTTATATTGTATGAATTAATACTGTCAGTCAACGCAAAATCACAATTAAAATCAGAACTATCAGAATAATATTTGCTTAAAGTATTAACATGAACATTTGATTTGCACGCAATTGAAAAATGATTTAATTTTTTATATTTGTAACAAGGCTTACCAAATGCTGGACAATTATTAATATTATGCTCTTTGTTACATCTTAAAAATTTTTCAACTGAATATTTCGACTTTTGTTTTTGAAAATTTCTAAGTCTGTTGTTTTTATATTTATTAATATAATCTAATTGTTCCATCTCACCAGATTTTTCCTATTCTTGAACTACATCTACATTTTTCTTTGTTTCTTGCACTTCTCGTACTTGCTGTAATTGCTTTTCATGTATTTTGTATTCCAAGATTGTTCTCTCAATTTCAATATTATCCATTTTCATCAACTTTTCTTGAAGTTTTAGGTCAGTTACACCCAACACAATTCTGTCTCTTACCATTTCGGATACATCTGTAAAATCACAGCTACTCGATAATTCCTTTAAATCTCTCACAAAATCATCAACTGGTTCATTTTCTTTTTGAATTCGAGAATAGAAGATAAATCTTTCATACAAAATATTTTTTTTTATGCGTAAAATAATCAGAAAGGGCTTTTATAACTTTAATATAGTTATTGCTATCTTCAGCTGGGATGTCCAATGTTCGGATTATTTCCTTTCCTTCAAATCCTATTTGATTAAATAAAGCTAGTTTAATAGCATCACTTAATTTAACATTTTTGGCTACTAAATAATCTTCGAAATCTCTCAAAAAGGTTTCCCAATTCTTGGCCTTATTTCCAGAAACTTTTAAATCCGGAATTGCTTTCAGATCCATTTTGATATATATATATTTTTTTTTTTTAATTATTATTGTATATTTATATTATTCAGCTTAAGAATGCTTTCTTCTTTTTTTTTTTTTTTTTAACCGACTGCGCCATGTGATGTTATTTATTCTGTTAATCAAATACCTATTAATTTTATTATATCAAATGGAAATATATATATAGAAATCATCAATAACAAAATTTCAAAAGGTTTCTTAGTTATTATAACAAGTAGAATATAATAAGGTAGAATAATAATACAACAGCAACTATGTAACTCGCGCTTATTACGTCTCACTGTGGCTCAAATTTTGATTTCATTGGCCAAAAGTCAAATTTTTTTTTGTCATCGATTTTTAAAATTTTTACTCCTTTTTGTAGCTTATATATCCAGATTAAGGTAGCCAAAAAATTAGGTTAAACTATTGATAATTGTGGGCGTGGCATGCTGTCAAACTCAACTGTTTTTTTTAATTCAGCAAAAGGTGTTTTTTTTTTGTTTTTTATCAAAAATAAATGGTTACTACTCGCAAGCTATCATCGATATTGGCCTGCGGTCTTTTTTATAATGTTAGTAGGATTATAGTCTTTAGTTTTTGTAAGTAGTCACAGTTCTAACGTTTGATATTAGGGGCGTTATGAAATATTTATGAAACCACTATATTTTTCTCAAATTTAAAATTTAGTGGAATAGAACTTCTAAAGGAAGTAAGGGAACAAGAAACGTATACCACCCGGAGAAAGGCGAATGTATCCTGTTTAACCCTATATATACTTTTGCACCCCCCACGAGCCCCCGGTAGAACACTTTTTTCATTTTAATGAAATTACTCTAAAAAAATTACTCTAAAAAAAATTTTGTTTTTTTACTTTAGACTACGTAAAAGTAAAATAATTAAATAAAATACCTGCGAAAGGGTTTATTGGCTTTGTTTTGATCAGCAAAAAAATAAGTCATAAAATGATCACAATAGGTTCTACAGTAAACAAATGATCTCTTTCTTAATTTACCTGTTGTCAAATTTAAGGGTCAACCAAAGTCATAAACAATTTTATAAGTTTGTCAATAATCGCGGCACTAAACCACTAAAGATAAAAAACCACCCCATATTGGCGAGAAACTAATTAGTTTTACCTGATATTGAAGTCTGGATAACAAGTGCAGTTTTGTTCAATTTAAGTACTACCTGCTATGAAATTAAAGATCAATGTGTGAATAACATGTACCTAAAAATGTATAAAATGACGGATTCTATAAGGGATTACTCAATAATAAGTTAATACTTCAAGTGTACGGACGTATATTCGCAAGTGATAAAAAGTGATAAAAAAGTGATAACAGACGCAAATAAAAATATTGAGAAAAATATGGAGAACTTTAGTTATAAAGAACTGGCCGAAGAGTATTTTCGAAACAAAAACCAGGAAGATGTTCTTAGTTACGTTAAAATAAAATTAAACTTAAATTCGTCTAGTACCGAAATACAAGAGCAATTATCTAATTTCGTCAAAGTACTAAAAAAACGATTGAAAGAAGTTAACTACTGTAAACAAAAGTTTTATAATAAAAGTGCAAACTGGTTAGAAGGCCAACTTAATGTTGGTGGAGAAACAGCAAAGCTAGATAAGGCTGGAAGACCACGCAAATCATTGGACAACTGCAGCGATAGATCTAAGAGGCGGAAACTTAAAAATTTTAACGAGGAAATTGGTTCTACAAATATAAAAGAATCTTTTCTACATCAATTACGAGCACAAAACCAATTAACAAAAGTGGATATCATTGAAAAAACTTGTAATGCTAGTCCAGTGAGAACAAAGCGAATTCTTAAAAGTATACCAACTCCGAGCGATGCAAAACAGTTCACAAATGAGGAGGCATTAGCATTATTTCTGGATTTGAAATTAACAAAACACCAATATATTCAGCTCAGATTGCGTGCGATTGAAAAAGGCTCAAATATGTATCCAGCATATCATCACATAACAGCTGCTAAAATAGACTGTTTGCCATCAAAGGACACTATTACAATCACACCAATTTCGGCAGAAGTACAACTACAATCTTTACTTGATCACACAGCCAAACGCTTGCTACAATCAATAACAGGAACTGAGTTAAAGAAATATGGAAACACAAAGTTAATTCTATTTTGTAAATGGGGATGTGATGGTTCTTCGGGACAAAAACAATACAAACAAGTTGTATGTGAAAATATTTCGGACTCAGATATGTTCATGGTATCATTTGTACCATTGCGATTGAAAAAGATTTTGGAAGATTCGGAGCCTTCGAGTAGTACAACGCAAACAATGGATATTTGGAAAAATGAGACACCATCTTCTACGAAATACTGCAGGCCAATCAAATTTGAATTCAAAAAAGAAAGTCATGATGCCATTAACAAAGAAGTTAGTGATATCAAGGCCCAAATAGCAACACTACAGCCATTACAATTACAGTTAGATGGGCAGCAAATTGAAGTAAGCTACCAATTAGTGCTGACAATGATAGATGGAAAAGTAGGTCAGGCTTTGACTAACACGAAGGCTGCATCCAGCTGCATTATATGCCAAGCAACATCAAGCCAATTAAACCAAGTCCCGACAAAATCATTCGATAATACCGATGCCTTCGAATTTGGATTATCACCACTACATGCAAGAATACGACTTATGGAACACATACTAAAAATCAGTTATGATTTGGATTTCGGGCCTTCAGGATCAATAAGAAACAACGAAACCAACAAAGAGTTAAGAAGTTCAAAAAAGAAACATGTTCAAGATGAATATCGCAAATTTGGATTGATTATAGATCAGCCAAAACAAGGGTCAGGCAATACAAATGATGGCAATACCGCAAGAAGATTCTTTTCAGATCCAGAAACAGCATCTGAAATAACAGGAGTGGATTTAAACCTTATTTTCAGATTTAAAATAATCCTAGAAGTACTTGCGTGCAATGAAGAAATTGACTCTAGAAAATTTGGAGATTATGCTAAGGAAACTGCAAAAATATATACAACCAACTACCCATGGAGAAATATGTCTGCAACAGTCCACAAAATCCTTTATCATGGAGAAGATGTCATTAAATATCATTTGGTGCCACTTGGAGATCTATCAGAGGAGGCTCAGGAAAAAAGGAACAAGGATTACAGATTTTATAGACAGCACAATACTAGAAAAATGTCACGAAATTCCACAAATGAAGATCTATTTAATATATTATTGGCAACGTCAGATCCGTTCATCTCCAGTATTCGAAATCAATGGAAAGTGGAACATCGGGATTTAGATGAAGAAGCCAAAAAACTACTAAAGAACAGAAATAGCACAGAACAAAATATGGAATATTTGCAATCAATATTTGAGTCTAATGAATAATAATTATAATTGCCTTTCATTGTTATTTAAGTACGAAAAACATAGTATTAGTAAAAAATAATAATAAACAGAACCTATCATTGTTACAAATGCTATTTAAATCTATTGCAGTTTTTATTCTTAAAAGGTTTCCCACATATGAATGCAATGTTTTAATAGATAAGAAAGATTCAAAAAATAAGAACCCATATTTTCATATCAAAATTAAAAAAAAAAATTAGAATCATTGCGCTAATGTTTAGCAGATTTATTTAGCTAGTGTAACAAATTAGGCAGCAAACACTAATAAATTTTTCTGTAGTAATAATAATATTCCTTGAGTGTCAGCAAATTGCAAATTTGATAGCAAACATTTTTAATTTTTTAGTAATACTATTTAAATTTCTAGTGAATTTTACTATTTTGTTGCGTGTAAAAACTTTTTTGAGTGTAAAAATTTTTTTGAGTGTAAGCATTAAAAAAATTTCATTATTACAAAAAATGTTTATAATAATTATTTAACTCCAAATATGACACTTTCTAATAAATAAAAATAAATAAAAAAAAACATATATCACGCTAAAAGTTAAAAAAAATCAAAAGTTAAACTTTGACCTAGAATTCCTTAAAAAGTACTCAATCAATTTAAATGAAACTCACACTGAGTCAAGATCAACTATCTATCTATCTATTAAAAAAAACAGTACTAAAATATTTTGATCGGTTCAAAAGTTACAGAATTTTGGCCAATGAAAAATGATTTTCAGCCACTGTGCGTCTGTATCTTCCTTCAAATTCATTGTTTTTTTTTTTCTTTGTTTTGTTGCCTACGTAAACTTTCTAACATATACTTTTTCTTCTCAATATTTTCTTTGTCCAGTATTCTGACTTTATTAAAATCAGCTGTATGCCCAGTTTGTATTATGTGCTGTGATAATGCAGTTGTCTCTTTCTTTTTCGTGATGCCTTGTTTATTTGTTTATGTTCCCCTATTCTCGTCTCCAATGCTCGCTTTGTTGTTCCTATATATACTATATATAGGAGCATTGTATTTCGTATACACTTTTGTTGCGTGTGACGGTGATCTGTTTTGCTCTGCACTGTAGCAAAAAATTTCTGGTACAAGCAGAATAAGAAAGAAGAAAAAAAATAATAATCTTGATCTTTAAATTATTTTCAAGTTCAAGTATGTACATGTAAACAACACCTTATATGGTAACATGTTAACTGAAAAGTTTTTGGTTCTATTTTTTTTTGGCAAACTGATTTATGGCGCTTGTTTTCTTTTCTCTTCATTGTGTTGTATTAAATCATGAACTCATTCATATGCAATCATGCTGGTCAAACCACGTATTTTCTTGTATTGATCTCACTTGCTCTCATAGTCATATATGAGTGGGCGTGTTATAAATACTAGAGAATATTATGAATGAATATGAATGTTCTCAATGAATTGATGGCGATTTTTTTTTTTTTGAATAAACAGGTTTTTATCTAGGAGATAATGAATGAATGAAGAAGATTGGCTTGATTAAAAATACATTTAAAATTAAACGGGGAGTTGATTTTTGATTTTGAAAGAAAAAGTATACGGTTGTGGAACAAACCTGTAAAATTTTAAGTTTAAAGAAATGGAAAAAAAAAAAGTAAAAGAACATAACATAAGCGTTGTTTTAGTTTTAGTCCTTCAATTTACCATCAAATGTGAAATATATTGAACAACTTTACGATTAATAACAAAAAAAAAAAATAATATATTAAATATCATTGTGTATATGGTGTTTTCTAGAAAACTAATCTTAAAAGTGTGATAAAGAATGTACAACAAGTGTGTAAAATTTATATGTTAGCAAAGTTTCAATTTAGTATTTAAGAAGAACAAAAGTATTGGAAATTTAAGATGAAAAACGACAAAAGTGTTAAATTCAACTACAAAAATATGATATTGTTAACTACGGCCAATTTTTTTCAATGGCATATGGCGAGACACAACCACGGCGTCTGGCGGCAGCCGCTTCATCCTCAACAACATACAACCATATGGCGATATGAAAATTGTGCAAAAATTAAAAGTGAGCTAATATTAAAATTGTTCTACTATTAAAAAAAAAATTTTTTTTCTACTATTAAAAATTTTTGTTAAAATTTGAAAAGTTTTCCTAAAATTAAATTCTGCTAAACTTAAAATTTTGCTAGAAATAAAAATTTAAAAATTAACCTAAAATTAAAATTATAGAAATTTAAGAGAATTTACCAAATGGTACCATATTTAAAACAAAAAAAAAAAAGAAAAGAACATTTTTTTTGTTAAAGTTAAAAAAAAAATTAAAACTAAATTTAATTTAAAATATTATTATTATTCTGTAGTACTAAATTATGAATTTAAGCTAAATAGAAATAAATAGTGCTAAAAATTAATTGTCTACCTAAATATATATTTCTAATTATAAATTGTAAAAATTTTTGTTGATGTAACGTTTTGCTAAATATAAAAAAATTTTTATAATAATTATATATTGTCTAAATATAAAATTTTACTAAATATAAAAATTTTACTAAATATAAAAATTTTACTAAATATAAAATTTTCAAAATATAAAAGTTTTCTAAATACAAAAATGTTTTCTAATTATAAAATTAAACTAAATATAAAATTTTTCTAAAGGTAAAAATTTTCCTAAATATAAAATTATATACCTCATGGTGTGTTGATAAGCGCATAAATTTTCGTTTATATATTTACCGCTATTTTTATAAACCAACCACTGTCCGAAAAGGTACAGTACCGAAAAGAAACCAACAAAATACAATTTAAATAAAATTTTTCTAGCAATATTTAAATTATCAAACACAACTTTATCTAAAATTTTTAAATAAAATTTTCTAACAAAAATATAAATAAAATTTTATAAATATAAAAATTCTTCTAATATAAAAGTTATGCTATACGTTAAAATTTTTCCAAAAATTAAAATTTCCCTAAAATTAAAATTTTGCTAAGCTTAAAATTGTGCTAAAAATAAAAATTGGCTAAAAATTTAAAATGTTTCTAAAATTAAAAATTTTTGCTAGAATTAACATAAAAAAAAAAAAAACCTTAAAATGAAGGTTAAATAAATTTTAGTATATACCCAATGTAGAAAACCAAACCAAAATCTTATTTGAGTGGGTTACCTCCAATCAAGATGGAAAAGCAGGTAACATGGTAGGGAGGGCAAAAAGGGGCATAACATCAAGCCCCGACGCAAAAGTAAGTATGACCATCCATCCATTCCTCTATTCCATAGGGTAGTTTTGACAATTTTTCAGCTAATCGCACGTGATTTTTTTGTAGTGCGGTTTCCCTGGGCCTTAAAGAGAACCCACCCCTCTGGCGAGCTAGGCCCCACGCCAGCACGTGCGAACCGTTAAAGGCACAGGGAACAGAAGCGGACCGACCACCGTACCGTACCATTACATGCGTTGGTGTTTGTCTATTGGAGCCTTAACATTGGAAAATAAAGTATTGAGAGTTGTATTTGGTTTGTACGCTAAATTTATGTTATTTATTTCTATTGTTGCTTTCATATTTTTGTTGTCAGTTAGGCCTGGTATATATTTTACACTGAAAAAACGTTTGTTAGTTTTATCAGTGTCAGTATTCTGTTTAACACAGTTTTTCAGTTTTCTGCGTATTTCATCTATTAATAAATTTGTGATTTTTAAGGGAAAACTATTGTTTTTTAATGCATTGGTGATCTTTTCAATGTTTTTTGTGTAAAAGTTTTCATCACTAATGTTTAAAACGCGAAAAGTAAAGTTTTTAGCGGTGTTTATAATTTGGCTTTTTGATTGAGCGGCATTAAAATTCATCAGTCGTCCCGAAGATGCTTCTTTTGTGTACCAATTAAAAATAGTGGTATTGTTTTCCAAAAAGAAATTAATAATATTAATTATTTTCCCTTCGGAGTTTTGTGTCTAAATACGCTATCTCTTTGTTTTCTTCTACCTCTACGGTGAATTGTATTTTTGGGTGGTATTTATGTAAAAGTTGTCAGGATATCGTTTATGTCTTCTTCGTAAGCAATGGCTATAATAACATCTACATATTTTGCTATGTATTTTATATGAATATTTTTATTCCGTAGTTCCGCTAATGCGTCGTCCAGTAGACTATCGAGAATTATGTCAGCAATGGTGGGTGACAGGGGGTTGCCCATTGGCATTCCAAAAATTTGATTATATGTTTTGTTTTTATATATAAAATAATTGTTGTCTGTAAGACAGAACTGGAGGATTTTTAAAAATTTCAGACTTGGCATTTTTGTGAATTTCTTAATTGTGTTCCATTTAACCATTATGTATCTTATCGCAGTGTGTACCGGAATACAACGTCAAAGGACATTAGAATCTCTTTGTCATTAAGTTTAACGTTTTTTAATTTTTCTTTTAGTTGTGTAGAGTTTTTGATGTTGTAGCCTTCTGATATGATGTGCTTGAGAATTTGTCCAACAAATTTTGACGTTCGTTGTATGCTTTGACGATACAATAGGTCGAAGAGGAGTTCCCTTTTTATGTATCTTCGGGAGACCGTATATTCTAGGGGCTATGGCTGCTGAGCAAAGCAATTGTCTTTTTTGCCACAAATCTATATAAATCTAAGACGATTGTATTATTATTTTTTATAGTTTTATGGTTTGGTCTGTTCTTGTTGTTCTGTATGTGGTCTTGTCGTCTAGTAATCTCTCCATAATCCTTTTTATACATTATCACGGTTTTATTTCCCTTGTCAGCCAGTATTATCGTAATGTTTTCGTGTTTTCTTAAAAATTTTTTTGTTTTCTCGTAAATACTGAGAAAAAAATTTCTCCCAAGGTGTATTTTTAATATTTCTCTTAAAATTTGTGACGCGATTTGCTAGTTTTGTCCTTGCAATATCCATGCATTTGTCTACGTTGTCGTCTATTGACTGAATGCACTGTTCTAAATCTGCAATAATGTATAAAGGAGAGAAATTTCTCTTATCCAATGGTAGTAGGAATTTTTTCCTTAGGGATAGTATAAACAAATACTCAATTGGAATTTCCAACGATGTTTTGTTTTCTACCCAGCCGTGCTTAAATACAAATCCATGTAACTTAAAGTACTTTTCTTTCAGTGTATTCATTTATTCAATCTGTCTTTCCTTGATGTTTTTATACCCTATACCAGCGCTGTCCAACTGGCGGCCCATGGGCATGCGGCCCAGCTCATCATATTCTGTGGCCCATTAACAAAATTAAACTAATCATATTCTGTGGCCTATTAACAAAATAAAAATATCTGTATAATGATAAATATTTGTGTTTTCGTCGACCTTTTTGTTGTTAATAATTTATACGTTTATTGAGCTTGAGGCCAATTTTGGAATTTTTGTTGTTCTTTATTTATTCAATATTTCGCTATCCGCTGGATAGCATCCTCAGGAATATAATTTCTAAAAACATATACATAACACAGAACGTTAATAACATAATGACAAAAAACAATAAGACACTTACGAGTAACAATAAATAAAATTAACAAAAATACACCGTTGTGCTTTTACATTTCATATTGTACTAATTTTTGTATTTATTTATAATGTGCCGGTAGCTTTGAGCGCAATTATCAGTGTCAGTTTTGTAGTTCATTCTATTCTCTTTATGTATATTTATAATATGCAGCATTTCGAGTGTGTACCGTTTGTTGTATTTGTCCTCTCTTTGTAAAATTTCTACCTCACCTAAGTTTGGTAGATGATGTTTTTCTGCACAATGGGCCATTAGTGCAGTTTTTTGTGTTATTGATGTACTCCTATTACGTAGATCTGATCTGTGTCCGGATATTCTCGTTTTTAATTTGTTTTTTGTTGTTCCTACATATACTTGTTTGCATATGTCGTTGTCGTTGCCAGTACAATTTATTTTGTAAATAACATTGCATGTTACTCGTCGTATATGCAATTTCTGTATAATGTTTTTTTTTTTTAAATTTTGTCAATTTTGAAAATGACCAGCAATTTATCAGTAATATTTATTTGTCTTATTTTTCTTTCTAATCTAGTTTTTGTCAACTATAGGACACACGCAAAGCCAATACTATTTTGCGCTATTTTGTACTACTTTTTTCCATCTAGTATGCCATGAAACTATACCAACAAGTGCTATAGTTTATTTAAACGTTGTTTAATTTTATTCTTGTGAAATTATTTATGCTTAACGTACAGTGAAATATATATGTATTTAAAGTTTGTAAACGCGTGTTTGATTGTTTTTATTGTGAAATTATTTTTGCTTAACATACGCATAAAATTAGGTAAGTGCATTTAAAAAATTTGGTATTTAATTTTTTTTTTTAATTTTTTCGTTTGTTATTATTTCAAGCGAACTTATTTTATTAAAATCATAAAATGAGTGCAAAAAAAAATACGAAAAATTACGAGTGAGAATCGGGAATTTAAAGAACGATGGGAAATTGATTATATGTTTGTGAAGCAGAAAGAAAGTTATGTGTGTTTGATATGCCGGATGAATACTACTATATGTAAAGAATATAATTTGAAGCGTCATTATCAATCACAGCATGCAGACAAATATTCGCAATATAATGATGAGTAGAGAATCGTCATACTTGAAAATTTGAAAAAACAATTTAAGCAGCAAACATCAATTATCACCTTCGCATGTAAGGCTCAGGATGCATCTGTTTATGCTTCTTATGCAGTTGCAAAAGAAATTGCCAAAGCCAAAAAGCCATTTACTGATGGTGAAATTATTAAGAAGTGTGCAATCAAAATGGCTCAAGCATTTGGAGATGATAAAATGGCAAAACAATTCGAGTCAATTTCTCTTTCTCACCAAACTGTTGCAAGACGAATCTTAAAAATGGACTCCTTCTTAGTTGAAAAATTAGCCGACATAGTAAAAAATTGTATATATTTTTCAATTGCGCTTGATGAAAGCACCGCCATATCCCATACCAGTCAAATGCTGACTTTTGTATGAACAGTGGATGTAGATTTTAATGTTTCGGAGGAGTTACTGAAATTGGCTTCCCTACATTCAACAACAAAAGGTGTAGATATTTATGAGGAACTCAAAAATGTTGTTTGCATGTATGGTGGTTTTGAAAAATGCACTGCCATTGTAACTGATGGAGGAAAATCAATGGTTGGGAAAAATATAGGACTCACTGGACTGCTAAAACAAAATGGTATTAGTTGTCAAATGTTGCATTGCATTATTCACCAGCAAGCTTTATGTGGAAACATTATGGGATTAAGTTACACGATGAGTAGAGTTATTAAAATAACAAATGCAATAAGAGGCGGAAACCGTGCATTTAAACATCGTAAATTTAAACAATTTCTTGAACAACTTGATGCCGGATATGGTGATCTACTTTTGCATAGCCAAGTTCGCTGGTTAAGTGCAGGGAAATGCCTTAAAAGATTTTTTCAACTTCGTAAAGAAATTAAACTTTTTCTTATGGAAACAGAATTGGATTCGTCATTTATAGCCAGTTTTAATGAAAAAACATTTTTAATTTCACTAACATTTTTAGCAGATATTACCGAATATTTGAATGTTTTGAACAAAAACTTGCAAGGCAAAGACCAAAACATAAGTCATCTGGTAAGCCATATCATCGGATTCCGCAATAAGTTACGTTTGCTTCGGTCGCATTTGATCAACAACAATTTGGTGCACTTCGAGTGTTGTAATGAACTTGCTATCGAAATACAAGAAATCGGTCAACAATTAAACTTGAAAGATCATGTCCTCATGTTGGACAAATTGGTTGAAGATTTTGATGCCAGATTTTCTGATTTTGATGCAATTAAACCAGAACTAAAATTATTTAATAATCCGACTACCATCGACGTTGAAGAATCCGATATTAAATATCAAATGGAATTATGTGAATTGCAAGCTGACGAATTTTTTAAATCAAGGCTGGAGACTGGGGTAAATTTATTCAAAATGTTTCCAAACGACAAATATCCAAAATTGCGCGATTTGGGCTTAAAATTAATTTCTATGTTTGGTAGTACATATATTTGTGAACGAGCATTTTCGGACATTAAATATATCAAATCTAAATATAGAAATTCAATGACACTATATATAGATATTTTAAGAATATCTAAAATTGATATAAATATCGAAGTTGTTGTAGCTGCCCATATATATAAACAGTTTTCACATTTATAATAATTATGTTAATATTTTTTTTCTTTATTTTCTTGAACTATGAACTAATAATACTACAAAAATTATAAATGACTTTTAATTAAAATTTAAAGTATACTGGCCCGCCAAACCTACAAAAAGGTAAAATTGGCACACATGTGCCGAAAAGTTGGACAGCGCTGCCCTATACCACTATGTGGTTTGGGTATAATGACTTTGTGCTGCTGTTTGTAACTACCAAAAATACTTGACCTAGACCCATCTTTTATTATACCGATCGAATCAAAATCACTAACTAATTCGATTTAATGATGTCCGTCTGTCCGTCTGTCCGTCCGTCCGTCCGTCCGTCTGTGTGTCCATGTAAACTTTTTAATCAAACTGCAGGTCGCAAATATGAATATATTTTGATGAAATTTGTGTTATAAGCTTCTGCCGGCCATAGGATGAACACTGTTGAAATTAGTGAGAATCGGTCCATGTTCAGACCTAGCCCCCATACAAATGACCCCTATGAAATCGACATAAATTGCCATAAGATCCAAATTATCATACAAATCTTAGTCAAATTGGGTTTGTATGTATATATTACATCCATTAATGAGTAGTCCAAAAATGATCCCCATGAGACCACTCTTAGTCATAGGCCCCATACAGAGCTCCTTCCCGATCTGCACTTAAATCTATGAAAAAACAAAAATATTGCACTGATTCTTCTCAAATTTTGTTTCTATATATTTTTGCAAAATACAAGAGACTTTACAAAACATAGTCTGGATCGGTCCATTATTGGGCCTAGTCCCGATATGATTTTTTTCATGTCTGCAGCCAAAAAAATTAATAAAAATCCCACTCAAATTTGGTTTATGCTTATTTTCTGTGTCCAGTTAGTTGGGTGTATGAGATAGGGTCTCTAAACGCATGGTATAGGGTATCATATAGTCGGTCTAGACCGACTACAATTTTCTTAGGTGTTTGTTATTTGCTTAGATCTGTCTATTTGTTTGTGTATAAAGCTTTCAGAGTCTTCCTCTGATAACATGTTCCTTATGCCAGTGCTCATGTGAAAGGTTTTTCGTTTTATTAATTGAATATTTGTGCTAGTTTGGGAGCTTTTAAGATTTAGATTCTTTTCATGAAAGTTATTCTCTATTTTATTTAATTTTCCCTTGATGATGTTACAAGTGAAAAGATGTTTTACCTATGGCGTAGTGTTAATTGTGTGGTTTGGTATTATGCCATAGCTTCTACATGATATTATAAAGTTGAACCGTTCTTGTTGTTGTGATAACCTTTTTACTTCGTTGCAGTACCCTTTCATACTTTTGCATGTTTCGCTGCTATATTTTAGTTCTATGTGTCTAAGGTATTCCCTCGTGTTCGTTTTTTTTTTTTGCTGGTGTTTATTGTTGTTTTTGCAATTTGTAATAGGAAAATATTTGTTTCCGTAAGCTCTCCGATATTTCCTTCTATTATTATTTTTTTGGTCAAGTTTAATAGTTTTCTAGTAGTACTCTATTAATTTAAGTTAATTTTGACCTATAGTTTTAATATAAATAAAAAAATTTTATTACATATTTTATAATATGAATCTAATGGACCTAAATGTCAAAAAATGCAAATATATGATTTTTACAAGATCAATTCCAATAAATGGTCGGTATATCATGAATAATGCTGTGCTTGATTTAGTTGATTCATTAAACGACCTTGGCGTACTTCTGGATAAAAAATTAGACTTTAGAAGTCATATTTCGCTAACAATAAATAAAGCTACTGGTGTACTTGGATTCATTAAACGGTGGGCTAAAGAGTTTTCGGATCCGTATATGACAAAACAATTGTTTACTACCTTGGTAAGACCAATACTCGAATATGGGTCTGTAGTCTGGGATCCGCAATATCATATACATTCGAATAAAATTGAATCAGTTCAAAAACAATTTTTGTTATTTTGTCTTCGTGGTTTGGGCTGGGATCCTAATATGAGGTTGCCATCTTATGAAAATCGTCTGGCTCTAATTAAGCTTCCTACATTGAAAAGTCGCAGACATATGCTAAATGTTACTTTCCTGTTAAAACTGTTAAATGGTAGTCTTAAATCTGAATTTCTTATCAACAAAATAAATATAAATATTCCTTTTCGATCATCAAGAAATTATATCTTTCTAACTATCAAATATTATTGTACAAACTATGCTAATTTTAATCCACTACGTAGAATTTGTGATGAGTTTAATATGCTGTATCAGTTTATTGATTTTAATAAAAGTTTGGATATTGTGAGAAGAGATATTATATTACACTTAAATGCATTAAATCAACTGAATTAAATAAATGTTATATATCAATTTTGTTAAATGTTTAATTATATATATAAATTATAATATAAATGTACATATACTTTAAGTAGTCTGTAAGGATGATTCCATAGACTGAATAAATAAATAAGTAAATAAAAAATATAAATAAATACCAACGTTTCGTCAATATTTATAGTTGACTCCATCAGGGGTTTTTTTCACGGACTTTGAACATTCATTTGCGAGAAAATCGATTTAAAGTTTTTTAAAAACTGATTTATTTACGATATACCGTATGAGGCCGGTCGCTGGAAATGCTGTATCTTCTTAAGTTTAGCTCCGATTTACTTGAAAGACAAATCAAAAAGACAAATGCAAAAAAAGATTTTAAAACCTTACGCCCACTTTAGACGAAAAATTTATCAGTACACTGCAAAAAAAATGGCTGAAAGGATTATGTGCGAATGGAAAAATTATAACTTTATCATAAACTTGAATGTTATTTCGACCTTTTTGTTGTAATTTTTAGACAAAAATAGTTTAACTTGAGGCCGTTGTTGTTGTTATAATTCAATTCTTTATTTAATCCAATATTTCGCTTTCAATTAGATAGCATCGTCAGGAATGAGTAACAATAATAAAACTAATATACGTCACAACGTTTATACATTCAATATTGCACTAAATCAATCTTTTGTTTATGATGTAACAATAGCTTTGAGCGCAATTATCGGTGTGTTTAAAAATATAAAGCAAAAATATCGCAATATCAAAGAAGACATTTAAAAACATAAAACATTGGAAAAACAACAACTAAATACCAAATCGTCTATAACTTTCCCTATCAAATGCAGAAACACAGGTATACCACCAGATTTTTTAAAAAACTCCATAAAAAAAGTACACACTATTCTTGAAACTAATCAAATATTGCCCAACAAAACTTACAGTTCCCTAGACAGAATTTTGGAAAATTTTCATAGGAAAATATTAAATTTAATCATAAAACAGAAACATGAAATTGCAAAATGCAACGAAGCAACAATAGAAGAAAAAAAAACCAAAATTAACAATCATTTAATAGCAGAAGAACAACAACATTTTTGGACATATGGAAAAACAATATATAAAAAAACAAATATAGAAATAAAAAATAAACACCGAACGAAATTTGCAGCTTTGAGAAACAAACAGAGAAATAAAATGAAAATTATACACAATGACAAATAGTTTACCAATTTAACAAATTCCAAAATACCTGAAAGCAAAAAGCAATTCCCCTTATTTCAACTAATTGCCGGCGAAGAAGATTGTATTCAAACGCTAGAGTACAAGGAAGAACAAAAAGTAGCAAGAACTAAATTTACATCTATGCTAGAGAATCATATAAACAAACAAAATCTAAGTAGGAGAGAATGCTTTACGTTAAACACAGTGGGCCAAACCAAAAATGTTTCGAACAAAAATAGAAACATTTTAATATTGAATGCCGGAAAAGGGAATGTAACTGTTGCGATGGAACAATCGGACTATGAAAGTAGAATGAATAACATCCTGAATGATATGGTGACGTATAGGAGGTTAAGCAAAGACCCTACATCATCATTACAGAGAACGAACAGTGAACTGGTCGATGGATTATATAAGTGCAATGGTATTTCTGTGATAGAGAAAAAGGGAAAAAGAAAAGATCCCAATGATCCATAAAGATGGATTCCCACTTAGACCAATCTGTTCATCAGTTAACTCACCGTCTAGTGGGTTATGTAAGCTTTTGACTGAAATTCTGAAAGAACTTACACAAGATTCAGAATTTAATATAAGGGATGCTGTGCAATTTAGGAATAAGATTAATAATAGTAACTACCATATTCGAGGCCTCGAAATTCGAGTGCAAATTCAGGGAAATTTTATTTTTTCATTAAATAAAGACCCTAAAGGTATGCTAATCAATTATAGCCAATTCACAAATCAACACAAAAAACAAACTCATTTTTATTACAAACACATTAACAAATTTAACAAACACACACATACTATTGTATAATTTTATATATGTGTTAGTAGCAATTTTAAATGCAATTTACTGAAAATAAAGGAAAAATTTAAAAATCTTTAAATCTGCAAAATGCGTAAAAAGAAATACTTTTCAAATAATATACGTTTGTTAAAAATCGGGATAAAACGGTAGAACAAAACATCGATCACAAGATATCGCCCAGCCTATTAATATTATAGATATATATGACGACGGAACATTAATTTCATTTGATGTAATATCCTTATTCCCAATTATACCAGTAGAATATGCAATCAATGTAATTAATGATAAATGGGAAGAAATATAAAAGCATACAACAATACCCAAAGACTTATTTATAAAGATATTAAAATTCTGCATCAAGGAATCACGGCACTTTAAATATAAAGATAAATTATATACACAACACAAAGGTCTACCTGCGGAATCACCAGCATCACCCATCGTAGCAGATATTGTTATGGAGGATCTTTTAAAAACCTGCATTGAAAAAATGGAGGATAAACCAAGACTTCTAATCAAATACGTTGACACCTTTCACACCTTTTTTATTCTTATTGTTTTAATAAAGTCTGGTAAAGAAGTTTGAAAGTTTCTTCTGTTTCGACATCACTAAAAATATTTCTTTTTTTGTTTATCTATTTTTTTTATTGTATTTTTTGTAACAAATTTGTCATCTTTTAACAGAGAACACACAAAAGAGTGATTATGCAAAAAAAATACATAATTTTAAGACTGATCGCGAAACTATTAAAAATAAAATTGGGAAATTTTGAATTTTGTAAAAGCTTTCAATGTATTGCCACCTACTCCATTTCAGTACCTACTAATTTTTTATATATAAAAAGTTCGAAAATTATTCAAGTTATAAGAAAATTAAATTTTTAAGAATAGGTCTTTCTAAGAAAAGATACATTTAACCCATTAGAGCATGAGGATACCCAGCAACTTTCCTAACCTTTTTTTATGTTAATATGGAACAAAAGAACGTAATTAAACATTTTATTAAGTCTTTATTTAAAAAAAACAGTTAACTTGAGTTTTACAATGTGTCCGTTATAAAGGACGCTATGCGCTATGAACACTTGGCGCATGAAAAATTTTGAAGGATTCTTTTGGGTGAAGATCTCTATTACATTTAATACATATACAATTTGTTTTTTTCCACAAAACGCACATCGCCTTTGCAAATCGCGGTAGTCCACAGTATGATTCCTACCATCGTATCGTACCTCGGTGTTGACATTATATCTAGATGAACCTCTCATAGAGGGAACTCCATATATTTTAAGGTAAGAGGTAGCTATAAAGCGGCGAAATTTGAGCAAACTAACAGAATTAGGATCATTTGGTTGAAGTTTCCGCATAAGCAGCCACGCATTTACAACTGCTGCATCCAATAAATATGCAAATATTGGCCACCACCACTTTCGCTGTCTAATTCTAGATCTATATGCAGCCACCAACTGATCCATTTTATCAACGCCACCCATGCCTTGATTATAGCGGTGAAATAATTTTGGTTGTGGTATTTGTATCGCACCTTGGCCTCTTGCATAACGTCTGCATGATCCAATTTCGTTGTTATCGAAATTTGTTTCAATAGTGACGACATTGTTATCCTTCCACCTTACAAGAAGAATATTTTCATTACTTGAAAAACGGAAGTCGGTAGATCCTCTCTCTTGCTTTTTCATATCGGAAATGGAGCGAAGTGTACACTTTTCAGTACGACCATCTCTAATAGTACCAGATGCGCAGATACCCTTGCTTGACAAATGACGAAGTAGTTTCACGGATGTAAAGTAATTATCGATGAAAACCTTTGTGGTAAAAAAATTTTATATATATTTCTTTGTTAGTTTAAAATAAATTTAATTTCTTACTTTGAATCCTTTATTGTTTGGTATATTTGCCTTTGTAAGAAGTTCAACAACTTTGTCACCACCTACACCAAACCCCTGTGAAACGACATCAGCATTTTTACCCATATATATATCAAAAGCAAGAGAGAGGATCCATTACTTGAATTAAGTGCCCAATTCTTGAATCCAAATCTAATTGGTTTACCCCGAATATATTGCTTTGCATGGTGTTTTCCATAATAAGGGATCATGCTCTCATCAATACAAAGATTTTCATCTAATCCACCATGTTTTAAAAAAACTCGGTTTAGATGATCAACTAATGGTCGACTCTTGAAAAGGCGATCATTGCTCTGAAGTTTGCTGTTATCATTTATATGAAAATTGTACAAAATTTTTACGAATCTGTTTAAACGCATGCTATTGGCAAGTATGTTTGGAGTGTCATTTTCTTCAGACCAGTAAAGACGTTTATTTGGGTATTTTGCGTATCATGACAACAACATACCACCAATAAAGACTTTAACTTCATCCAAAGTCATTCCCAAATCAATGTTTCCCTGAAGAGCGTACAAATTTGTTTGTTCTACACAGTGAATTAAAATTTCCTCGGAAAAAAACAGTTGAAAAAAATCTGTTGGAGTTTTGGCGGATCGAGCTTCGGGGCTTGGTAATGCTTTTTCACATTTAGTTTCTATTTCGTAGCTAGGATTTGCTTCAGACCAACAATAATTGGTTTTACAACGTATGTTTTTGTGGGTGGCTCGTGCATACTTTGCAAGTGGTTCATCGTCGCTTTCCTACCATTCACTACAAGAAACAGACTCATTTCCAACATGCCGAATTTTACACTCTGTGTTTAACAATCCTCGTCCAAGATGATTGAGGTCTGCTTCATGCTCAACATCACTTTCATCAGAATCTTGATCTGTATCACATCCATCCAGGGGCGGGATCGCAAATATATCAATCTGTTGCACATCATTGTCAATGGCTTCCAATTCATCTAATATTTCGGCAACTGTAAGTCTGTAAAATTTTATCGATGAAAACTGTACTATGAGCATAGCGTCCTTTATAAAGGCCATGGACAAAAAAACATATTGTGCAAAATCTAAAATTTTGCAGCAACTTTTATCTACTTGAAATTATTATTTTAACATATCTTAATTAATATCTACTTAAAATATTAATATATAATAAACACTTATAATATTATTTAATTTTTACTTACCCTCCATGAGTTTTACGATTTTTTTTAAATGCATTATCCATTTTTTCCGTAATATAAACCACAAACCACAAAAAATTTCGATTGAATGTGTGTTATTTCGAAAAACGAAATGTTAACAAAATTCATGGCCAACTTTGTTCAAATTTTTATTCAAATAATTCGTTGCAAAGTGTAAAAAAGTTAACGTCCTTTTAAAAGGTCAGTATGCTCTAATGGGTTAAAAGGAAAGGCGCTTTAATAAGTAAAGGAACTTTTTCAAGAAATGGTACCGCTTTTTAAAGCAAATATACTCCTCCAACATAAGGGACTTTTTTACGAAAATGTAATTTCTGCGGAATATATACTTTTTCAAGAAAATGTTCTTGTTTAAAAAAAGGTACATTTAAGAAAACGTACTTCTTAAGAAAAAGTACTATTTAAGAAGAGGTACTTTTTAAGAAAAACCACAATTTAAGAAAGGATACTTTTTAAGATAAGTAGGTTTTAATAAACGATACTTTAAAGAAAATTTATTTATTAAAAGAGATATAATTTTTAAGAAATGGTATTTTTTAAGAAAATGTATTTAAAAAAAACTTTTTTTAACAAACTATACTTTTTTGATACAATGTACTTTTTTCAGAAAATATACTACATGAATAAAAGCTATTTTTTAAGGTAAGGTTCTTATAAAGAAAACGTACGTGTTAAAAAAGATGCCTTTTAAAAAAGGAACTTTTGTGAAAATGGTACTTTTTCAGTAAATGGTATTTTTTTCAAAAATGTACTTTTAAATGAAAATTTACCAGTTTAAAAGATGGTATAAAAAAATGTTATCCTTGGCCGGTCGATGTTTGTGCCTCTGATAGAATCAACATATACACTTTTAAATTCCTAAATTAGTTTGTAAATAAGATACAAAAAGGTACCATTTTACACTTGCGGACCATCTCTGCCTGATGCCCACATATTCGGTGAAGTCCGTATACCAAAATTCATATATATAGATTAATATGTTAAGAAGATGCAAAAAGGTACCATTTAATCCTTTTTGGCCGAATTTCAAAAAGTTTTCCTCTTATGGGTTGTTTGTATCTCAGTGGAATCCGCAAAATCTATTTTATATTATTTTCTTTAGAAGATGTCAAATGTACAATTTTTCCCCTTTGTGGCCGTTTTTCGTCCCCTACACGTAAGAATTACCAATAAATTCATACCAATGTTAACGATTGAAAACTATTTTCGTTTCAGGTACAGAGGAAAGAAATCTCCAGATGCAATACTCGCTGAAATTTATTGGTGGTATAAAAATACCTTTGAAGAAGAGGAAGACGAGGAAAAAGAGGAAGAAGGGGAAGACAAAGATGAAATTCCAGAATATCTGTTGGACGAAATTATCGACCTTTCTGATGATGATGACGATGACCAAGATATTAGAGAGAGCAGTGATGTTGATCCGCAATTTATTTCATTTTTTTACTTAAAGCTTTTCATAACTAACATTTCAAAAATATATTTATTTCCATATTTATACCCTATACCACTATGTGGTTTGGGTATAATGACTTTGTGCTGCTGTTTGTAACAACCAAAAATATTTGACCTACACCCATCTTTAATTATACCGATCGAATCAGAATCACTATCTGATTCGATTTAACGATGTCCGTCCGTCCGTCCGTCCGTCCGTCCGTCTGTGTGTCCATGTAAAGCTTGTAATCAAACTGCAGGTCGCAAATATGAATATATTTTGCTGAAATTTGGTATGTAAGCTTCCATCGGCCATGGGATGAACGCTATTGAAACTGGTGAGAATCGGTCCATGTTCAGACCTAGCCCCCATACAAATGACCCCTATGATATCAACATATATTGCCATAAGATCCAAATTATCATACAAATCTTACTCAAATTGGGTTTGTATGCGTTTATTACATCCATTAATGAGTAGTCAAAAGATGATCCATATGGGACAACTCTTAGTCATAGGCCCCATATAGAGCTGCATCCCGATCTTCACTTAAATCTATCAAAAAACAAAAATATTGCACTGATTCTTCTCAAATTTTGTTTGTATATATTTTTGCAAAATACAAGAGACTTTACCAAACATGGTCAGGATCGGTCCATTTTAGGGCCTAGTCCCCATATAGATACAGCGTCCGATATGAACTTTTTCATATCTGCAGCCAAAAAAATTAATAAAAGTCCCACTCAAATTCGGTTTATGCTAATTTTCTATATCCAGTTAGTTGGGCCTGAGAGATAGGGTCTCCAAACGCATGGTATAGGGTATCGTATAGTCGGTCTAGACCGACTATAATTTTCTTACTTGTTTTATAATTTCTTTTTCAATGTTTCTTCAAAATAAACAATGAACAAAATTGGTACATAAAAAATGAGAAGAAAATTAATATTAAGGGGGAAAACGCAAGTTTTGTATTATTATTGTTTTCTTTTCGAATGAAATTTATTGAAGAAACTGAGAAGCATTTTATAGATCAAACAGAAAGCAAAAAGACTTTGTTTTGTGGAAAATAGTTTCAAAAAGCATGAAAAAAAATAATTTTTTCAATATTTGGCTTCGTAAGCACCACACAAATATTTTAAATCAATTTTTTTTTTTTAATTTTAACTGTTGCACAGGTCTCTAGCAATAATTTAGCTTTTACAGATTGAAAAAATATCAATTAGTCGATGAGTTATAGCCAAAAAACCATATAAACAATATGCTGAAAATCGGCATTTGACTGCGAAAGTTCGAAGGTCGATTAAAAAAAAAATTCGAACTAACATAAACAAACGCCGAGATACGGGTCTTCTAATTTAGCCTCTATTTTCACCCCTCACTCTCAGAATCGACCTAACTTTTGCTAACCTGAATTTGTTCCACAGTGTATTTTTAAATAAAAATTACCGAAAACGAATTTTTCTATTAAACTCGATGAAACCACTATTTAGAATTTAAGAAAAATAATTCGGTTAATTTTTTTTATTTAACCCTTCAGTGCTCCTGGGATCAAAATAATCCATTTTGATATATCTTTGGCGCAATTATCTGCTTATTGCTCGCAAATATAAATTAAAACAACTTTTAACCAATCATTTGAGAAATCGCAAATTTTTTTGGGCACTTCTTCTTGCTGCCATGTAATCCAACTGACTAAATAGTTATGTTAGAAATGTGATTTATTGACTACACAAAATAAAGTGAATCTCATTATAACGGTATCTTATGAGGACGTGTCGCTTGACAGTAATTTCTTCTGAAAATATCATCAAATTTACCGACATTCACATTACGTATCAAATTCAGATTAGCTAAAAAAAAAGTCGTTAACCCAATGTTTAACAATGTTGAGTTATAGTTCAGCAGTCTTCTTATTTTATATAGAAAAATATAGATAGTTTTTATACATAAAATAATATTATAACAAAATTGGCTAAAGGTTGTTTTAATTTATATTTGCGAGCAATAAGCAGATAATTGCACCAAAGATATATTAAACAATTGATTATTTTAATCCCACTTTAAAGTAGGAAAGTGATAAATTTTTGATACAAGGTGTTTAAAAAGAGTACATTACAGAATATTTTAACAAAATTCGATTTTTTCTCGAAATCCAAAAATAAACTCCTTGTAAAAAAATTCTGGCATAGGAATTTACTTCAAAATTCACACAGTTAATCTGTAGCATGTACTTAACAAAACGTTAAGGTGCCAGATCCATTTTTTTAAATTTTGTTTAAGAAAATTTTTTAAAATTTGAAAAAGGAGTTTTCAAAATTTTATCAAAAAAATTTTCCATCTTTGGTTTCATTGCGTAGTCGGTTAAAACCGTGGTAATAAAACAATACTTTATGTCTGAGTGCTCGTAGATATAGAGATAAAAAAATATGGCTTTAGTTAATTTCTTAAAGTTGAAAAAATTCATTTTTGAGGAGATAATTTAGTACTGAAATCGATTCACATAACAACTTGTCGAAGAAATTAATTTTTGAAGAGATAATTTAGTACTGAAATCGATCATATAACAACTTGTCGAAAAAACTAAGTAGTCACGCTGACACACCTATAAATTTGTTTTGATTAACCCTTTCACGACCAATGGGACATATATATCCCTTTTTTTTTCTTATATTTTACACATTTTCCAATCGATTTTTTTAAAGCTGACTTGAGTCGAAAGAGGATAGTTTTAACTTTCAGACTGGTAACAAGGCTGATATTACTAATTATCATGGAATTGCTAAATTAAGTATTATACCAAAAATTTTTTAAAAAATTATAACGGATTATCTATGCCATCAAGTAAATACGTTAATTTCTCCCTTCCAACATGGTTTCCAAAAAAGATGTTCAACCTCTACAAATCTATTACAATTTACTACAATTGTCAACTGAACGCAAACAAACAGATGCAATTTTTACTGACTTCAACAAGGCGGTTGATAAAGTCAATCATAAGCTTCTTCTTAAGAAATTACATATGATGGGATTTTCAAATCTTTGCGCAAAGTGGATATATTCTTATTTAACCAATAGAACACAAAAAGTCGATAGATGTAATGTCGGGAGTACCACAAGGCAGCCATCTTGGACCGCTTCTTTTTTCTTTGTTTATAAACGATCTTCCTAATGTTATTCGTTTTTCAAACATCTTGATGTATGCGGATGATGTCAAAATTTTCTTCAGTTATAATCAACACTCTGATCATGTTTTTCTCCAAAATGATTTGAATTCGTTTTATTCTTGGTGTAATTTAAATTTAATGGAGCTAAACCCTAAAAAGTGTAAACATATGCTTTTCGTCAGAAAGAAGCCGATATCTGTCAACTATGTGCTGGGTGATTATTGTCTCGATAAAGTAGATAACTTTATAGATCTTGGTGTTTTATTGCATCATAAACTGACCTTTGTTCCTCATATAAAAATTACTGTCAACAAAGCCAGAGGTGTACTTGGTTTCATAAAACGTTGGGCTAAAGAGTTTAATGATCCCTATGTCACCAAAACTTTATATACGTCACCTGGAATATGCTTCTATAATTTGGGGCCCAATCTACCAAATTCATGCCGACAGTCTGGAATCTGTGCAGAAACAATTCCTTTTGTTTTGTCTTCGGAGTTTAAACTTCAATCCAAGTAATCTTCCATCCTAAACCAGCAGACTTGTCCTTATTAAGCTACCAACTTTAAAAAGCCGGATGGTGATGTTTGGTCCGGTTTTCTGAGTAAAAATATATCATTCAACATTCCTCAACGACCAACACGTTACTTCTCACCTTTATCTGTACAGTTCTATAGAGCTAATTATGCAAATGCAGACCCTCTCAGGAGAATGTGTATTCAATTTAATGAACTTTATAGATTTATTGATTTCTCATTAAATACTAATCTAATTAAAATTAAAAGAATATGCTTTCTAAATTCATGAATAGCTATGTACTAAAATTAATTATAAATGTTTTTCTTTGTAAATAGTCTGTAAGGATTAATTCCATATACCAATATACTAATAAATAAATAAATAAATAAATAAATAAATACATTCTCAGGACCTAAGACGGTGACCCCAAAGTCTGAAAGTTGTGTTTTTTTTAATGATATTTGGATAACATTAACTCGGACGGTATTGAATCGAAAACAGCAAAATTCAGTACGGGTAAAAAAGATGTTTTGTAAACAAAACAAATAAAAACATACCAACAAATATACATTGGCTACTCTCACTAGGCCCCAAGCATGCTATACCAACAACAAAGAAAACATTCCCGCTTTTTAAATGCATTCCTGAAGGGCAAGACTGTATACAAACAATCGAAAATAAGGAGAAACAAGAAAATGCAAGAATAAAATTAACATCACTATTAGACAAGCATATGGAAAAAACAACAATTAGCAAAAGGGATAGAATAATACTTGACACAGTGGGGCAACCGAAACAATTGTTGAACAAAAATGATGACATACTTATTTTAAAAGCTGACAAGGGAAAAAAAAACAGTAGCGATGGACAAAAATGAATATGAGGAGAAGATGAAAACAATTTTACAGGATTTTTGCACATATCGACGTTTGAAAAGAGATCCGACATCTAGTTTACAAAATAAAAACAACTTATTTGTAGACAAATTCCACAAACTTGAACTAATTGACATATATCAAAAGAACAAATTGACCATATGGACTACCTAAGATACACAAAGATGAAACCCCTTTAAGAACAATATATTCATCAATAAATTCACCGTCCTATGCCCTTTCTAAATATTTGATAGACACACTAAAATATTTCACGATGAATTCAAAATATAATATTAAGGATGCTGTAGAATTTAGTTCAAAAATTAACAACACCTACATTGCCGATGACGAAGTTCTCATTTCATTCGACGTGATTTCATTATTTCCGAGCATACCGATTAATTTAGCCATAAGAACAATTGAAGAAAAATGGGATTTTTTAGCAACGCATACAAACATACCTAAAAATTTATTTATTGATATTTCACGATTCTGTATCAAGGAGAGCAGATATTTAAAATACGACGACAAAATTTATGAGCAAAGAAAAGGAATGCCGATGGGTTCTCCAGCCTCACCAGTCATAGCTGACATAATAATGGAAGAGATATATCAATGGATAAAATGGATGAAAAACCGAGGATGATGATAAAATATGTAGATGACCTATTTGCAATAGTGAAAAAGGACAAAGTAAGTGACACCCTCCATAAATTAAATTTATATAATGGACAAATACAATTTACCATGGAGGAAGAAAAGGATAACAAACTACCATATTTAGATGCGATCGTAATAAGAAAAGATAATCATTTAGAAGTCAACTGGTATCAAAAACCAACAGCTTCAGGACGATTAATCAATTTCCATTCTAAACACCCCAGAACTGTCATCATAAAAACGGCATCAAATTTTATAAGACGAGTACTTCAAATAAGTGACACGGAATTCCATAAAAATAACAAAGTTAAAATAATGGATATTTTGAGAATGAATGACTTCCCAATAAAGACAATTAAAAACCTAATAAAACATGCAAAATCAAAACAACAAGAAGAAAAGGAACCAAAACGATACAAAAGCATAACTTATATAACTGGACTATCTGAAAGATGGAAAAACTCCGATATTCATAACGAAGAAAAGTTTGAATTAGCATTTAGGTCAGACAATACTGTGAATCAGCTGTTAAGCAAAACAAAATCTAAACTTAAAAAGGAAGAAAAATCAAATGCTGTTTATCAAATTCCGTGCAATGGTGACGGGCCCAAGATATGGGACAAAGTATACGTTGGGACGACAAAAACAAAACTAAAAACTAGACTATCATCTCACAAATCTGAACAAAAAGCTACTGAAAAACCAATTGACCAAAAAACCGCATTAGCAGCCCATTGTGCACTAACAAACCACAAACCAAAATTTGAAGAAGTAAAAATATTACAAGAAGAGAGAAATTACTCAAGGAGATATACATTAGAGATGCTACATATAATAAATGTTAAACCAGAGCTTCGTCTCAATTACCGACAAGACACAGAAAATTGTGCACACATATATAGACAATTAATAAACAAACACAGACGATCAACAAATTAGTTTAGTAACAAAAACCCAATCAGAGGGACAACAAGTGTAAAAAGAAAAATTTTGTGTTATTTTATTATTTTTAAATGTAATTATCGTCAATGTTCGTTTTTTGTTTAATAATAATAAAAATTATTTTGTGTATTTATTCAGACCCCCGAAGATGATTAGCGACGCTTTAAAAAAAATAAATAAAAATCAAAAGTTTTTTATTTATTCAACGACCTGCAGCCAAACAAAAACAACAAAATAATGTTTCATAGTTTTATATTTTTATTAAGTTAAAGAAAAATGACAATATTAAATCAACAATTAATTAAACCATAAATAAAAAGACTTAGAAAAAGATTAATACTAAATACCTCAAATAATCTTCGATTATTACAGTTTTTTGTGAAACGAAAAGGTTTTTTACAAAAGGAACGATTTTCCTTTCCATTTTTCGTACAAACTAAAAAAGTAATAATCGATTCTATATTTAAAAGTTTATAACAAATACAAAATCAAAGCAGTTATTTTGTAAAAAAAATAAAAACACAAATAACTGAATTGCTTTGAGCGGGGTGAATTAGTTGCTAATTTTGACTGTTGGCGACCAATGGGATATATATGGCCCATTAATTTTTCCTTGAAGGAATTAAAAAAAAATATTTTTGACGACACTTTTGTTTAGAAATGTTGGGTCGTTAAGTACGAATCCACAAAAAAAAAAAATAAAAATTTTCCAACAGTTTAGCTTTGGTCGTGAAAGGGTTAACCCAAAACTTTGTATTTCCCACTTTTGTTTTTGCTATATATATATATTTCTAGGGGGTGAGACTGAGAGTTTGAATACTTTTTTATTAAGGACCACCGTAGTGTACAGCTACATGAGAGAAACGCTTGCAACTTTTTGAAATGGTTGTGTTCGTCAGATTTATCGTGTACGTTATCCGTTTTACGGTAGTCATATTCGTCCATCAGAGCGGCTGATCTTGATGACTATGGATATTTTTCGAAACGCGTTTACTCTAAATAATAATGTAAGTTGCCAAGCCTCGGTATCGCAAAGCATTAAAAAAGACTCACATCAAACAATTCGGCGCTATTCTCAGCAAATGTGTATGTTTCCATCCACAGAACTATGCGCAGCGATAAAGCTCAACCTGGTTGAAATGGATAGGTAAATAAACATAATTATTGCATTTGGAGTGAAGAAAATCCACAAGGCTTTTACTAAGCACCATCACATCTAAAGAAAACTACTCTTTGATGCCCTTTTTCGATCACTGAAGTCTTTGGTCCATATGTCTTCAAAAACGATTATGGGCAGAATATTACTGTCAACGGTGTCAACTTTTCCTCACTTGTTTTTCGCACTGAGGTATCAATTCAGGATTTCACTTATTTATTTTAAGTTTCATGTTGCACGAAAAGTGCTAAATTTATGTATTATGAAAATTTATTAAAACACTCAGCAAAGACAACACATTATTTAATTGCATTGAAATCTTATTACCGAAATTTCAATTAATTTGCAACCCGATAAATGCTTTAATTCACTACATCAATTATAAACGTAACATACAAAGGATATAACAATACGATATGATGACATTGGTTTTGATGCTTAATTTATTTTGCATCAATGTAAAAGGATTATTACATCATCACACTACGACAGCAAAAACAGCATCAAAACCAACACATCAAAAGAACTGACACATATGTTGCATATGGATAATACTGTCAATAGCAGACTTATAAATATTGTTATCGTCATCATAGAAACAACAAAAATATCATCAACTTCATCATCATTTACATCCTGCATTTTACGATTATTCATAAAAAAAAAGATTTTGCCAAAACCAACGCAAGAAAATTACCACAAAATTAAATTTAATATAACAAAGGAGTCGATATCGAGGCTAACAGTGTTTCGTAAAGAGATTTTAGGCGATGAAATTATGGATGCCATAATGCACTATGGTTTTTTCCGTTTTTTGGCATGAAGTCAATTTTCTTTTTTTTTTGTCAGGTATTTTAAAATTTCGTTGAGTTTTAATTTTTAAACACCCTAGTAAGATAAAAAAAAATATTTAACTTTAACATGTGGAGAAATACTGTTCTTTTTGCACGCTGTTGAAGTCAGCTGATTAAAGACCACCCGTTTCGTGTGAAATTGGCGGGAAAAATTTTGCAACTTTAATTGTTTGTTCTGGTTTACACAAAAGTGGAAAGGATTAATATGGAAAACGATTGTCCAGGTATTTACAACTATAGTTTACCAATGTTTGTGCTGTTGTTATGTGTTTTTGTCCAATTGTACCGTGTTTTGTTTATGTGTATTTTTTAAATGAGCTTAACAGGTGTAGTTGTGTTTCGTGGATCAGTGCATGGCAAAGCGTTGCAAAAAGTTGTAAACGAGAAGTTATTAGCCAAAATGTTCAGATTAATAAGAAACTAACCTTTTTGGTCCGAATCCACACGTTTTCGAAAAAATCAAATTTTTTTGTACAATATGTGTTTAGTCGTGCAACAACAATCGCTCAGGAGACGCCGTACATTAGCACATATTGGAAAGTATTGCACAAAAACATTTAAATAACGAGAACATTAAATTTGACAATTATATAAACAATCACTTGCCGAAGTGTAATTCAACTCTTGAAAAATTTAAGGGAAAGCACTCAAAATGGCCTGCCAAAAGCATATTCGTAGAAATCCCTGCTCACTATTCGTTAGCAAATAAAGTGGGTCGCCCAAAATGTGATTACAAAAACGCTGGTCCTCGTCTGAAAAGAAAATTAGCGGCAGCAATTTCAGACGAGAACAACAACTTATATCCCTTTCTCATAAATGCTGCCATAGTGTCAGCTAAAAAATCAAATGACAAAGATTTGGCTGTTGTTTTGAAAGCAGCTGGAAGTTCTGAGAGTATTATTGAAATAAAAAAAGAAGCTTTGTGCGGATTAGCCAAAACAAATATCAGCTGACAGTGCGCTTGCATTTTTATGAGAAAATGGATTCACAAAAAATCAGTATATAAATATACAACGAAATGCAAAAATGCACGGATGTGATATATACTCAGCATATCCGGCCATACTTAGTTCTAAATTAAAACTCTTTAAAAAATCTTTTATATCATACATCTTCCCGCATTCTCGAAATGAAACATGAGGTCCTAAAAACACTTCCCAACGTGGTACATTGCAAGTTAGTCTTCAGCTATGGATATGATGATTCGTCCGACCAGAGTTTGTACAAACAGCTTTTCCAGATCCACGACAGTCCCTCAATTGACAGTTCACAGGTCGTTACTACAATTGTCTCATTGAAATGGATAAATGAGACGCAACAAATTATTTGGCTCAATAAGACTCCGCAATCTGTTAGATTTAGCCGGTCATTGAAGATTGAATTCATTAAGGCAGCTACCGCCCTCATATTAGCTGAAAAGGAAAATATGGATGCCCAGATTCGCAATTTATAGAAAAATATATATATATGTCAATATTCTGGACATATGACACTAATATATGGGAAAGTCTTAAACATATTGTCAGGAACCAACTCTTGTCAGTGTTGCCCCATCTGTGGAGCGAAGCCAAAACAATTGCCCGACATTAAATATATAAACTCGAAGGTTTTCATGGCTAAGGCACACGCTCTTCAATATGGAATCAGTCCTTTACACGTTTGGATCCGCTTTTTCGATTTTGTGTTAAAAATCTCTAAAAGCACGAAAAAGACTGTTACAATTAAAA
This sequence comes from Cordilura impudica, assembly GCA_963682025.1. Lineage (NCBI taxonomy): Eukaryota > Metazoa > Arthropoda > Insecta > Diptera > Scathophagidae > Cordilura > Cordilura impudica. Next base: position 155,342,203 of record OY821517.1, read on the forward strand.
ATTATGAAAGAACTGGGCCTAAATTTGGACAAGCCTCTTTCAAATGGCAGTGGAAATTCCAGTAATGGCAGCACAGTGGGAAAAGCATTTTCCAATGCAGATTTACTGTCATCAATTCTTGATTTTGATTATGATATTCTACAAAGTTTCCATACCATTTTAACAACAATTAACTGCGAGTACGATATAAACTCGGAAAAGTTTAAAGTCTTCTGTGCTAAAGTTTTTGTGGCATATCAGAAAAAGTATCCTTGGTAACCCATGTTGCCTACTGTTCACAAACTCTTAGTACATGGGCACCAAATAATATATACTTGTTTAGTGCCTGTAGCCTGCCTTGGGGAGCATGCATCTGAATCCCGAAAATAATTATACAAGAGCGATACAGGAGCCCACGCAAGAAAATGCCGTAGATTAGACAACATTACAGATGTTTTTAATAGATCCATTGATAGTTCTGATCCGTTGCTGTCCAGTATCTATATGAAAGAACGACCAAGTACAATCCAAAACAATCCATAACAGCCGATGTTATATCTCTATTACAAGCACCACATTTAGAAATTCAATGCGAAAATGATGATCCAGATTCCACACAGAATTCGCCCAACGAAGAGTATGAACAACAGTATGGACTTGAGGTTGTTGCTTCAGAAGATGAATATTTTGAACTAGAGGGAAACTGAGTATCTTCTATAGTAAGTAACATAACCAAACTTCTTTAAGATTTTGTAAAATGTATCTTTACTTTCAGAATGAAAGACTAATCATCAGACAATAATAGGAAATTGGAATTGCTATAATTGGATTTTGTATAATTATGATTTTTTTCGTATCGGTTATATGGCAGCTATATGAAATACTGCCCCAAATCATATGAAACTTGGTAGGTCATCCTGGGAGCATAAGCAATGTACACAAACCAAAAGAAATTAAGCGCAGGCCAATTTTTATTGTTATTGTTATTATACCCTATACCACTATGTGGTTTGGGTATAATGACTTTGTGCTGCTGTTTGTAACAACCAAAAATATTTGACCTAGACCCATCTTTAATTATACCGATCGAATCAGAATCACTTTCTGAGTTGATTTAACCATGTCCGTCCGTCCGTCCGTCCGTCCGTCCGTCTGTGTGTCCATGTAAACCTTGTAATCAAACTGCAGGTCGCAAATATGAATATATTTTGATGAAATTTGGTATATTTTATCGGCCATGGGATGAACGCTATTGAAATTGGTGAGAATCGGTCCATGTTCAGACCTAGCCCCCATACAAATGACCCCTATGAAATCGACATAAATTGTCATAAGATCCAAATTGTCATATAGATCTTACTCAAATTGGGTTTATATGCGTTCATTACATCCATTAATGAGTCGTCCAAAAATGATCCCTTTGGCCCCATATAGAGCTGCTTCCCGATTTTCACTTAAATCTATCAAAAAACAAAAATATTGCAAAGATTCTTCTCAAATTTTTGCAAAATACAAGAGACTTTACCAAACATGATCAGGATCGGTCCATTTTTGGACCTAGTCCCCATATAGATATAGCATCCGATATGAACTTTTTCATACCTGCAGCCAAAAAAATTAATAAAAATCCCACTCAAATTTGGTTTTTGCTTATTTTCTATGTCCAGTTAGTTGGGCCTAAGAGATTGGGTTTCTAAACGCATGGTATAGGGTATCGTTTAGTCGGTCTAGACCGACTATAATTTTCTTACTTGTTATTTTATGCCTTGTAGCTAGGAAAAAGTTCATATCGGATATTATTTTTTTATGGGGCCTACATCAAAAATGACCCGATCATGATTATCTATACTAATATAATAAAGAGGTAATGTGTGTTTGTTTGTTTGTTTGTTTGCAGAAGGTAATCTCCGTAAATACTTATCTGATCTTCCTAAAATTTTCATAGAGTCTTACTGCGGACATGGGAAGTGCTATAGTCTATAACTTTTTTAAATATTTTTAGTGGGCGTGACACCTCCCACACAAGGTAAATTTTTAATATCATATACATATATTGAGTGCTATAATAGGGAGAGCCTTGCAAAATTTGTGTGAGGTCACCTTTTGTTAATATTAGAAGCTACGCCGGAAATGGGCGGGATCGGGTAAGTGGGCGTGGTTCCTCCCATACAAATAATAATTCAATATTATATATCTCGAGTACTGTCACAGAGAGAGCTTTTCAAATTTGTCTGATGCCACCTATTATTAATGTGAGTAGTCGGACAAAAAATGGGCAGTATCAGACCAATAGACGTGGCACCTGCCATACAAATATAAAATGCCATATATCTGAAGTACTGTTGTAGTGAGAGCCTTGGGAATTTGTGTGAGCCCATAGGTTATTCATGTGATTAGTTAGACAAAAAATGGGCGTGATCGGAGCAGTGGGCATGGCACCGCCCGTACAAAGTAAATATATGATATCATATAAATGGTGTACTAAAAAGGGAAGCTTTGACACTTTGCTCGACACCATCAGATCTTAGTAGGAGTAGTCGGACAAAAAATTGGCGGGTTCACACCAATGGGCGTGGCACTCTCCGTGCAAAGTAACTATTTAATGTCGTATATCTGGAGTACTGTAAAATAGATAGCTTTGTGGCTTTGTGTGAGCCCATAGGTTCTTTGTATGATAAGTCGAACAAAAAAATGGAGGTGATCGAAGAAGTGGGTGTAGCACCGCCCATGCAAAGTAGATATCTAATATCATATAACTGGTGTACTACAAAAGGGAAAGACTCGACATTTTGCATGAGTCCATCAGATATTAATGTGAGTAGTCCAATAAAAATTGGGCGGGATGGGATTATTGGGCGTGGCACCTTCTATATAAAAAATATGACGAAAGGGACAGCCTTCTGACAAATACTTTAGTTATCAACTAGCTGTTTTTACCCGGTCTTGCCCGGAATAAAAAGGCCTTTGACTTGAAAAATGGTTCACTATGCTTACCAGGCGCTGAGTACTTAGTCCCCAATTAAAAAATTCCCCAATAAAATGAACTTTCTCCCCAAAAATTTGTATGGGCAATAAATTCATTTTTTATTTCAATTAAAATTTTTTTAATTTTTTAATTTAGAAGTTTTTTATAAGATGCTGCAGCAAAAATGCTTCAAAAATAAGCGGCGAAACCGCTTTAAGTTTTTTTTTTCAGTTTATTTATAAACATCAAATATAACGGAATGGTTCGCAAATTAAAGGAATCGGAACTTTTAAAAATTGAATTACTTCATTCAATAAGTGATCATCATTGAGCAGAGACATCAAATTCAAGTTTCAGAAATGAAAGACTAATGCGACGTTTAATATTGTGTCGCAAGGTTTCTTTCTAAACAACTGCTTATAGTATATGTATGGCCTCTTTTGATCAACAGGTAATTATTTCACATACGTAGATAAAATTTATCATACGACATTTCACTATGCTGTGTTCCGCGAGCGAGTCGCGTCCGCTTCCGCGCGTTTGGCAGCCATACCCATGCTGCCGCGCAGTTGTTGTCAACTTATTTTAATCGCCAAAATATATTTTTCAGATCATTGCAATATTTTAGCTGAGCTGTGTTCCGCGAGCGCGTCGCGTCCGCATCCGTCGCGTCCGCGTCCGCGCGCCTCGCGCCGCTTCCTCGCAGCTACTACCCGTGCTGCCGCTTAGTTCTCGTTAACTTATTTTAATTCCTGAAACATATTTTTTAGAGCATTGCGATATTTTAGCTGAGCTGCGTTCCGAGAGCGCGTCGCGTCCGAGTCCGAGTCCGCGGTCGCGCGCCGCGTCGCGTCCGCGCGCCTCGCGCCGCTTCCTCGCAGCTACTACCAGTGCTGCCGCTTAGTTCTCGTTAACTTATTTTGATTCCTAAAACATATTTTTTAGAGCATTGCGATATTTTAGCTGAGCTGTGTTCCGAGAGCGCGTCGCGTCCGCATCCGTCGCGTCCGAGTCCGCGCGCATCGCGCCGCTTCCTCGCAGCTACTACCCGTGCTGCCGCTTAGTTCTCGTTAACTTATTTTAATTCCTAAAACATATTTTTTAGAGCATTGCGATATTTTAGCTGAGCTGTGTTCCAAGAGCGCGTCGCGTCCGCATCCGTCGCGTCCGAGTCCGCGGTCGCGCACCGCGCACCGCTTCCGCGCGTTCGGCAACCACACCTGTGCTGCCGCGCAGCTGTTGCCAACTTATTTTAATTGTCAAAATATATTTTTCAGATCATTCCGATATTCTAGCTAAACTGTATTCCCCGTGCGCGTAGCTTCCGCGCAACGAAATGATGCTATTGAAAAGAATAATCATTTTAAATGCATTTATTTTAGGACATATATTGAGAGCAGTATGCAAATGTTTACTAAAATAAATATTTAACAAAATTCATTAAATAAAAATATGCAAAAATTTAAGAATGAATTTGGGGTTACTCCCAATTTTTCAATTTTTATTTCGATTAAAAATGGCGAATTTGTTCATTTCTTGTGGGTACCTTTTTCTGAAGTTTGGGGAATTTGTTCACCGTGTAGTTATTTCCCTGTAAACCAAATTTCAGAGAAATCCGTTGAAAAGTACAAATTTGTATAGGGAAGAAATATACCACACAACAAATTATGAATTTTATATGAAACTTGGGCGTAAAAGTAGGCGTGGTCGGTACAAATCATATGACGACCTTCCCTGGAATATGTACTCAATTTCGGAGAAAGCCATTGAAAAATTAAAGTTTGTACAGCAATCAAATAAAGAAACAAATAAAAGGATAAAATAAGTTTTATATACATAGAAGTTGGCGCAAAGTAGGCGTGGCCTGTAAGAAGCATATGGTGACCTTCCCTATAGTATAGAGATCGTGTGACCAAATTTTAGACATCCCTTGAAAAATAAAAATTTCTATAGTGCACAAATGTACCAAAAAACAGAAAATTAATTTTGTATAAAAAGTGGGCGTAGAAGTAGGCGTGGCCGGCAAGAATCATATGGCGACCTCTCTGGAGTACAGAGATCGTGTGTAGCAAATTTCAGAGAAATCCGTTTAAAAAAAAAATTGTGTAGAGAACAAATGTACGAAAAAACAGATTATGAATTGTATACAAAAAGTGGGCGTAACAGTAGGCGTGACCGGTACGAAGAATATGTGGACGTTCCGTGGAGCAGAGAGATCGTGTGTACCCAATTTCAGAGAAATCCGTTGAAAAATAAAAATTTGTATAGCGAACAAATATACCAAAATACAGAAAATGAATTGTATATAAAAAGTGGGCGTAAAAGTAGGCGTGGTCGATAAAAAGTATATGGTGACCTTAGTTGGAATACAAATAAAACAAATAAAATAAAAATTTGTATAGTGAACAAATATGAATAAAACAGAAAATGAATTTTACATAAAAAGTGGCGTGGCCGGTAAAAAGTATACGGCGACCTTTCCTGGGGTATAGAGATCGTGTGTACAAAATTTCAGGAAAATCCGTTGAAAAATAAAAATTTTTATAGCGGTCAAACAAACAAATAAACAAACAAACAGAAAATGAATTTTATATATATAGATATGATTTGTCACGTAAAATATATCGCCAAAATCAAAAATCGCCAAACCCGAAAATCGCGAAAAATAAAAAACGCCCAAAAACAAAAATTTTCAAAATCAAAAATGGGCAAAATCAAAAATCGCTAAAAATAAAAATTGCCAAATGATATTTTAAGTTCAATGCCAATAGATAAGTGTTGCCAGATCTAAATTGGAAAATCCATATTCTTCTCATGGGCAGCTACATATACCTCTTTGGTAGGAACGCCGTAAATACTGATAATTGTTGTACCGAATGAAAAAACAAAAAACATTGTATTTCTGATATAGTAGTAGTGTTTGGTTGTTTGTAGGAGGTAATCTCCGTAACGAGTGATCTGATCTTCCTGAAATTTTCAAAGAGTCTTATTGCGGATATTGGAAGTGCTGTATTTTTTTTTTTTAATATTTTTAGTGGGCGTGACATCTCCCCTACAAAGTAGATATTTAGTATCATATATAGTAAGCACTATGATAAAGAGAGCTTTGCAAATTTGTCTCATCTCATCTATTATTAAATGGGCGGGATTGGACAAATGCGCGTGGCACCCCCATACAAACTTAACATTAAATGTGATATATCTGAATTACTGTAATAGCGAGAGCCTTGGGACTTTGCGTGAGCACTTTCATTACGATTCGGGGCGGAGGGGGTAGCGAAGCAAACCGGGTTACATCTAGTATTTAATAAAGTCACTCACTATTCTGAAAGACATATAAAAATGAGTATTGAAAAAAATGAGTGCCATATTTTTGGTAGATTTTAGAGAAGATCGGGAATTAGTTTAATATGGATACATTGACAGAAAAAATGGTCCTAAGAGTTTTCTTTTGGACTGCTGATTAGTGGGTATATTAAGGCACAGATAAAACATCAAAATTCATTGACCTATATATAACAATCTGGATCTTATATACATTTAAGTTGATGTGATGGGGGTTATCTGTATGAGGACTAGGAACTGATTTTCACCAATATCAATAGTGTTCGACCTATTGTCTATGACAACTTAAATTCTAAATTCACTACATGATTACATGGACTGAAAGTGATTCTCAGTCGACTGATATTTTTATTTTTTCAATAATTAAATGAATGCATTTAAAAACGATACAACGACAATATGTTTGATATTGAGGCACTAGTAGAAAAGTCAATTAAATTAAAAAATTTATTGAAATCACAACAAATTCTCTATTTGTATGTACTAATATCTTAAGTGGATCCTTAAGTAGTCGCTACTTTCCTAAACAATTTAAAACAGTTAAGGTAATTCCAACAAGGAATGGAAAAAAACAAGGAAAGGAAAAAAATCCACAAAAAACTCTCAACCTATCAGCATCCATTCCACATATAGACAAGATTTTCGAAAAATAAATTTTGACAAACAGAAACAAGTGCTATGTTGAGCAATTGAAAAAAATTTTAATCATGATAAAAATGTTTAAAAATAACTTTAAAAGTACTTATATGGTGTTTCTTGATATTGAGAAAGCATTTTATTTTATATCGAAAAACGGCGGCACTTTTAAGCTAAACAAATTTGGGTATCCAATATTTCTACAAAAGCTTTGTATGCTACATACTTTGGATCTCAAACAGCGACAACAAAAACAATTTGCAGCATTTTATATGGATGATACTGCAATTTACTCACTTCTAAAACTTGGTGATTTCAATTTGCCTAACGTATTATGGCACTATTCGTCTGATTCCTTATCGTTTATTCAATTTATGACATTTCTCTTTTATAATACACTTATTGAGAGGTTATCTGATCTGGGGGTATGTCAGATACATTGTGTTTTGAACGCGAACAAAAAAATGTTGGATCTAGTTTTTGTGGATAATGTTGAAAGTTTTGTACTGCATTACATTGACCCAATATGTGCTAAATCTGAAGATCGATATCACCCTACTCATGGTATAATTCTTGATGTTGGCCAAGAAGGGCCAATAAAATACTGTGATGAGTAAATCATTTTGCTTTAAACGTTCTGATTATAATAAATTGAATGAACTGCTTTATCATATTGACTGGTCATTTTTGGTTGATAACCGGCTCCTTAATTCTTGCACCAATTTTGGTAAAATTTGTGATATTTTGAACGATTGTTTTTCTAAATGAACTCCTCTTTCCCATTAGAACTTTGAGCGTACTGGTCCTTCATGGAATTTAAAGGAATTTTCGAGGCTAGAAAACGTTTTAAAAGATACGCAAAATCCTGTTCAACTTTAGATTATGCTAAATATTCTACCGCACGCGCTGCTTATAATATACTGAATAATAATTGCTAAACAAGGTATTTGCGTAATTTAAAATCAAAGTTTGCTAATAAACTAAAGTATTTCTTTGACTTCGAATGTGCTAAACGAAAATCTTCATCTTTCCGCCCTCCAATGTTTTGCAATGATAATTCATCCTCTGATTATCTTGATATTGCGAATATGTTTGCTGATTATTTTCAGTCCACGTATAGTAATTCCATTTCAGATACTTTAACCGTCGCACAGTGGCGCCCGTAAAGCAAACCAGGTTGCAAAAATCAAAATTTCCATGTGCCCCGATGAAGTTTTGAATAAACCCATGTTATAGAAAACTTTTCAACGATTTCAAATATGCTACTCTTAATAATATCACATTTTTAGTTTAGAAGATATAACCGTTCAAAGTTGACCGACTTTCGGTTTTCAAAAAAACACGCAATTTTTAGTCAATTTGTTGCGATTTCAGGTGTAATATCACGGCAAATAGGTAACGAATCGCCTTATTTTTTACTTGTATTGATTGATGTATTTATTAAATGTATAATGATAAAAAAAATTAACTGTTGGCTTTGTGTTTCTCCTGGTAAATCACTATTAAAAAACTATCCATTTTTTCACTATTTTTCAACTTTGACGGAAAATAAAAAATCTATATTTTTCTATATTTGCCATATTTGCAAAACATGTTCTTTGATTATTTCTTTACATAATTCAAAAGGTTTTATCTGCCCGTACATGTCCGTTTGGCTTCTAGAGGTAAAAAAGGTTAAAAAGACATGGTTGCAGAAATTGTATGGCGTGCATCCCTTACATGTTTTGACTGACAGTAGTTTGATCTAATAGTTTGAAAATTGCATTTTAAGTCGGTTGTCTACCTGTGAGTCTCTGCCAAAGTCTACTCCCAATATTCTGTTACAGACACAGGATGCACAAAAAACAACTCATTGAAATTCGCAGGTACGCACCTCACTTAAAAATTACTTTGGAGTACAAACGGTCAAGAACAATATTGACTTATGGTCCCTCCAGGTAGGCACAAATCTTATTTAAACACGAGCATAATATCAAAATTGCATAATTCAGCCTAAATCCACATGTATGCAGGGAACAGGTAAATTTTTAGGCACGGTAGCATAAGCCTATATATTGCAAAATAAGCATAATGCCTGGATTAGTCTACGACTGAAAGTTGGCGCAACAAGTACTGAAACCATGGCGTTAAACAATTTAAGTACTGAAAACATGGCGTTGAACAATTTAAAATTATTTGAACTGTTTAGAAGGTCAACCACACCAAAGTTTTTTACGAAAGCTGCTTTAGAAGAACTTGATAGCTTATACGGAAATATTGAGGCAAAATGGGTGAAATCTAATCGAACCATTCAGAACTTCAACTCCAAATACGAGGACTGGCTTAATGAAGACACCATCCTGGATATATTGGCAGTAGATAAACCCACCACATCAACCAGAGGAGCAAAAGGAAGGCCAAAAAATAGTATTGAGGAGTGTTCAATTTTCACAAGAAAGAGGAAACTTGCCGATGCCACCAATGACTTGACCACGAAGCATTTATCGGACGCGCTGTCTATTAAATATACAAAGGATAGTGAAAAAGTTAGGTCGCAGATTACAAAATCTGTTGCTGATGCAAGCCCAATGCGACTAAAAAGGATTAAGGAAAGCATTCCCACGCCCACAAACGCACACATTAAAAAGTATGGTTCCGAAGAAGCCTTGGCCTTGTTTATGGACTTACTTTGGCAATTTAAACGATTCTACAAACGAGGAGAATTACGAGTATTGAATGTCACCATTGCACGCAAGGATAAGGTGTATGGAGTTCTTGCTAAAACTGGCGTATACCCTACCACAAGAGGCGGAAAACTTCGATGAAAATACATCAATAAAGGATAAGGAAAAGATCAGAAAGAAGCAAATACAGGATGCTTTTTTAAACAAGTTGGACTAAAAGTAGACTGTCCCAAGCACGGATACGGTAACTCAAACGATGGAAACACTTCTAGGAGATTTTTTGAAAATGATGAGGCAGTATCTAGAATCACTGGAATTGACAATCAAATGGTGAAAAGATTGGGAACGATCTTGAATGTTTTAAACTGCAAAGAAAATGTCAATTCTACAAAATATGGAGAATATGCATTGAAAACTGCATCTCTTTTAGCAGAAATGTATCCACAGAAGAAGTTGACCCCGACCGTCCATAAAATATTGGCGCATGGCAAAGATATAATTGAGTACCAGTCTTTGCCAATTGGAGAGCTTTCTGAAGAAGCACAGGAGTCTCTTAACAAATTTTATAAAAAATATAGATTGCAGAACACATTCAAAGCATCAACATGTTGGCAGCATCTTCCGATCCACTTATTTCTTCCCTGCGGCATGCGAAGTCACGAATAGAGTTAGAAAATAATTATAGTTTAGAAATGATTAGTCTTTTCGATATACCTTCTCTTACGAATTATGATGAATATTTTACAGAAAATTGAAAAAATAAATTTAAACAAGTAAGAAAATTATAGTCGGTCTAGACCGACTATATGATACCCTATACCATGGTTTAGAGACCCTATCTTTCGGTCCAACTACTTCGATATAGAAAATAAGCATAAACCAAATTTAAGTGCGATTTTTATTAATTTTTTTGGCTGCAGATATGAAAAAGTTCATATCGGATGCTATATCTGTAAAGGGACTAGGTCCAAAAATGGACCGATCCTGATCATGTTTGGTAAAGTCTCTTGTATTTTGCAAAAATATGTACAAACAAAATTTGAGGAGAATCAGTGCAATATTTTTGTTTTTTAATAGATTTAACTGAAGATCGGGAAGCAGCTCTATATGGGGTCAAAGGGATCATTTTTGGACTACTCATTAGTGGATGTAATGAATGCATACAAACCCAATTTGAGTAAGATCTATATGACAATTTGGATCTTATGGCAATTTATGTCGATTTCATATGGGTAATTTGTATGGGGGCTAGGTCTGAACATGGACCGATTCTCACCAATTTCAATAGCGTTCATCCCATGGCCGATAAAAGCTTATATACCAAATTTCATCAAAATACATTCATATTTGCGACCTGCAGTTTGATTACAAGCTTTACATGGACACACAGACGGACGGACGGACGGACGGACATTATTAAATCAACTCAGAAAGTGATTCTGATTCGATCGGTATAATTAAAGATGGGTCTAGGTCAAATATTTTTGGTTGTTACAAACAGCAGCACAAAGTCATTATACCCAAACCACATAGTGGTATAGGGTATAAAAAGAAGTAATTTTTTTTTAATTTGTTGTGTAATAATTTAAAACATAAAACCCTAAAGAAAAAAAATAAAAACAATCTAAAAATGTAAAAATAATTTTTTTTAGTTACCATAAAATTGATTTTTCTACAAATTTTAACTTTCGCAACCCATAAGTAGGCCCCTACAAAGCGTAGCACCCTTTCCAAACGCTCGTTTCATAGGCTGAACAGCTAGCTATCATATGCTGTTTAAACTGTTCAATTATGTTCTTCGGTTCAAAAGATATGATTTTTGCAAAGAAAAAACTCAAATGGCGCCACTGTGCGTCGCTAACTATCCACATTTAATAAAAGTTACATCGGTATCAAATATTGCGCTCTTTTATACGGAAACTGTTTTTAAGCCTCTGATTCATTTGAAATTTTCATACAAGGCTGATGGTGTTCCTGATTATCTCACTTATGAACTAAAGTCGACTATGTCCCCATTTTAATATGTCTTTTTAAAATCAAGATCAACAACAGTTACTAACCTTCTAGAATTTTCGACTAATATTTAGTCCGTGGTGAGTAGACAGTTGCGATATGCACTGCTTTTAGTAAAGCTTTTGATAAGGTGGATCATAATATTTTACTTCTCAAACTAAGACTCATTGGCATACATGAATCTATTATTTTGTGGATTGAATCGTATCTCACTTTTAGATCTGAAAGGGTCACGTTTCGCAATACTGAATCTAAAATTATAAGAGTTACTTCTGGCGTTCCCCAAGGCAGTCATTTGGGTCCGTTATTATTTTTACTATTCGTAAATTATTAGTTATTTCACAGTTTCAATGACATTAATGGTCATATTACTCTTCAGCGGTAGCTTGATTTATTAGTTGAATGGTGCAATGTGAACTTGATGGAACTGAATCTTGAGAAATGTAAACATATGGTATTTCACAGAAAGGGGATAATTTCTAACGAGTATTGCATTAATGGAATGGTGTTGGATACCGTTCAAACATTTCTGGATCTGGGTGTACTTATGGATAGGAAACTTGACTTCATTGTTCATATTATTATGATTATTAATAAGGCAATATCTACTCTTGGTTCGTTAAAAGGTGGCCTCAGGAGTTTTCAGAGCCATATGTTACCAAACAGCTTCATACAGTACTTGTAAGACCAATTTTGGAATATGCATAAATAATATGGAATCCATATTATCAGGTTCATGCCATTGCAATTGAATCTGTACAGAAAAAGTTTTTGATATTCTGTCTACGTGGTTTAGGTTGGAGTTATGATGACTTACCACCATATACTAATAGACTAAAACTTATCAGACTTCCAACTCTTGAGAGCAGGAGGACCATGTTGGGTGTCACCTTTGTTTTCAACCTTGCGAATGGTGACGCTGACTCGGAGTTTCTTTTATAAAATTTGAATTTTAACATACCTTGTTTATTCCCAAGACATTTTACTCCGCTGCATTTGGACTATTTTAGAACTAATTATGCTAATTCTTATCCTTTCCGCAGAATTTGCCATGATTATAATGTATTTCGTTGCTTTAAATTATAGTGTATTGAAAGTATAGACTTGAATAGCCCAATTAACTATTTTTTTTTGTTTTTTTTTTTTTTTTGAGTTTGTCTATTCCTAATATTAGCTGAAGACATAGTCTGTAGCTGATTTACAACCACACAATCTACTTGCTAGCTATTGGAATATGCCAGAGTTCGGACCATGGTGTGTACGCGGTCTCCACGTTAAGCAGGCCTGACCACTCGGTCGAGCGGAGTGGGCAAGTGTAAGGCGGGGCTCAATCGATTTATTTATTATGAGCGGTAGAGATTCAACTGCAATAGTAGCGAATATGTAAAAAACACAATTTCATGCTGATGAATGGGAAATTGAAATAACCAAAAAGGGTTGTACAAACAACTCTCGATAATGAAGTATCTCAGATTCCAATACTGGAAATAACTTAATAGATAGGAGTAATATTTATATCAAAATGTCATTGAAACACCAAATTCTTCAAGGTTGTGGTAAAGCTACGTGGTAAGGCTAGTTTCCTTCTACTTAACCGAAAGTCTAAGCTTAAAAGAAACAGCAAGCTGTTATTATACAAATAGAGAATACATCTAACCTAGACGTATGGCTAACTGTGGCCCAAGAATTGAATTCGTTGTCCGAAACCAAAATTGTTTGTTTTCAATTGCAAAAATTTTAAAAATGTCGGAACTGGGCAGCCAAAAAAAATATAATAAAACTATAAAAATTGTGGTCGTGCGTGAATTTAAACGTTTGTTAAAATTTAAGAAAAAATTGTATATTTAAATTTTTAGATAAATTAGTAACGACAAGAAAGGATAGGCAAAAAACAGCAAGTAAAGGCGATAACTAAGCTTGATGAAAGAGTGGGTATTTAAAAATTTACAAAACTTAAATACTTAATCAGCTATAATAAATGAGTTAAAAAAAAATAGTTATGTTATAAGTGAATCTAATATGATTAAGATTAAATTTTATTAATTTTATTTTATTATTTCAATGCTATTGAAATATGGCTAAACAAGGAACACTAAAGTGAACACTGACATATTAGCACACGTAGCATTAGCTTTACGAAAAGGTAACTGTCCTAGGTATCTCTGAATAACACTAATATTCCACAAAATGATAGTGTAAAAGATCTAAGATTACATATAGTTCGAAGACTATCATGGAAAACCCACATTAAAACTAAAAAAGAACATCTAAACATAAAATCCAAACGCCTTTATTGGTTGTTGGGAACTAACTCTCAATTAAGTCTTGAAAATAAAATAATAATGTATGAAACTATACTCAAACTAGTTTGGACGTTTGGAATACAGTTATGGGGAACATATAGTAATTCCAATAGCAAAAGTAAGGTCGATTCTGAGAGTGAGGGGTGAAAATAGAGGATATATTAGAAGACCCGTATTGCGGCGTTTGTTTATGTTAGTTAGAATTTTTTTTAATCGACCTTCGAACTTTGCAGTCAAATGCCGATTATCAGCATATTGTTTATATGGTTTTTTGGCTATACCTCTTCGTCTAATTGATATTTTTTCAATCTGTAAAAGCCAAATTATTGCTATGGTCCTGTGCAACAATCAAAAATTCTTAAAAAATTGATTTAGAAAATTTTTGTGGTGCTTATGACGCAAAATGTTGGAAAAATAATTTTTTTTCATGCTTTTTGAAAATATTTTCCACAAAACTAAGTCTTTTTTGCTTCTCAGTTTCTTCAATAAATTTCATTTGAAAAGAAAATCTTCTTAGTCGATAATTTGCGTTAAAAATCCCAAAACCATTAAATAAATAGCGATCAGGTAGAAGTAATTAAAAAGGGAAGTTCCAAGAATTAGGAATTAGTAAAACAAGCATCAAAGGACCCAAACCTAGTCACACAAAACCAATTGGATGGAATTGTTGCAAATTTGTGTTTTACTCAGAAAAAAATTGGAAATACTGGCTTCATTTTTGAAAGGAAATAATTTGCTGGCGAAAGGTACCAAAGTAACAGCATATAGAAAACGCCAAAAAGAGTTAGAAAAGTTCTTCAATGTGAATGATGCAAAAATTTCGCTTTTTGCAACGATATTGAAAAGTTATAGTGTTTACCTATAAAAAAGATGATTGGCGTTTATTCATCGATAGTTCACTAATCAGCTTTAAAGTTGTGCTTTTGCCACAAGACAAATAGAATGCCTTCTGTTCCGATTGCGTATAGCACTGACACTAGTGAAAATTTCGATAATTTGAAACACATTCTGGAAGTAGTCAAATATAACGAACACCAGTGGCGCATTTGCTGCGACCTCAAAATAGTTTCATTGATCACAGGCTTAACAACATCTGGCCATCCACAATATCCGTGTTTTTTGTGCGATTTTCACGATACGGAGAAGGTATTAAAGGAAGAAACCAGTACAAACAGCATAACTGGAATAGTCGCATTGGACGGAAATGTCCTAAAAACAATAGGCTACACGAAAGTTTTGTTCCTGAAATGAAAATTTTGTTGCCGTTGCTCCATATTAAACTTGGCATTGCTAAAAATTTTTTTAAATGTATCGCAAAAAGACCAGCAGTATTCAACCGCTTAAAAGACATTTTTCCAAGACATACGGAAACTAATAAGTCGTCAAGATTTTGACCAAGTTCTGACAGACAGAGAATTAAATGCATGGCTCGCATTGAAAGCAGTCATTAAAGGACTTTTGGTTAAAGAACGCAAAGACTACAGGCAATCTGTTGCTAACATGTTGGCAGCTTTCGATAAAATTGGGGTTAATATGTCGTACAAAATTCATCTCTTGCATCAGCATCTTGATCAACTCGCTCAACAGTTGCCAACTGAATCTGATGAGCAAGGCGAACGTTATGACCAAACTGCGCTTCCATTTGAAATAAGGTAACTATAGAGTGTGCATATTTTGAATTCCTAGATTTTTCTAATAACTTTGTCAGAGTGCACAATTTAAAAATGTTAACGATTAAAAACTATTTTCGTTTCAGGTACAGAGGAAAGAAATCTCCAGATACAATACTCGCTGAAATTTATTGGTGGTATAAAAACACCTTTGAAGAAGAGGAAGACGAGGAAAAAGAGAAAGAAGGGAAAGACAAAGATGAAATTCCAGAATATCTCTTGGACGAAATTATCGTGCTTTCTGATGATGATGATGATGACCAAGATAAAAGAGAGAGCAGTGATGTTGATCCACAGCCGCCTGCTAAACGGCAACTGGCCAAATCATTAATTTAATTTATTTCATTTTTCTACTTAAAACTTTTCATAACTAACATTTCAAAAATATATTTTTTTCCACATTTTTATGATTTCTTTTTCAATGTTTCTTCAAACCCAACACTGAACAAAATTGTTACATAAAAAATGAGAAGTAAATTAATATTAAGCTGGAAAACGCAAGTTTTGTAATATGATTGTTTTCTTTTCAAATGAAGTTTATTGAAGGAACTGAGAAGCATATTATAGATGAAACAGAAAGCAAAAAATATTTTCAAAAAGCATGAAAAAAAAAATAATTTTTCCAACATTTTGCTTCAGAAGCACCACAACAATTTTCTAAATCAATTTTTTTTAAAAATTTTAATTGTTGTACAGGTCTCTAGCAATAATTTGGCTTTTACAGATTGAAAAAATATCAATTAGTCGACGAGTTATAGCCAAAAAACCATATAAACAATATGCTAAAAATCGAAATTTGACTCCAAAATTCGAAGGTCGATTAAAAAAAAAATTCGAAATAACATAAACAAATGCCGCGATACGGATCTTCTAATTTAGACTCTATTTTCACCCCTCACTCTCAGAATCGTCTTAACTTTTGCTAACCTGAATTTGCTCCACAGTGTTATTATATCGAATTTGCTTATTATCCTTAAATGGATACCCTGTAAATAAAGTTGACTATTAAAAAAAAAATTATCTTTTTATTTTTATTTTTATTATTATTATTATTATTATTATTATTGTTATTATTATATATTATTTTAATTATTATTACAAATAAATAAAAAAAAAATAATTTTCCAACATTTGTATAGAAAAAAAGTAATTTTTTCCTGGGGCTAACATATTGCGGGTATTACAGTATCGAAGGTATGTTGTATACCAGCGGAAAGGTTGATTTTTCTAGTTTCATAGTGTATGCTTTATTTACTTATGCTTTATTTGTAGAAACACTTACACACAAATAGGAAAAAAAATTCAAAAGAGTGCATGTGTTAAAAATTGAAAAACCATTGTCTTGAGTTACAAAACATTTATTTTCTTATATATCCCACTCGCATCCCACTAAACGACAAATAAGCTCTTAAGAGAAAAAATCTAAGCTTTCTTTTGAGCAAAAAAAGGTCGTTTTTGAAAAAAAATTAAAAAATTTTGGATTTAGGGAAAAAAAAAGTAAAAAAAAAATTTTTATTTTTTTATTTTTTTTTTTAAATTTTTTTATTCGAAAGATTAAAGAAATTGCTATCTAAACTATTTGGGACAAATTTTGCTAAGAAGAATAGGTAAAAAGTTAAAGCACTTATTTTTCCAACATGATAAATTTTTTACCCCCTCTAATTCAAAGAGTTCTTGACCGATCTTGTTGAAAAATTGTGTGTAAACTACTATCCAATAGGACTACCATTGGTGCAAATCAGCTCAATCGGAAGACATAGGTTTCAAAAGACGCCCCATATATATTTTTTTTATTCTATTTTTATTTTTATTTATATATATGTATGTATATATATTTATATATTTTAAATAAAAAAAATAAAAAATTTAAATCGAAAGTATTTCTCTTCAATAATTTTTATATATTAAAATTTTCTGTAATCAATTTTCCATTTTCCTTAGCTATTGTATTTCCACACATAAAAAAATTTTATTCATATGGTCACAAGCGATAACCGCCTAAGTCGACTTAAGAACAATTTGAGTTATGTATACTATCATATTCTACTAAGAATACTTTATATTTACGTGAAATCCCCATTTTTCTAACACTGTTATTTAAGAAGTTATTAATGAAAACATACTGATCTAAGTCGTAATAAAGCCCCATTACATTTATATAAACAGTTATTTTCTCGAAAGAATGATTTTCGCCGATATGAGTTATGTATGCTATCATAGTCTACTAAACAATCTTAATATTTACCTGAAATCCCCATTTCTCTAACACTGTTTATTATAAAGTTATTAATGAAAACATACTGATCTAAGTCGTAATGAAGCCCAATTACATTTATATAAAATGCTATTTTTCTCGAAAGCATGATTTTCGAATTAGGCGGTTATTGCTTGTGACCACAGATATATACTTTTAATATTTTTTATCCAAAAACTACGATTTTGCACCAAAAAATTACTGTTTATCTACAAAAAAGAACCAAACTTTAACAAATATTATTTATACAAAAGTTTCAAAATCAGGGGATAAAATAAATGTTGACAATTTTTATATTACACATCAGAACTCTGTAAGTAAGCTGTACATAATGCTAAAAAGTACCTATACATATCAAATAATGAATTCATGATAGTTTTTTGAACAACCACTGTGTTCAAAATAATATAAAATATGTATTCCCTTTACGAACATTTTTTTCTAAGAGTATTATAATTAAAATATTTAAAAAAAAAATACTCAAATCGATAAAACAAATTTTGTGTACCAAACATCCATTATGTCACATAACCAATATCTATAAATTAAAGCTGCATGTACTCGCTTAGATAAATTTCATATTTTTCTTTAGCATCAATGCACGTTTCGATGTATGGTTTGTTTAATATAAATGAAATACGTGCTAATGATAAACTTACCGCATGACTGGTGTAAAATGGTGTTACAACTGAAAGTGAACAAGAGAGAGAAAATACTTTGGAATTATTTAATAATTTTTATTAGATAATATTAACAAAAATGTTGTTTACAAGTCTAAGCTTTGTTATAAAACGGAAAACAAAAATAATTTTCTAAATCAAACTGAATCTCGTCCGTTCATTAATTTTTTTAAATAAAAATTGTTACACAGAGAAAACAGATTCGTTGAGGCAACCGAATTTGTGGCCAATCGTACACACAGAAAATATATTCGCCAACCGAATTGTTCTAAAGTAGAACAACTTTATTTTCAATTGTAGCAACAGAAATTTAATAGCATTTGCAAATTTTCTAGAATGATAAAATATTTACTGTTAAGGCAATATAATTGTAATTATAGTGAACCCGAATATCGGTTACTAGTATTATCGCAATTCGATTGGCAATAAATTCGGTAGCCACAATGAATCTGTTTTCTGTGTGTAGATTCGATTGCATGATTTATTATTGGTGAAAAAATTATGATATGTTTGAAAATGAAAAATTAAAAACGAAAAAATAAAAATAAAAAATGAAAAATGAATAATTAACCGGTTAAAATAATAAATAGTAATAAATAAATAGGGCACACCAACGTGGATACAATCGGCAATATTCTTTTGATGCTTGAAGGGTATGTTCGTAGGAATGAGTATTAATTGTGACATTCATTGTCTACAAATAATAAATCCTAATAGTTAATCATGTTAAAATAATTGTATAAAAAACAAGCAAGAAGACTATAGTTGCTCTAGACCAACTATACGGTACCCTATACCTGCGTTTAGAGACCATATCTCTCAGGCCCAACTAACTGGATATAGCAAATAAGCATAAATCAAATTTGAGTTGGGTTTTTATTAATTTTTTTGCCTGCAGATATAAAAAAGTTCATATCGGATGCTATATCTATATGGTGACTAGGCCCCAAAATGGACCGATCCTGATCATGTTTGATAAAGTCTCTTGTATTTTTCAAAAATATATACAAACAAAATTTGAGATGAATCAATGCAATATTTTTGTTTTCTGATAGATTTCAGTGAAGATCAGGAAGCAGCTCTATATGGGGCCTATGAATAAGAATTGTCCTATAGGGATTATTTTTGAACTACTGGTTAATGGATATAATAAACATATTATACCCAATTTGACTGAGATCTATACGATAATTTGGATCTTATGAAAATTTATGTCGGTTTCGTAGGTATCATTTGTATCGGGACTATGTCTGATAAAAGCTTATACACCAAATTGCATCAAAATATATTCATATTTGCGACCTGTAGTTTTATTAAAAGTTTACATGGAAACACAGACGCACGGACATTGCTAAATCGACTCAGAATGTGATTCTGAACGATCGGTATAATAAAGTGAGTCAAGGTCAAATATTTTTGGTAGTTACAAGCAGCAGCACAAAGTCATTATACCCAAACCACACAGTGGGGTAGGGTATAAAAATGAAAAATGAAAAATGAAAAACGAAAACCGAAAAATTAAAAATTAAAATTTAAAAATTAAAAATTAAAAATTAAAAATAACAAACGAAAAATGAAAAATGAAAAAGAAAAATGAATAGATATTTACATATCTCCCCTGTGATCGGAATAATTTTTTTCTATTCGTCGCAACCATGCCAAATTTTTTGGGCTTGACGAGCGTTTCACATTGGCCCTTCAAAGCCTTGAAAGTCAAACAGAAATGACAGGGCACACCATCGTGGGTATAGGCGGCAATATTATTTTGATGCTTGAAGGGTGCGTTCGTAGGAATGAGTATAAATTGTGACATTCATTGTCTACAAAGAATAAATCCTAATAGTTAATCATGGTAAAATAATGTTTAAAAAAACTAGCCCTCATTGTTCCAGTCTCACTCAAGATTTGTAAATTCTACAGTAAAAATTTTTTTAGTAAGATTTTTTTTTGCAACAGTTTCTTTCATCGTCATCACGAATCTGCCTGCAAAGTTTCAGATGGCTTGGATCACGGAAAAAAGTTTAAAATTCGATCCAAATTTTTTCCGGCCACCAGACACTACGAGTTAATACAAAGGGAGTAAAAATTAAAATATTTATTATTATTATTATATTACATTAATTACAAAATAAAATTGTTGTAACTAATCTTAAAGTAAAAAAAGAGTACTAGCTGCATTGGCTTTCGACTCCGATGTATTAAAAATACTTAAATTTTATCATAAAATCTAATTTCTATAATAAATTTGATAATTAATTTAATGATGTTCTTATTAATGTTTTTCAGAAGATTTGAAGGTGTATGGGATCCGAAGATTTTGATTCTGGTGGCGTTGTATGTGGGACATTCATCTAGAATATGTAGATTGTTGAGAAGATTGTTACAGGTGGTGCATCGTGGTGCAGAATTTTTTTCTAGTAGGTGTTTATGAGAAAATTTACAGTGTCCAATTCGAAGGCGAACTATTGTAGACGTTTCTTTTCTAGAACAATTTGTTGGGTATATTACCTTGTTTCCTTGAGGGTTCATATTTTTGTAGCTGTGTTTGGTAGTTTGTCCATTTTTGCGTTTTAATGGATTTTAAATGATACGATAAGGCGTTTACAATATCTTGTGATTCCCAAGTAGGGAAAGACAGGAGTGGACGACGTTTGGCTTCTGTTGCTGCTATATCTGCATACTCATTGCCAGTGATGCCAACGTGAGAAGGGACCCACATTATTTTAATTTTAGTAGGGTGTTTTATGCAGTTGTTCCTTATTTGGTTTATTAACGGTGAATCATGACGAGCGTTTTGTATGGCTTGAACGGTTGAAAGGCTATCGGTGCATACTATGTTGTTAGATTCGTTGTTTATAGCAAATTCAACAGCCAAGTGAATCGCTAATGCTTCGGCGGTAAAGTTGGAACAGTGCGGTCCTATGTGACCAGTGTTGATTATATTTCCATTAATATCGACTGTTGCGAAGATGGTAAGTTCATTTGTTTTCGATCCGTCAGTGAATATTAGATTCCAGTTTTGTTGAATAAAGTTGTAGGAAATTTCTTTGAAAGATTGTTGATAAACCAGTGGTGATGTTGTAGTTTTAGGTAGGCTAGTCATTGATAGAATCAACGAGGATTTGTCGAATAACCAAGGTGGTTCTGATGAACTTTTGATAAGCTTTGGTTGAATTTGTAAATTAAGGTTGCGTACCAGGTTTATGCTTTTGAATATAGTAGATTCGCGTTTTGGCTTTCTTTTGTAGTTAATTGTTTTATTTACTTCCACGAATAGGTTATTATTACGACAAATAAAAAATTTGGGTATTAATATGTATGTTAAATATAAAATTCGGTCTTCGATGGACGGCATTCCCGCTTCTGCCAGTATATTTGTTGTAGGCCTTGTAGGGAAGGCTCCAATACTACGACGGATATGGTGCCTTAATTAATTTGATATTGGAAGGAGCGCAGTAGCCATATATTGGAAGAGCGTAGTCGATTTTGGAGAGAATAATTGCACGGGTTATATTTAACATTGTGGATATGTGGATTTGAAAATTTTTTGATGTTAGGTATTTTATTATATTTAATCTAGAAGTTAAACTTTTTCTTAGTTGAAGACTTTGTTGTTTGAAAGTAAATCTTTTGTCGAAAATAACTCCTAGAAACGTGTTAGATTGTAGGCCGTTTATTCTAACTTTGAATTTTCTATTAATTAGGAAGCTTTTAATAATTGAGTACATTTTTTTTTTCCGATTTTCCATTCTGAAAGTTGATGGAGGATTACGTGGATCCCAATCCGATCAAATGCTCTCTCGAAATCGGTTGAAAGCATGTTAATATGGCTTTTACACGATAATGCTTTTGAGATAAAGTGTCGAAGGTTGAGGAGAACGTCATCTGTACCTTGTTTTTTCATGAAGGCAACTTGATTGGGTGTGATAAAATTGTTTATTTTCAAGAACTACATTAGACGCCTGGCGATTATTTTTTCAATTATTTTACTAATGCATGGTAAAAGAGATATTGGTCTGTGACCACAGATGGTAGCGTTGTCTTTATTTGGTTTTGGAATCGGCAAAATAACAGCAGTTTTCCATGCTTGAGGGAAGTTGCTGGATGAAAATATATTATTATAAATGGAAAGTGTATGTTTTTTTTGTATGTATTGAAAGATTTTTTAACATAGGGTACGATATGCGGTCGTCACTTGGAGTTTTACCTTTGGCGGAGTGTAAAGCATCTTCTAGTTCAATCATGTTGATTGGGCTTTCAATTTTTTTTGCATACTTATTGCAGATTCCAGGATCGTAAAGAATGTTAATGACATTTGATTTTTGTTGCTGGAAGTTAATAGAGAAGTTTATGTCTTCTGATTGTTGCGACCAGTGTTTGGCGAAACAATTTCCTATATCAGCAGATGAGGAAAGTGTTGTTGATCCAGACTGCAGGTGTTTTATTATGTTGGATTTTTTTCCGCCGACTATTCGATTTATATCATTCCATATGCGCTGTGTTGTGGATGAAGGGTTAATGTTGGAGGTGAAGTTCTGAATAGATTTTCTTTTGCTATCTTTTGCTGCTTTTCTCAACATTGCGGTGCATTTTTTATATAAAATTAGATTTGAATCGCTTTTTGTACTTTTGAATTTGTGCCAAAGGTATTGTTTTTGGTTCCTTAGAAATTCGAGGTGAGGATTCCACCATACAACATGTGATCTGTATGAATTGAACTTGGTGTGGGGGATGCTTATATTTGCGGCGGATCTGATATTTTTAGCAACAGATGCGGCTAGATAATTAATGTTAGTAGATGATTTGATGTTTGATAGGTTCTCATCGCAAAGCCTTTGATATAGGCTCCAATTGGCAGTTTCAATTTTAAATTTAGGATTATGTACAGTTCTTGTGTAACTAATATTTTTTCTAATTTCAATTAAAATCGGGTAATGATCACTGCCATGTAAGTTGTTAAGAGTTTTCCATGAGCAGAGAGGTGCCAATTGAGACGAACATAGGGTAATGTCTAAATGCGTAAAAGTGTGGTGTGTGGTGAAATGTGTGGGGTTACCATTATTGAGTACTATAAGATCCTCGTTCAGAATAACGTTTTCAAGAGTTTTGCCACGGGAATTTGACTCTTTCGAGCCCCATAGAGTACTCAATGAGTTAAAACCTCCGGTAAGAAAAATAGGTGGGTTAATATTATTTATGATACTTTTTAAATTACGTTCTGAAATGGCTTGGTGGGGGGGAATGTGTGTATTTACAAAACTGAATTTAAGGCCGATATTTATTTCAATAGCAATAGAAGCAATATTAGAGTCTAAGTAAATCAGTTTATGCGGTATAGTTTTTTTTACAAGTATTGCAATGCCTTGTTTAGCTGTATTGTTGTTTGGGAGATTATGAAAAAAACCGGAGTATTGCTTAGGGTATATTATATTATTGCTATTAAAAGGAATATGTGTTTCTTGTATTGAAATGATGTCTGGATTATGGTCCTTTATTAAAAGTTGGAGTTCGTGGTAATTGTTAACGAGACCGTTAATGTTCCACTGCATAAATTTTAAATCCATATTGAAAGTAGTAAGCAGATTATTCGTTGTCTATGAACATTATTTCATCTTCATCATTATGAGGATTGTTGTGTTGTGTTGTTGTAGATTTAGGCAAAGTAAGATTTTTGTTTTGTGTTAAGTTAAGTATTTCTTTTGATTTTTTTGTGTTATTTGTTGTTGAGTTGTTAGCAATAGCTTTAGCCATTGATCGTGTGAGTACTGTTTGCGGTGTTTTCAATATATTATTGTTTGTTTTAGTTTCTTGTGTTATTGTTTCTTTTGGAGTGGCGATGGAATTGTCGCTTAAGTTTTTTTTTTCAGTGTTGTTGTTTTTTTGTAGTGAAGTTGTTGTTAGTTTATTATTTTCTAAGTCGTTGTTTTTTTCTATTACAGCAACATTTGAAGTGTTGTTATTGTTTGTAAATTTGTTTAAATTTTTGTTGTTTGTGATGTTTGCATATGAATATGTTACTGGTTCAGTTAATTTATGTGTTTGGTATTTTTTTTTAGCAGCTTTTAAAGAGCATTTCTCCTTTGTTTTAATTTTTAAAATTTCATTCTGTTGTTTATAAATTTTACAATCTCTAGATGAGGAGGGATGTTCTTCAGCACAGTTAACGCAAAATGTACGTGTGCACTCAATGGGTGTATGTGGGGGTAATGCGCAGTTATGACATAATGGGTTGTTTTTACACCATTTCTTTGTGTGTCCTAAGGCTTGACATGTTTTACAACGCATCGGGTTTGGGAAGTATTGTCTAACTTTTACTTTGTGCCACGAAATATCCAGCTTTTCTGGGGTAGAGTATCTGTCGAAGGTTAAAAGAAGTACCCCACAAGGGTATTGTTTGCCTTCTGGGTCCTTCTTTTGGTATTTGTAGACCTCGACTACTCCTTGTGAATTCAATTCATTGATTATTTCGGATTCTGGGACGTTATTTAAATACGGGGCGTAGATAGTACCTTTGGAGTTATTTAAGTTTGAGTGATATACGGCTTTTATATTGCAAATACCTGGTAGCATTTTTGTATTTATTATCTTCTCAGCGTTAGTTTTGTTGCCTATAAGGAGGAGTAGGTTACCATCTCTTAATTCTGATACTGATATTATATCTGAGCTGATAAATTTTAATGAACGGTGAACTGCAAAACAAGAATACTCTTGTAATGTTTTATCTCCAGATGCTGTAGATATCACGATGTACTTTGGATCGGGTGTTTTAATGATTGGGAGTTCTGGGAATACCTCAAGAAAGTTTTGGTTAGAACGTTTTTTTTTTTTGGAACGAGGGGCCTCCGCAAGCAACGAGAAGCGGTTGTCCCCCAAGTTGTGCGGACCAGACATATCCACTAAAAGACGGTGACTTATTTATTTTTTTTTTTTTCACTGATAGAACAAATTTTTTTGGGTCACTGTATTGAGGAAAAATTAAAGAGAGTAGTGTAACTGAAAAAAAACTAGCTCGCGGAAAACACAAGAAAGACAACCGTACTGTACGAGAGTTAGTCGATGACTCAGTGAAATTAAAATATAAAAGAAACCACATAATGTGGAACTTTCGAATGAAATACAATGTTTCTTTTTTAAGTTATTGCTTCGTTTCAATTTTTATTTTAATTTTTTTTTTCCAAAATTATAAATCAATATATTTTTACTCATTTATTGCATCATAATTACATATATTCAAATTCAATCATTATATTCAAAATAATTTAATATCTTATAGTAAAGAGATTAATTTATACATTACTTTTCAGTATGAGCGTTAAAAATTTATGTTAGTAAAATACAAAACAAAGATATAATTTCGAAGATAACGTAAAGCGTTTATGTGAGGATAACTAGTAATAATATTAATGTTAATTTAATGTTAGACATGGAGTGAAGTGTTGAGGTTGAAAAATGCCTAGGGAGATTATATAGCATTTTTAGCAGTTTGTTCTGGTAATTTTTTAATTTCTTTATATGACATACATATTCAGTGCATAAAACATTATTGCATGATATATATTTTTCAGTAGTATTTTCGATGCACAAATTTAATAATGCTGTTTATTATGTTATTATGTTATTCTTGAAAGTGGTATTAATTACATTATCATTGAATACTAATTTCTTATCGAGAATAAAATCCAGATATTTAAGCTTATCTTCATAATACTCATAACATTTACATTACTTCCTCTGAAATATTTGTGAAATATTTTGATTATGTTTTTGTAGGGTTATTGATAATTTTCGATTTATCGAAATAGACAGTTGCATTCTTTGGAGATTATTTGTTACATCAACTGCTGAAATATCTAAACGTCTGCGAAAATAGATGAATTGTAGCATACCAGATTCGTAAAGCCGTATGTTAAAATATTGTATGAAATTGGAGATAAACAGGAGACTTGGTGACATCCAGCGGATACAGTACAAGACTGTGATGCATAATTTTCAATATGGACTTTAAAAGATCTATTCGAAAAACTTTTATTCAATTTCGTATTTGATATATCTATACCAATTATTAGTAATTTATGAATGAGGGCGTAATGCCATACAGAGGCAAATGCCGCTTTTATGTCTAACAGTATCATGGCTGTAGATTTACCAAAGTTGAAATTATTTTGTACAACATTTTTTTATTCTTTTGAGAGGCTGAAAGGTATTATGCTCTGCCAAGTTTATCATATACTTAATGTCAATGTTACAAAGATTGACGTTGAGGCTCTCATCAATTCAATTATCTTTCAAATTAAAAAAATCATATGCATGCACACTAGGGTGGTCGCAGCTTGTATGGGATTTTTTTAAATCTATATATATAAAATTAATTTTCTGTTTGTTTGCTTGTTTGTTTGTTTGACCGCAATGCAATTTTTATTTTTCAACGCATTTCTCTGAAATTTGGTACACACGACCTCTGTACAAGCCACGCCTACTTCTGGGCCCACTTTTTATATAAATTTCATTTTCTGTTTTTTCTATGTATATTTGTTTATTATTCAAATTTTTATTTTTCGACCGGTTCTCTGAAATTTGGTGCACACTATCTCTACACTCCAGGTTAGGTCTTCATATTCTTATTACTGATCATGCATACTTTTGCACTCGCTTTTTTTAAATTTTTACGGGTTTCTCTTTAATTTAATGCACATTATTCTCATATCCCAAGTAAAGTCTTCATATATTATTATCTGCCACGCCCACTTTATTTAATTTTCTATATAAGCTTTTGGTGTTTGTTATACATACTTTTATTTTTCAATGGACTTTCCTAAAACTTTGTGTATAAATCTCTTTACTTACTATTCTTGAGTTTACACCATTATGAAATATTGTAAATATTGTATATTGTATATTGTAAATCAACCTATTACATATATTCACGTCTTGCCTTTTTATACCCTATACCACTATGTGGTTTGGGTATAATGACTTTGTGCTGCTGTTTGTAACAACCAAAAATATTTGACCTAGACCCATCTTTTATTATACCGATCGAATCAGAATCACTTTTTGAGTCGATTTAAAAATGCCTGTCCGTCCGTCCGTCTGTGTGTCCATGTAAACCTTGTAATCAAACTGCAAGTCGCAAATATGAACATATTTTGATAAAATTTGGTGCATAAATTTTCCTCGGCCATGGGATGAACGCTATTAAAATCGGTCCATATTGGGACCTAGCCCCCATACAAATGACCCCTATAAATTCGACATATATTGCCATAAGATCCAAATTGTCGTATAGATCTTAGTCAAATTGGGTTTGTATGTGTTTAATACATCCATTAATTAATAGTCCAAAAACAATCCCTATGGGACAACTCTTAGTCATAGGCCTCATATAGAGCTACTTCCCGATCTTCAATTAAATCTATCAAAAAACAAAAATATTGCACGGAATCATCTCAAATTTTGTTTGTATATATTTTCGCAAAATACAAGAGACTTTATCAACCATGGTCAGGATCGGTCCATTTTTGGACCTAGTCCCCACATAGGGATAGCATCCGATATGAACTTTTTCATATCTGCAGCCATAAAAACTAATAAAAATGCCACTCAAATTTAGTTTATGCTTATTTTCTATATCCAATGAGTTGAGCCTAAGAGATAGGGTCTCTAAGTGCATGGTATAGGGTATCGTATAGTCGGTCTAGACCGACTATAATTTTCTTACTTGTTTACTATATGAGTTGTAACATCCCAAAATTATTGCATAGCAGATACAGGTGAACAGATACCGGTTAACTACCGCTGCAGGATTACTCCGATGAGGTTACATCATACAAATATTACAATCTCGCCTTTTTAGCTACATTGGAAAACAAAATGTTATACTTATTTCCATTTCGCCTTTTGGCTACATTGGAAAGCAACCTATTACAAATATTTCCACTTCATCGCTTTCACCATATAAATGAGTTGTGAAGGTGGAAAAAGAACTATTTGCAATTGTGGCTTGCACATGAAAGTATACAGCCCATACATCCATGAAACATTTTTGTAAAATTTAGTTATTTAAATTGAACGATGCTTCATAAAAAGGGTAGTTATATAGGCCGTACTCCCTCAGAACTCTAGAGACCCCCGGTCGGACCCAAATTCGTATCGAGTCTCAACGAGTTAGACAATCTGAGTCGAGAAATGCTGAAACACCTGAGCAAAAACCAATAACGTCTTAAAGCCCAAAGATCAAGGCAAACTTTGTTAAGAAGAGCGAAAATGCCTGAATCTCTTCAAGAGAGTCTAGAAATCCAGCCGCTAAGAAAAGTCGAGTCGAGGGAATGTGAAACTCCCGAAAAGACTCAACAAAGCCTTTAGGCCCAAGGGATAAGAAAAGCCGAGTCCTGAGGCCCAACGGATAAGACAAGCTGAACCCAGGGAATGTGAAATTCCTGAAACGACTGTAATATCCCTACCAGAAAACTTTTGTAACTTGGTTCCTTTATTGCAAGAGATGGTACAAAAAGTTTTTCCTAACATAATGTACATAAGAGGACAATCTCTAACGGTAGCAAGTATCAACTTAGAGTCTCGCTGTTCTTCTCATGGATAATTATATGTCGACTGCTCCAAAGGAGCCAGCTTAATGTTTTCCTATATGCACCAGACAGAAAAACAAGAAATGTTGTATATCCCAAAGCTTTAGAATAACTAAAATTCGTAACTTCTAGACATCATACACTTGAAGTCTCTGCTCAATGATGATCACTTATTAAATGAAGTAATTCAATTTTTAAAAGTTCTCATTCCTTTAATTTGTAAACAAAGCCGTTTTGCAAAATTCCGCTTACAAAAAATAAAAATAATAAAAACAAAACTAAAAACATGGACATAGGATGAACGCTGTTGAAATTGGTAATGACCCCTACGAAATCGACATAAATTGCCATAAGATCCAAATTGTCATATTGATCTTACTCAAATTGGGTTTGTATGCGTTTATTACATCCATTAATGAGTAATCCAAAAATAATCCCTATGGGGCAACTCTTCGTCATAGGCCCCATATAGAGCTGCTTCCCGATATTCACTTAAATCTATCAAAAAACAAAAATATTGCAATGATTCTTCTCAAATTTTGTTTGTATATATTGTTGCAAAATACAAGAGACTTTACCAAACATAGTCAGGATCGGTCCATTTTTGGGACTAGTCCCCATATAGATATAGCATCCGATATGAACTTTTTAATATCTGCAGCCAAACAAATTAATAAAAATCCCACTCAAATTTGGTTTATGATTAGTTTCTATGTCCAGTTAGTTGGGCCTATGAGATAGGGTCTCTAAACGCATGGTATAGGGTATCACATAGTCGGTCTAAACCGACTATAATTTTCTTTCTTGTTTTTCGTTTAAAATATTCTTATTAAATTTCAAATTTCTATAATATTTTTCTTTTGTTAAATTTACCACTACTACAGATATTTCAACGTTTGTGTCAGATTTATTATTAGAATCTAAGTGATACAAATGGAACTGCTCGTCTTAAACAAAATAAAATTTTTGAGAAATACTCGATAAATTCTAAATTTAAAAAATTGTAAGAAAAATATTGTGAAAATTGGTGACGCCTCAAAATTTACGCGGTAGGCCCCTTAAAACGAGTCGAAGACCGAATAATTTCATATCGAGGGAGTTTCAAAATTTTAAACTAAAAATATATACTCGACCTTTTTCCCGAGGAGCAATGGAAGCTGATCGTCATTGTTATTGTGAATCACAGAAAAAACATCTGGTTCGCATGGATTCTAATAAAGAGCACATGAACAGATCAACACCGGATTGGGACAGCGTTCTCTTTTCAGATGCATAAAAGACATAAGAGCCGACCCAAAATATACAAATAATACTGTTAAGTTTGGTGGTGGCAATATTACGGTGTGGGTTTATTTTGGGGCCAAGGAAGGGGTTCAATTCATCTAGTAGGTTATACTCTAACTAGAATTGGATACAGACAAATCCTAAATGACGTAGTGTATCCATACGGAGAGAAAAATATGTCCCCTATCTGGAAGTTTAAACATGCCAAAACCCAAAACACATCTCTAAATCTGTAAGTGAATGGCTATAATCTAATGCCGCTAGTGGTTTGAAACGGCCAGCGTAATCATCTGATCGCAACCCCATAGAATGTCTATGAGAAATTGCAGATCAAAAATTTCGGACCCGATAGTAATCGACGTTTTAAAGAAGTACTAGAAAATAACGGCTACCAAGCAAAATATTGAAACCAAAAATAGAGGGAAAATTTTCAATTATTGTATAGTAAAGGTTTCCATTGTTTTGTCAAAAGCAAAAAAATTTTAATACTTTTAAGTTTTGTAATTTTTTTCTATTTTCTGTTAATAATAGTATGCCCTGTTGCGCTGCGCTGCGACCTACCGAGACCTTTTTTTCTCGTTTTATATCATAATAGATTTTTACTACGAAATTTGTATTTTGCAATTAAAATATATTATTTAATTTTTTTTTTTTTTTAATTTTTTTACTTCAATGCTTGGTGATACAATATTTTTTGTTATTTCACTTGGTGCAACAATTATCAAATTAAATCTGGCAACAATTATCCTTTTGGCCTGGAATTTAAAATGTCTTTTGGTAATTTTTTAAATTTAGCGGTTTTTGTTTTTTGCTGTTTTTGATTTTAAAGATTTTTTTCGTGATTTTCGGTATTGGCGATTTTTGTTTTTTACGAATTTTAAGTTTTTCGATACCGCCCATATTTTTCACGACTACTCACATTTTTAATTAAGGTATTTTTCAAAAGTTTCAAGACTGTCGCTTTCATAGTACTTCATATTTTTTTTGTATGGGAGATGCCACGCCTGCTAATCCCACTCTGCCCAAATTTTATTGAACTACTCACATAAATATCTGATGGACTCGTGCAAAATGTCGAGTCTTTCCCATTTATAGTACACCAGTGATAATTATATTTACTTTATATGGGCGGTGCTACGCCCACTGCTCAGATTACGCTCATTTCTGTTCACCTAATCACAATAGTATCTTATAGCTCTGCCTTTTACAGTACTCCAGATATATGATATCAAAAATTTTAAAAATATGGGGAGTGCCACGTCCATTGGTGTGATCCCGCCAATTTGTTTGTCGACTACTCATATTAGTATTTGATGGGCACATGCAAAGTGTCGAGTCTTACCCATTTATAGTACACCTGTTATTTGATACTTATGTTTACTTTGCATGGGCGGTGTCACGCCAACTTCTCCGATCAAGGCCATTTTTTTTTTTTTTTTGACTAATCATATGAATAACATATGGGCTCACGCAAAGTCCCAAAGCTCTCACTATTACAGTGCTATAGATTTATGATATTTTATATTTACTTTGTATGGTAGCTGCCACGCCCATTGATCCGAAACGGCCCATTGTTTTTCCCACTACTCACATTAATAATACATGACCTCAGAGAAATTTGCAAAGCTGTTTCTGTCATAGTAGTCGATTTATAGAATATTGAATTATTACTTTGTATGGGAGGTGGCGCGTCCACTTATCCGATTCCGCCCATTTTTGGCATGGCTAATAGCATAAATAATCGGCGACATCACACAAATTTCCAAAGATCTCTCTGTCATAGTACTCAATATATATGATATTAAAAACTCAATTTATATGGCAGGTGGCACGTCCACTAAAAAACACATATTACCTCTTTAATATATTACTAGATGTAACCCGGTGTACTTCTACTTATCTACATGGTATAGCGTTGTTTGCGTTCTATTTCCTAAATGATTTGTTATAGAATTATTTTAAATTATTATAAACATTAACTTTTCAGCCTAAAAAGGACAAATGTTAACAAAAAAAAAAACTCGTGCAAAAGTTTGTAGTCTTTGGTTTCCAAATGAAACCCTCACGTAATTTATGTGTATTTTTATTTTTAGTTATTTTATTATTTTTTCGGTAAACAGAGTTTTTAATAGAAGATCCTACACAAAATCGCCTTGTCATTTCCATGACATAAAAAACTTTTTAATGCTGTATTACGTTTTGTTGCCAGTGCTAAAAATGTTATTGTGTTAAAATAACGAAAAGTTTAGAAATCTGAATATTTGAAGCGTGCACGCATTTACATTTGGTTTAATTTTCGTAAAGTTTGTTGAAGCATATAATTGCAAATTATTTTCCCAAGAATTTATTTAAGCTTTTCATAGACATTTAGGTGAACGAAAGTTACTATAGCAATGTTTTGATACAATTAAATCATCAGAAAATTGTGTTTTTTTTTATTTCGTATTCTTTGACAGATGAAACACTATGCTCTTACCGTTGGTTAGAAACGACTAGTAACTATACTACTCTAACTTGAATGGTTGATAACATAAGGCCTTGTGATCTTAACATTGTCTAAAAATCAAGAACACACTATAGAAAAGTCTGTGTTTTATTTAAATCTTGAGATATGATCATATCGGTAATGCCAGCATTAGCTCAAACTAAACATCTCCTATTTTGTGAAGGATTTAATTCCCAGAAAAATTCTCTGTATACAAATGCTGGCCTATGCATTTTGGAAAATGTACAAATGAAGAGCTGTAATACTTAAATTTGTTAAAGAATTTTCTACATATTTGATGTTGTTAATACACATTTTTTCCTCCTAACTTAGTTCGCAAGCATTATTTAATTTTTTTTTTATATCAAGTTATATTATGGTCCTGAAGTTTTCCGACTACGAAACCTTATTGAAATGGCGAGGCTATCTGCTGTTCTTAGCATAGCAAATACCAGATGAAGAAGTTGTTCCGACTTTGGAACATGCTTCTTGGGCACTGGTTCTTTAGTTCTTCAGTAACGGTAGTAAAATCCTCGATTTTTTCTTCATCTAAAAAAAATCAAACGACGATTCAAAGTTACTATAGTTAACGTCGAAGTGAATATGTCTTTATTTTTATCCGTCATCTGAGATTCTGTAGAAGTTAAAAGTATGGCTTGCATATTGGGTGGGAGTCGTTGCATCCTCAGGACTTGTAAGAAATCTCTCTACCTTTGGTAGCATTTCGCGGGGCAACGCGCTTGGTTTCTTGTCATCGATATCCATATTGTTGAGGAGCTTTGTAATGCTGCTCTCCTCGGATTTGTAATGCTGCTCTCCTCAGATACAGAAAATAGCACACTAATTTGTGAGAGAATTTGAGCGACAACGGTAAAAAAAAAATTATTTTGGCAGCTCCAAACTGCACCTCGACTTGTGCGAACTTCAAAGATCGATTTTCCATCAAAAACGAAACAATTTGAGCGAAACTGTGGTAGTAGTTGTTGACAAGGCTGCAGCACCGGGATTGACTCAACGGCAACAGTTTCATCGTTAGAGCTCATTGGAGCTGATGCTCTAGTATTTGGTACTACGGATTATTTACGTAGAATTGCAACCACAAAATATTAAATTATTTACTTAATAAGAACTAAAAAATCGCGTTCGTGTAATTTAATTTAAACTCGGGATCACTAATTTTAGCATCACAATTATTACGATGCTTAATATAATTACTGATGAAAGTTGAAATGCCAGAAACCGGTCTGATTAAGAATAATAATATAACCCATACAAACAAAGTTTTAAAACTTTTTCTTTGGTGACAACAAGTCTGAGGACCAAGGTTCAGATTAATTGGAAAAGGGGAAATGATGTTTAAATCACCCCGTGACCGTGCGTGACTGTGCCTGACTATGCGTGACTGTGTGTGACTATATTAAAATTAATGTTTGGCCACAACAAGTCTATGGACAATGTTTAACCCTCCGTTTGACTATGTAGTCTGGCCAGACAAAATGGTTCTTTTTATCCTAATAACTTTTTTTCTATGCGCTCAATCGGGAAACCCTTTGATGACTTTTCAAATACAGAGTCGCTCGATACAATAAAAACAAATTTAAATCATTTTGTAACTGTTGGTAGAACAAACTTTTGCTTCAAAGTCAGTAACGTCGTATTTGAACTGTGTCGTCTGGACAGACGAAAGAACATTTCTGAGAAAAAAGTACTTTTTCAAAATAAAATTGCTGTAGTTGGCCATGATTTATTTCAATATTTGAACTACGATAAAATTGAATTTGTGAATTCAAGCATAAATTTGAAACCATTTGAAATTAAAATTGCTGTAGTTGGCCATGATTTCAATATTTGAACTATGAAAGAACTGAATTCTATGAACTCAAAAATACTTTTGAAATCATGGTACACTATTGAAATTTTATTTTTTCGTGATTTGAAATATCTTTCTTTGAAGAACAAGCTTGTCTGTAATAGTCGGTGTTTGAAATTCGAGCAGTGAACATCAACATTTCGTGTGATTTTGTGGTTAATTTTGATTTGCCGGTTTTGTCTACTTTTGTTCGGCTAATAGCTTTGTTTTATTTGTGATGAAAATGGATTTATTTCTTACCGATGATGAAGTTGTCGATATGGTTGTCCGGCGGTCCACACGGTACAATCAATTATCAGCAGAGGCTAGGCAAGAGCTAGGTGAAAGATTTGCCAACATTATGTGTAACAGTGATGATGAGGAAGATTTTTTTGATGGTAGTGATGACGATGATTTGAAATATATACCACACGAAAATGCATCCGATGTGGAAACTGAGCTCGTGGTTGAAAATGACACTCGCGAGTAATCTGATGAAGATGAATTGGAAGTGGAAAATCCTGTACAAGAAAATTTATTTTCTACAATGGTAGGTGTTACTGAAATGCAAGGTGGTAGATTCTACACATCGCGAGATAACACACAGTGGTTTATCGATCCTATGCCGGCTGTCGGTCGTATACGAAAGCATAACGTTCTTTGTACTAGACGTCATGGCCCTATCGCTGGTACTGTTGCTAATCCTATGGCCTTTTTTAGATCGATAATGACCCCAGAAATTTTTTCAATTATTGTTCGAGAGACCAACCGCAAAGCTAGTGAGACTACTGCCAAATGGAATGCGGCTAATCCGAGTCGAATTCAGACATGGACGCCCACTAACATAAATGAAATGTATGCATATTTTGGTTTGCTACTATTTGCTGGTGTTTTCGGCTCAAATAAACAACCAATAAAGGAATTGTGGGCTTCGTACAATCATGCTATCTATAGAGGCACTATGTCAATGAAACGTTTCATACATATCACGAGATATATACGTTTTGACAACAGTGCGACTCGTGCAGAACGTCTATTGACTAGCAAATCTGCGCACATAGACGATATTTGGATGATGGTAATGGCTAACCTTGAGCGTGTGTACATACCACATGACAATGTCACAGTGGACGAACAATTATTCCCTTTCCGTGGCCGAACCAGATTTACGCAGTACATACCGTCCAAACCAGCGAAACATGGGATTAAAGTCTGGTGGATTTGCGATGCGAAATCCCACTTTCCGTTGAAAGGGATAATTTACACAGGCAAATTGGAAGGCGCAGAACGCGAAACAAAACAAGGTGAAAATGTCGTCATGAAGTTGGTCTCGAAATATCACCACACTGGACGTACTGTCTACACCGATAATTTTTTTACCACCTTGCCTTTGGCTTCACATCTCATGTCAGTTGGATTATCACTTGTTGGAACTGTTCGAGCCAATAAACGATTTATTCCTGATGAATTGCGTCATGGTAAAACCAACACCCGCGAATTGTATAGCACATTATTTTGTTATAACAATGCTGTTTCTTTGTGTTCGTATGCTCTCGACCGAGTATTATTCCAATACCGATGATAACACAAAAAATACAGCTAAGCCTCAGCAAATTTTGGATTATAATAAAAACAAAGCCGGTGTAGATACCATGGATCAAATGGTAACGGGTTATACGTGCAAACGTTCAACCAGGCGTTGGTCGTTGGCTATGTTTTCCAATCTGCTCGACATATCCGGTTTAGCTTCGTTTATCATTCACGATGAGTTGGAACCAAAAAAGAAGAGTGACAAACGACGTAGTTTTATTATTGAATTATGCACGCAGCTGGTGTTGCCCCAAATGCAAGAGAGAGCTAAAAATCCAAACATTACTCGATTTCCCAATATTCAAGAAGCCTTGAAAATTTATGGAGCGGTATGTATATGTATATGTATATGTATAAATCATTCATACACAAATATTAAACTTTTTTCTTGTCTTAATATCATTTCAGATGACACCAATAGCCACACTGGTACCCCCACAAGTATATAGGCCTGGTTCATGCGATATGTGTCTTTGCGAAACTCGCAAGCATCGAAAAACCCGCTTCCGTTGCAAACAATGTGACGACCCCGTTTGCCTTACACACGCAAATGTGCAACACAAGTGTCACAAATGCATTCAAAATGTACACAACAGCAACATACAAAACCAAATTACATAAGTACATACACTATATATTAAAATAAACAAAACTGTTCCTTATAAAATAATAAATTAAAACAAAATTTAACTTAAGTAGAAAATAAAAAAAAATATTGTTTTTTTTTTGCACTGTATTTTCTATGTAACATAGTAAATATTGCTCAAACATATACAGAATACATATATATACATATTCTCATTATAAACATTAACAAAATGACCATAACTACCGCGTGTTCACCTGTAATTGTACAATAAAAGTTTTCGTCTGGCCAGACGACAAAGTCTGTAACTGCCCATTCGAGTTACTGCCCATCGGAGGGTTAAGATCGATTGGATGAGGGGAAGTGAGGTTTTAGTCTCTCTGTGACTGTGACTTCCAGATCGATCGGATAATGGGAATGTGGTTTTAAATGACTCCGTGACTGTGTGTGACTATGCGTGTCTATGCGCGACTAGCCTAAAGTTTCAGATCAATTGGATGAGGGGGCAAGGGGTTGCCCATGGCAGACAGACAGAGTTTAAAAAGTAGATATGATTTTTTGGAAATATATGCTTTTTCCTTTTTAATCACGATCTTACTTATCTATACTAATATAACAAAGAGGTAATGTGTGTTTGTTTGTTTGTCTGTTTGTTTGTTTGTAGGAAGTAATCTCCGTAACTACCCATCTGATCTTCCTGAAATTTTCACAGAGTCTTACTGCGGATATGGGAAGTGCTATAGGCTATAATTTTTTAAATATTTTTGGTGGGCGTGGCAGCTCCCACACAAAGTAAATTTTTAATATCATATATATTGAGTACTATGATAGGGAGAGCTTTGCAAATTATCGGATAAGTGGGCGTGGTACCTCCCATACAAGTAATAGTTCAATATTATATATCTCGAGTAATGTGATAGAGAGAGCTTTTTCAAATTTTTCTGATGTCACCTATTATTAATGTGAGTAGTCGGATGCAAAATGGGCAGTATCGGACCAATAGGCGTGGCACCTGCCATACAAAGTAAATATACAATGCCATATATCTGGAGTACGTAATAGTGGGAGTCTTGGGACTTTGTGTGAGCCCATAAGCAATTCATTTGATTAGTTAGACAAAAAATGGGCGTGATCGGAGCAGTGGGCGTGGCACCGTCCATACAAAGTAAATATATGTTATCACATATCTGGTGTGCTAAAAAGGAAGCTTTGACACTTTGCACGAGCCTATCAGATCTTAGTATGAATATTCGAACAAAAAATTGGCGGGTTCACACCAATGGGCGTGGCACTCCCCATGCAAAGTAATTATTTAATGTCATATATCTGGAGTACTGTAAAAGAGAGCGCGTTGTGGCTTTGCGTGAGCCCATAGGTTCTTTGTGTGATTAGTCGAACAAAAAAATTGTCGTGATCGGAGCAGTGGGCGTAGCACCGCCCATGCAAAGTAGATATCTAATATAATAAAAATGGTGTACTATAAAAGGGAAAGACTCGACATTTTGCATGTGTCCATTAGATATTAATGTGAGTAGTCCAATAAAAATTGGGCGGGATGGGATTAGTGGGCGTGGCACCTCCTATGTAAAAAATATGAAGCACTACGAAAGCGACAGTCTTTTGACAAGTTCATTAGTTATCAATGTGATTTGTCGTGGAAAATATAGCGCCGAAATCAAAAATCGCCAGCCCAAAAATCGCGAAAGATTAAAATCGCCCAAAAAACAAAAATCTTCAAAATCAAAAATGGGCAAAATCAAAAATCGCTAAAATGAAAAATTGCCAAATGATATTCCAAGTTCAAGGCCAATAGTTAAGTGTTGCCAGGGCTAATATGGATAATCCATCTTCTTCTGATGGGCAGCTACATGTACCTTGCTCCAGGGTAGGAACGCCGAAAAATCTGATAATTGTTGTACCGAATGAAAAAACAAAAAACATTGTATATCAGTATCAGCAAGCATTGAAATAAAAAAATCTATACAAATAAATTATACTAACATAATAAAAAGGTAATATTTGTTTGTAGGAGGGGGAGGGTGTAGCGAAGCACACCGGGTTGCATCTAGTTAAAAAATAAATTAATTAATTAACAAAAAAAAAAAAAATAAATCATTAAAAATTCTTCTCTACTACGTACCATTGAAAGTAATTTTGCTTCAATTTTTAAACTGATTTTCACCTAGATGTTATTTATAATTTGTTACCACAATTTTAATCTCAAGCATCTAACTTTTTCTATAAAGAAACTTAAAATTTTTTATCTTAATTTAAAAGAGGTCAAAAATTCATTAATTTTATCCTACGATGCTTTGTTTTCACTATACAAGCGATCGTTTTTCCATCTGTCAAAAGTGCACATTGCCGATGTGGCGTTTCATTGCGAGGATAAAATTTTTGAATTTTTTTTTTCACTCTGACGCTTGGTTTTCCGAATATAAAAAGAGATTTTTTGTTCCCCGCCAATAATTCACGTTTTTAGATGTGGCAAATCTAAAAATAGTTACGGCTTTGTTCGTATAGGGTGTGCAGCTGGAGTGAAAATTTTGAATGATCTTGCTCTACGACACTTATTTTTATGTTCAAATTATATTTATCCAAACCTAAAAATGGTTTTTAAGAGGGAACCGAATCTCATTTGCACACTCACGTTTCGTTTTAGATATTAGTTCCTTGCAAATATTACTGTGTGCATCAAAATAAAGTAGACACCTTAGTTTTAGCAAAATGAAGTAATTAAAATCAAAAATATACAAAAGACATTCAAAAATTATTTAATGTTAACTGCACTCAATATAAACATAAAACAAAAATAAGTAAACAGCAAAGAAAAGGCAACAGAACTTTAACACAAAAAGTAGATTTTTAATTTTTAATATTTGACTTGTTTTCTTTTGCCCTTAAGTAACTCATTCATTCTCCTAGGGTCAACTCAAGAACTTATTTTTTTGTATCGGAGGAGATTTCGCTCCTTTCTTCGTTTAGAGCCTTACTTTAATCTGCATTGCTTAAAATGGCCTCTTGTCTGATTTTTCTTTCAAGGTGTTCTCAGAGATGATAGTTCGGGTTAAGGTCCGGGGACTGCGGGGAACGTGTTAGATGTCCCGTACTCTATCCATTATTTCAAAGTTTTAGAAGTATGCTTTGGGTCGTTGTTCTGTTGGAGGCCAAGCTTAATTCCTCGGCGCTAGGTGCATCTATGTCCTTTAAACCGACTAAGTAATCCATTTAGTACATAGTGGAGCCAATAGAAACAAGATTACTAACACCTGTTGTCACCATACAGCCCCAAACCAAAATTGAGCCTGCCTCGTGTTTGATAGTATTGGTAACAAACATCTCTTTGAAGGCTATATTCGTGGCACGGCATATTTTTAAGGACCTTTCCTGCCGAATATTTCGGAGCTTCTCTAATTTATCATATAATTAATAATACGTATACGTATTAGGGTGGGTCACTTATCTATAATATTAATAGGCTAGGCGATTTCTTGTGATCGATGTTTTGTTCTACCGTTTTATCCCGATTTCGACCAAACGTATATTTTTTGAAATGTATTTTTTTAGCCGTTTTGCAGATTTACAGATTTTTAAATTTTTTCCTTTATTTTGAGTAAATTGCATTTAAAATTTCTACTAACACATACATAATATTATACAATGATATGTGTGTGTTTATTAAATTTGTTAATGTGTTTGTTATAAAAATGAGTTTGTTTTTTTGTGTTGATTTGTGACTTGGCTATAATTGATTAGCAACCTTTAGGGTCCTTATTTAATGAAAAAATCAAATTTCCTAGAATTTGCACTCGAATTTCGAGGGCTGGAATCTGCTAGTCTATACTATACTAATATAACAAAGAGGTAATGTGTGTTTGTTTGTTTGTAGGAGGTAATCTCCGAAACTACTCATCTGATCATCCTGAAATTTTCACGTAGCCTTAATGCGGATATAGGGAGTACAATAGGCTACATTTTTTTAATACTTTTTATTATCATATATGTATATTGATAGGAACAGCTTTGCAAATTTGTGTAAGGTCAGCAGTTATTAATGCTAGTAGGCTTAGTACCTCCCATACAAAATAATTACTCAATATCATATATCTCGAGTACTGTGACTAGGACAGCTTTGTCCTGTCAAATGTAACTATTATTATTGTTAGTAGTGGGACAAAAATGGGCGGTATCGGACTAATGGGCATGGCACCTTCATACATAATGTCATATATCTGGAATACTGTAAAAGTGAGAACTTTGTGACTTTGCGTGAGCGCATAAGTTATTCATGTGATTAGTCGAACAAAAAATGGGCGGGATGGGATTAGTGGGCTTGGCACCTTCTATGCAAAAAAATATTAAGTACTACGAAAGCGATAGTCTTCAAACTTTTGACAAGTACATTAATAATGAATGTGTGCAAAAGGATATTCTAAATTCAAGGCCAATCGTTAGTTGTTGCCAGATTTAATATTTTTCTCATGAGCAACTATATGTAGCTCGTTTCTCGAGTATGCGTTGCCTGTACTTCTCTCCATCTTTTTCAGCTATAATTGAAGTGCGGTTTTTTCTTTCATCGAAACATAAAGCGGCTATTTGTGCAACACTTTGCTATAAAGGTTTATTTTCTCTGGTTTTTGTTCTTTCTTGGCGAAATTTTGTTTTATTTGTCTAACGGGTCAGTCCATGAAAAATGTTACCTCCGACCTCAAAAAATATTTTCGCTATAACTGCAATTGTGACACATATTTTGTTTCTATATCATCTTTAGTTTCTGAATCTGGCAACAGAATTTGCCAAAAATGGCCGCTTGGAGTTGCATTTTGGTTAAGAACACATGCCTGATTGTAATGATTTTTTAGCCTATATTTTCTACTTATGCTCACAACTAATTTAAGTAGTTAAACGCAATTTTCCTGTAAAATGAACACATTTTATGGAAACTAGTACTGTTGTTTCCCTATATAGAAAATAAATTTTGAATATCTGAAGAGATATGTATACTTTTCAAATTAAATTTTAGCAAGCTGTTCTTTGTTACGTTAGTCACAAAATTCTGATTTTTTTTTCTTAGATGACAAATAACGCATTCAGAATTTTTATTTTCTTAATTTTTTTAACCTGTTAGTTAAGTTATAAGAATCATATAAAAATTTTAAAGTAGTAGTATTTCTTAAGGATTTAGAGCTGTGACTAACGTAACAGAGCAAATGTGACTAACGTAAAAAATATTTTTGTTACGTTAGTCACATAATTTTTGACTCTTTGAAATCAGATCAACTTTTTAAAATTTCTTCAAGTATTTTAAGATATTGTAAAGTGCAACTTTTTTCTTTTTCAGAAATTAAAATGGTGTTGAGAATCAAATTGTTTATATATATACTCATTCATACTTTGCATTAAAAACAAGGTTCAGAAAATACACACATGAAACACACAATGTTCTGTTCAAAAGCAGCCAACACATATCTTTATTTTCATATCAATTATGTGCGTTTCTAAATTTTCTACGGTGCCCAACACAACCATGACTGTGTTCGTTTTAATATTTCGTTATTTACACGAACATTTTTGTATCACATACTTTTAGTTTCAATCACACATAAAGCACACATTTTTGAGTGTTGCTTTATTTGAAGTTCATGTTCTGCTACGTGTAGTGAAAAAAAACACAGAACATGGACAATAAACAGGTTCGAGTTCAGTTATATTTTAAGTCGTGTTGTGGCTCGTGTAGTAAGAAAAAACACAACATGTACAATAAACAGGTTCGAGTTCAGTTATATTTTATATATTTTATATAAAAATTGCCCGATGCAAATTAAAAAACTCATTGATGAGGAATTGGATTTAAATGAAGATAAGGTGTGTGTAAATCAATGGAACAAAGGAAAATTAGAAGAAAATGTTCTAGAAGCTAAAAAATTCTTTGAAGAGCTGGTTAACCACCCTCTTAAAGCATATCTATAATATCAGTCGCCAAGCAAGAGAGATCAGAAAACAAAAGGATAGTTTACTCCCAGGTCAGCTGTTATTGCAGATCGACTTCTCTCAAAATTAGCAAATCAAACACCAGAATGAAGTGACGGCTGCTCACTGGAAGACTGACTAAGATTTATCTGTAACAGTCTACACTGCGGTAGCTTATTTCCGACGAATAGAAGATGAAGATTTGGAAACTAAATGTTATGTTGTGATATCCTATTACAATCGGCACACTTCTGCGATTGTTAAAGTCTTCAATAAAGCAATAATTGAAGACATTAAAAAATCGGTGAATTTAAAAATTACAAGCATAAACATATGGTCAGATGGTGCAGCAGCACATTTTAAAAACAGGTACAGCATATCATTGGAGCATTGGAGCTACAGTGTTTCGTACCACGGAAAAGGGCCACATGATGGCATAGGGGCTGTTTTGAAGCGGCATGTGTGGAAAAAGGTGTTGCAAGGAAAAACAATAATTAAAAATGCATTTGAATTTTTTAAAGAAGTAGCAAACAGATCAGACACAAATATAAAATGCCTTTTTGTTGAAGAAGAAGAAATCTTACAAGAACTGGTTGATATCAAAAATGGATTTGAGTCCATAAAAGAACTGAAGGGTATGCAGTCCTGTTACTGTGTGAGGAAAACAACAAGCTCGTTTAGCGATGACATGTTTTTAAACACTGGAAATGAAATCCCACTCAGCACTATACCCAATCTGTTGGAAACAAAAGTGAATTGCTCTTTAACTGGTTGAGCAATTTCTATTGAATTGGGGAATTACTACAGTATATTTTATGATGATAATTGGTATATTGGTAGAATAATTGAGTTTGATAAAAACTCAGAAATGTGCAAAATAAAGTTTTTGCATGAGACTGATATAGGTTTTAAGTGGCCAAGTGCAGATGATGTGCAAATGGTGGGAAAAAAATTGATTTTATCTGGTCCCATCCAGCTAATGGGAAACTTACCTTTCTGAATAAACTACGATACTAGAAGGAACATTATTTTCCTATATAAAAATTATAAGAAAGGACTACGTTTAAATTAAATTCTTATATCTCTATCTCAGTATCGAAATGGGTATCTCTGTTTCTTTTTCTTTTGAATATTTATACAAATTTTCATTCAATAAAGCTGAATTTTTCTTGTTAAAAAAAAAAACAATAATTGATAAAAATCATTCATATTTTATGAAAAAATAAGTGTTTTTTAATTTTTAGTTTTCAAAACATTTTCTAGAGAGTTTGGACAAAAAAGTAGGTAACATTCATAATTATTTTAATTAATTTCTTAAAAAGTTTTTCTCTGTCATGTATGGTAT
Source organism: Cordilura impudica (assembly GCA_963682025.1). Lineage (NCBI taxonomy): Eukaryota > Metazoa > Arthropoda > Insecta > Diptera > Scathophagidae > Cordilura > Cordilura impudica. The sequence goes on from OY821517.1 coordinate 155,386,403, forward strand.
TATTGTGTGTGTATAAAATCAATTAATGAACATTTGTGATATATTGTTTTAGCTTTTGGAGTCTCAAGAGGTTGTGACTGAGTTCAAGATCCAATTGTTACGTTAGTCACGTTACACATATAAAATTATAAAAAAAATCAACAAATGTTTATAATTAATTATTTATCACATTAAAACTGCCCTTACTACATACTTAACATTATCATGCATTGCTATAATTTATTACATATTTTTCCATTATTAAAATTCAGAAGAATTTTGTGCCAAAGTTAACATATCTTTCATGTGGTAACAAAAATGTTACGTTAGTCACACAAGCAAAATTGAATTAATACTTTGAAATAAATAATCCTTTAAAATTCTTTTTATATGGATATGTTAGATTTACTAGTTTTAGATGATATGCAAAGCTATTGGCATTTTTCAGACTTTATAGCTTGCTGAAATGTTTCCAATGTTACGTTAGTCACAATGGAATGACCCTAACTACTATAAGCCAAAACCTATTGTCTCTCGCTTTGCTTCAGTTTTTGAAGTACGCAATTGAAATTGCCCTGTTTCTTCACAATCCGGCTGAACACAATCTGTTTGAGATGCACTACTTAATACATCTTTACGTATTTCGGCAAATTTTTGATGTTTTAAGTAAACTTTTCTCATAACAACTTTCTTTTTCAATGTTTTTCTAACCTGTTTTTTTTTTTTTTGTACCACTATCTACGCTACTTATAGTAACTTGCCTAACCGTTCTTTGACCTGCTATGAAACTTCGTTCTCTTGCAGGTATTTTTTTTTTTTTTTTTGTTTTTAACGCAAATACATTTAAGAAAATCTCCGCACTTACATGCAGAAATATCAGACAAGATCTTACTTTCCCAATGAAACTTTTCCAACTTGTTTTTAGGTATTTTTTTGTGAGACTTCAAAAGCTTTCTACATTTTAAATGATATGCCATTAGCATAACCTTCATTCATTTAACCTCTACTGAAGGTATGAACGATTTTTGCAACCAGATAGACTTATATTTCTTTATATGTTGGCTCTTTTTGAGTTGCCCTCTCATATTTTAAGCTATGACGAGTCCACTCATAAAATCTCACCACATATTCATAAGTTGGTAACACATTGCTTTTCGAATCAGATAAAACACCAAATAGGGAACAATTCTCAATATCTCTGCTGCTACAACGCAACGTGCAACAATAATTATTTAAACAATCACGGCGCGCTTGTTTCATCTAACTCCGTGTTGTAAAAAACAAAGAAGTTGTGCGGGCTTCCCATATTATTCAAAAGTTATAACGTTTGCTTTGAATCGTTAAAACTACATATACAAAGCAGCACGTTTTTAGTTTTTGTACCCTCAAATAAATTCTTGTTGAAATCTACTCCATTAACTTGTTACTATAAATTGGGCATAATTACAGACTCAATGTTTAAAGTCCACATTTTGATAGATTTGAGATTTTTAAAAATTATAGGCACAATATGTATGTCTACAGGTATGTTTTTAATTGTATCAAAAAAGTTTAGGAACATATGTGTTTTGTTTAAATTTCAGTTTTATGTGCTTAAACAGCAATATTAAACAGCAATATTACACTTAAGAAGTTCGAAAAGTTTTTTGTATATTTCGATAAATGATTTCCAAACTAATCGAAATATGAAATTGCGTAGGGCCTTTCCATATTAAAAGGCGTGGGGGGGGGCGGGGGTAAGGTTTTGAATGTTAAAAAAAGGGCGTATTTTAATAATTCTTTTTTGAAGATACGAATAACGTTGGATTATTTATTTCAAATACACGTTATACCATAAAAGTTGAAAAATTTATGAAAAAATTTTCAATTAAAAATTTTAATAAACAAGTCCGTGACAGCGAATCTTCGGAGGCCTTGTTGTGTTGCGGTGAACATCATAACTCGTTACCGGATCATGTGAAATAAAAAAATCGAAATGCGTTTAAAAGGTGACATGTTTCTCGAGGTACTGAATAATATTTTTTTTTTTGCAGCATTTTGAAGTGGAAAACACTATTTTGGCTATAAAATTTCGGGAATTTGTTGTTAAAAAATGGGGAAGAAAATGGAAAATAAAAAAATTATTCGTGGTTACCTGGTGATTTATGTGTCGATATAGTGTGTAAGTTTTCAAACGAATCGGTCAAGTAGATTTTGAGTTATGGTGTTCACGGACTTCGAACATTTATTTGCGAGAAAATTGATTTAAAGTTTTTTAAAAACTGATTTATATACGATATACAGTATAAGGACGGTCGCTGGAAATGCTGTATCTTCTTAAGTTTTGCTCGAGTTACTTGAAATTTCGACACAACACGCTCGACATGTTGTGCATTCGGAAAGAGAAATGCAGAAAAAAAAGTTTAAAATCTTACCTTCTTTACGGTAACGATATGTAAATACGTCTTCTGCGGAAATTCAACAGCTTGAATCCATATTGGAAAGTCTGTAGTTTTTATAACGGAATTACGTATTTATACCGATACTTAAAATTTTTTCGCATAAACTTTGTACAGATATGTAACTTAAAAAGTGTCATTAATGTGATGACAAAAATTTTATTTTTCCAAAAAATTTATCGCTATCCGGAGGCATTAAAACTTAAAATAAGGCAATAAAATTGTATGTACAGATCAGCTATACCACTTAGCACCTATTTATCAGCGAGCCTTTCAAAAAATTTAAAAGAAATTCTTTAGACCCAGCCTAAGATACTAAGATACAATTGAAAATTGTGAATACAGAATTATTCACAATTTTATACATTTCACTCTGACAGCCCTGAAAATAGTTAGAGTTAAGTTTTGAGAGCTTCATTCATCAATGGGAGAGGGGGCGCAATTTCCACCGTTTTGCCCTAAAAGTGAACGTTTATCAATCTGAATAATTTTCTAAATATCCAATTTATTTATTTGATATACAGTTTTTTAGATCCATTTAAAATAAAGTAAAATAAATACAAGAAATTTTTAAAAAACATGAATTTAAAGAAATTAAAATTAAACATATTAAAACAAACAATTTAAACAAAAATTTCTTTAAATTTATAGTGTTGGTAACTAATTGTTGGTTTTGTGGAATTGCATTCCGAAGACGTGTGGCGTGTACGAAAATTTGCCATTCTGGCACAAGGCATCGACGCATAGAAATAATAAGTTTTTTACCCCTTCTGGATCTGGTAAACTGTATTTGATCATAAAGATATAGTGGTTTCTCGGTGTAAATAATTTTGTGCAAAAACATTAAAACCCTTATATTGAGAAGGTAATCGAATGTGACTCCATAAAGACTTTTTGAGAAAGTCGAAATACTATCACGTTTCTTCAGTCCATAAACATATTTATTTTTATACCCTATACCACTATGTGGTTTGGGTATAATGACTTTGTGCTGCTGTTTGTAACAACCAAAAATATTTGACCTAGACCCATCTTTAATTATACCGATCGAATCAGAATCACTTTCTGAGTTGATTTAACAATGTCCGTCCGTCCGTCCGTCTGTGTGTCCATGTAAAGCTTGTAATCAAACTGCAGGTCGCAAATATGAATATGTTTTGATGAAATTTGGTATATAAGCCATGGGATGAACGCTATTGAAATTGGTGAGAATCGGTCCATGTTCAGACCTAGCCCCCATACAAATTACCCATATGAAATCGACATAAATTGCCATAAGATCCAAATTGTCATATAGATCTTACTCAAATTAATGAGTAGTCCAAAAATGATCCCTTTGACCCCATACAGAGCTGCTTCCCGATCTTCACTTAAATCTATTAAAAAACAAAAATATTGCACTGATTCTTCTCAAATTTTGTTTGTATATATTTTTGCAAAATACAAGAGACTTTACCAAACATGATCAGGATCGGTCCATTTTTGGACCTAGTCTCTATATAGATATAGCATCCGATATGAACTTTTTCATATCTGCAGACAAAAAAATTAATAAAAATCCCACTCAAATTCGGTTTTTGCTTATTTTAGTTGGGCCTATGAGATAGGGTTTCTAAACGCATGGTATAGGGTATCGTATAGTCGGTCTAGACCGACTTTAATTTTCTTACTTGTTTTTTTTTTTCAAAACGTTTATTAATTCATAATAGGATAACAATTCATAAACTAAAATAAACAATAGTTAACAATAATTTTCTATATACAAAGTCTCAAAATCGGGCTCTCGAGTATTATTAATATAATAATACATTTTTATTTAAAAATAAATTTCTGGGTTTTCTTACTTCAAATGAAGAATAAGTTATTGATATCTTGTAATAGAAAAATTCTGTTTAAAAACATTACTTTAATAATTTTGTAACTTAAAAACGGTCTAAAGGATAAAAAAAAAACAAGGGGTATATTAATAAATACTTATAGCCACCAAAATTTTTTAGTTTTTGAGTTTTGCAAGGTATGTTCTCTGTTAGCTATGCTGACATCATATCTTAGATCATTATTTAATTGATTGCAATTAACTGCTTTTATATTAGCCCGTCTAAAATTATGATAAAAGACTGGGATGCCTTTTTCATTTTGAATTTTCTTAATCTTATCGAGGTATAGAAATGCCTCAGGTGGAACAAACCCATATTTCAGGGTATCAGATATATATTCTTCATTTGAATAGTAGGGTGCCAGAATGAAATTGTTTTCGCTACATAAAGTACATCTCAAAATGTAATTTCTGATTAAATGTATAATAAAATAATCGATTCTTATAATATTGGCAAAATTATACAATTTTTTATTGGATATGTACTTTGTATAGTTGCTTTGCGTCGATCTAAACATTGATGTACAAGCTCTTAAACACTTTCTTTCGAATACACGTATTTTTTCCATGTAAGATGGTGAAATGTTAAACCAGATTGGGCATCCATAAGTTACGATTGGTCTAATTAATGATTGGTACATCATAATTTTGACCTTAGGCTTTACAAACTTTGAGTAAAATAATAATTTGTACCTGAAGAATGCGTTTCTTGCTTTTGTTAAAATTTCATTAACATGATTATTGAAATATAAAAATTTATCTAAATAAACATCTAGATATTTAACAATTTGTATGTTTGTTATAATAGTATTATGAAGATGTGATTTAATTTCAAACACTTTCCAGTTTTTCCTTATGTTACTATTGCATTTGTCAACTGACGGTCTAAATAAAATTGTTTCACATTTTTGTGTGTTAATTTTCATTTTCCAGTCAATAGTATACTTCTCAACAATGTCAAAGGAATCTTGAAGATTTTGGTTAATTTTTTCTATTGTTTTGTCGGCACGATATCATCTGCAAATGCAATACAGTTTTCTACTTTATTTAGTAAGTCATGAATAAATAAGTTGAAAAGAATGGGTGCGGTAACAGTTCCTTGAAGCCCGTTTATTATTTTCTATGTTTGTTTGCTTTTATGTTTTTGATGAAACAACCTAAATGTTTTGTTACTAATCATATTGTAAATCATTATTATTTGATAAAGTGGAAATTGATACTCATTTACTTTAAATATTAACTCAGGGATCCAAACTTTATCAAAGGCGTTTTCCATATCGAATAGACAAGCGCCTGTACATAATTCCTTGTTCCAATTACAGGTTATATTTGATGTAAGTAAATGTGTTGCGTTAATTGTAGAATGTTTATACTTAAATCCAAATTGTTTTTCGCTTACTAATTTTAGGTTTTTACAAATATTATTTATATTATTATTTACACAAATTTCAAACACTTTGCTGATGTTAGCTAGTAAACTAATGGCCCGAAGATTTTTTGGATTAGATAAATCTTTGTCCTTTTTTGATAGAGCCACTACATTTGCCATTTTCCATTTGGTTGGAAAATATGAATTATTATTCATGTTGTTGAAAAGATTGCAATATTGAAAAATTATTATTTTGGGAAGGTTTTTCAATACTATATTTGGTACATTATCCAAACCTGAAGATAATTTTATCCCTTGTTATGAAATAGTCTTCCGCTTGATTTTAATTTATATTGTTTGATTTCTTATCAATTCTAAAATTTGTTATAGTCATTTGATTGTTTTCGAAATCTTCTTTCAATTCTATGAATCTATTAAAATAATTATTAACTAGCACTTGCTGATTGTTGTCCAGATTAATCTGTTTGTAATAGTGAATTGACTCAAGATAAGCACCAAGAGTATCTAACATTTCTTCTTGTTCTCTTATTATAAAATTATCTGAGCTATCCTTTTCCATGTTTTCGATGTCAATTCCCGCTTTATTTAATATGTCTTCGGAATTTTGTGGTATTTTTAAATTTTGTAAATTAAACGGTTTAAGTTTTTTGAAATTTTTATTTATTCCTTCAAACATTTGTTTCGAATCTTTGGGATCTAGTTCGGTTAACTTTTCCTGAACATATTTGTTTAGAAGTATTGTACAATTTTCATTTATGAGCTTTTTGATCAATTTTAACTTAACCTTCAATAAATTAACTAGACATTCCGATAAACTATATTCTAGTCTGTTTTTTTTTTATAATTGTAAGAATTTTACTTTTTTCTGCATGTAACTTCTTTATGGTTGGATGATTTATTTTCGAAAATGATTCTAAATTTTGATATTTTGGAACTACAGTTTCTATGGCGGATATTATTACATTATTTAGTTTAAATAAATGAGAATCAATTTCGGTGTTTGTGAGATTTCTGATATTAGGTATTTTTGTTTCACTTTCTATTTTGCGAATGATATTATTCTGTAATTTTTTCCAATTTGTTTTTTTAAAGTTGTATTTAGATTTTGGTCTTTATTCTATAAAAATAAATGAATTCTGTTCATTATTTGAATAAGCACATATTTGTATGGCATTATGATCACTGTCATAATCTATCGTCTCAATACAATTTAAGGTATTATTTTTTGCAAGTATATGCAATCTAGAATCAGCAATACCGACATCTAAATATGACCCGGTTCGAGGAAATGACGGGGAACTTGAGGCGTACAGTCTACATCTGAAATTAATTTCATTTTCTGTTAACCATTCTTTAAGTTTATGGCCTTTTGGGTTATTAGTAGGATTACCCCAGTCTGAATGTTTACAATTTAAATCACCTGCTAATATATAGTAGTTATTATAGTTTTGGCAATCTAATGATTGAAAGAGTTTATGTATTTCTGTTTTTATATAACAATCATTATTACCAGATGGATATATGCCGAAACAATATATATGGATTTATTGTCCATCATGGGCAATCTCATAATGCAAGTTTCTAAGAACTTAAGTGAATTCATTACATTGTTTGGAAAATTATAGAATTTTAAATTATTTTTAGAATAGCCATCCCACCACCTTGTTTAGCACCTATTCTATCTTTTCTAATCATTTTGTAATTTGTAAACTGTAGTTTATGTCTAGCACTGAGTTTCGTTTCATTCAGAAGAACGATATCAGGAACGTGTTTATTTAGAAATTATTGTAGGTCGTACCTTCTACTTATGGATATTAAAGAATTAACATTGATGTGAATTATTTTTAAATTTTTCGATATTGTGTTATTTTGAACATTTGCCATGTTTATACACATATCATGGAAAAAATAGTGTCAATTCGCGATGTTTGTAAATGTAACTGTTTTTGTAAATTCGCCATTTGAATATTTAAATTTATCATCATATTTTTCAGTTCCAATAAAAAGGAATTATTAGAATTATCGTTTAAATTATTTGTAGTTGGAATATTATTCCCTCTTAAAACGTTTACAAAACTCATTTCGGGGTTAATGAATGAGTTATTATTTGTTCTATTTTCTAATAAAACTTTTTTCTTAGATCTAATTTTTATTTGAAGTTCTTTGTACTTTTCACACCCGTTATATGAAGCATGATGCCCACATTTGTTACATACGACACAATATATCTTTTCTTTTTCCTCAGCTGGTACACTGATTGTGGGGCATTGACCTTTTTCATGAGCGATGTTACATTTCAGACATTTTGGCTGGAGAAAGCAGTTTGCGGCACTATGGAAGAACCCTTGGCAGTTGCGACATTGGGGAATTTCCGGGCGTCTTATTTGTTCCAATTTAACACAGCGATATAAAAGAGCTTTGATGTTTTTAAGTTTGTTTATGTTACAATTTGGTTGGACTTGAACTAAAAATATTGGAAAACTGTAACCTCTTTCGGTAGATTTGTTAGTTGAAAATTGGCTAACTTTAATAAATTGTAGATCTTCATCTTGAAATTTAGATAGTTCATTTAATATTTCTTCTGGTGATATGTTTTCATCTAGACCTTTTAACAAATATGTTTTAGTTTTTAATACTTTTGGGGTAAAGGTATAAAATTTAGTTTTGGTTTTTTCTAAATAAGTTTTCACTTTTAGAAAATCATCTAAAGTGTTCATAAATAATGACTTTTTTTTATCTAAATTCTTTTATTTTAAATTCTTTTATATTTAATGCATTTTTCATGAATTCAATTAATGGTTTTGTTTCTATGTCCATAATATTTATTGGAGGTATTTTTTTATTATTTTTTACATTATTAACCACTGTATTGTTAGTTTCTTTTGTTTTTGTTTTCTCTCTGGACATTATTAATTGCTGCATTAGCTGAATTTACTTTTTTAAATTTTTCTGTGTTCTCTTTCGCATGTTTCTCAAACTTCTTTATTAGTTCTTGATCACATTGTGAATCATCATCAGTGTCAAGCACTGCATAATAATTGTTTTTATAATGTTTAGGCATGGATAAATCCATATTGTTGTTTTTTCTTGTTCTATTGTTTTCAATATTAATGTTTTTGTAAATGTTTTCTGAGTTTTGAGCATGATGCTCACTCATTTCATGCGATTATTTTTTTATTATTTTATGTTTAGTTTTTTTTTGCTGTTTTAAATAACAAAATATATGTAAAAAAAAAAAAAAAACAATCTAACGCTTGTGAAAGAGGTTAGTTTAAATTTTGTAAATAATTATAGTTTAACACCAACCCACGATTTTGCTTTCCGTAATGCGTCTTTCGCTCTTCACGATCGCGATCGAACTATCCATAAACATATCTAACAATATTGCTGTACAAAATATTTAGTTTTTTCTTGCTGGCATAGTCGCTGTTGCCAAAAATTTCACAGCCATAAAGTAGACCAGGGATTAGGTATGCCATTGCAAGAAGTTGTCTCACTCTTAACGGCGTAAAATACTGAGTTACCCAAAGCGATCTTAGCTTTATATACGTTTGAACTACAAGTGTATCTACGTGGCTTGCCCAAGTCAGGTTGTTATTGAACACTATGCCATAATTTTTTACCTTTTTTAAAATATCGAATTTTTGATTTGTTCCTGTTCAAGAACAGGTTGAAAAGTTTTTTTATGAATAATCGAACATTTTGATTTATGTGGGTTGAGACAAAGTCCATTTGCAGTGGCCCAAGAATGTATTTTATTAAGGTCATAATTTAGTTTTTCAACATTTTCCTCTATGGAGTTCACTGGACTAGTGAGATACAGCTGGACGCCGTCCGCATACATGTGTATTTTGCAGTGAGATAACTGTTGTGGCAAATCATTGGCAAAGACGGAAAAAAGAAGTGTACCCAGAAACGAACCTTGAGGTACGCCTCTCGTGAGTGTTACAGGTCTTGAGGTCGAATTATTAACGTAGACAGATTGAGTCCGATTTGTGAGGTATGAATGTAAAAGCTGCATAGAAGTGGACGAAAAATTAAAAAAGTGTCTTAGCTTCATACATAGTGTTTGGTGGTTTACTGTATCGAACGCGTTTGAATAGTCGTGAAGTACCAAAATGTTTATATTACCATAGTCAAGCTCACGTCTTATATTCTCGGTTACGTTACCCAAGGTTAGACCGAAATCCGGACTGCTTGTCAGACATCTATATAATTGCTCATTTGTAGATGTAGTAGCTTTCCATTACTTCTGATAGAAAGCTTAATATAGCTATTGGACGATACTACGTTTTCAATTTTGGCAATGGCAAAATTATCTTGATAATCTTGGGATGTAAGTTATCGAAACCCACGGCGTTTGATTGTATTACTGTAAAACTGGATAATACATCAAACTGACTAAGACAAGAAAACTATAATGCAGTTTGTTCAAAAGAGGAGCCATTATTCATAATATTGTTGTACGAATCTGTACTGTTCACTACAGTCGTCGGAAGATAAGTGAAAATACTACTAAGTTCGGTTGCATCAATTGAGAAGCTTTCATTTTTATTATTTTTCCAATACTATTGGTTTTTCATGTATCCTTGTAGTCAATAGCGAATGATGATCGTTCGGAATAGTAACTAGTTTTAGCCATTCTTATTTCAGAATTAGTCTCTCTTCTAATAGTGTGAAAGTCTAGTTTCAATTATTTGTTTTGAAACGTTTCCACCGGCAATAGGCAAAATATCTGCAGTGTATTGACTGCTGGATATCAGTTGAAAAGCATGGTTTGCTCTTGGTGATAATTTTTTTCTTTTTTAACGTAACTGTATCATCAAAGAGGCTTAAGATATTGCGTTCTAAAGACTCCAACTGGTTATCAACAAAATTCATTGGGTGCATTTGGTTCCAATTGAATAAGTTGCAATTTTCATAAAACAAACTGTAGTTAAGATTCTTGTAATCACGATAGGAAAAAAATTTAATGTTTTTGGTGAAGCTGAAAATCAAAGGCTAGAAAAACTAGATCATGTTTAGAAAAATTGGAAGCTGAGATTTGATCATACAGCAGGACGTTCGATGGATCAGCGACAAATTTTAGATCAATCAATGTAGTTCTGGACGTTGTAAAGTGTGTTGGTGTTGTAATATTCGTTGGTGTAAGTCCTAATGACTGCATACTATCTTTAAATGACGATTCTTTTAATAGATTCGAATTGAAATCTCCTAAAATTGCTATATCATTGTAAGGCATGGTTAGTATTTTCATTTTGTTCATAAAATCGGCAAAAGATAAATCCCGTTTGGGTCGGTAAGCACAACCAATCAGCATTTTTCTTCCATATGATGAGACTTCAACAAAAATATACTCAATTCAGTCATTTCATTCTGCCTTGCAACGAAAACAACATGTAATAGTATTTTTAAAGTATATTGCCACAGCACCTCCTCCTTATCCACTTCTATTAAGCCTCTATAACCATCTAAGCAAATGAGAATATCCGGAATAAATCCATCGAGCCATGTTTGAGAAACATCTGATTTTTCGAAAACGAATCTGAACTCATCAATTTTGCACATTAAATTTTGTGCGTTTATGTGGCAAATTTGTTCATTTCTTTTGTTTCACCAAGATTTTTGCCATATTAAACGTCACATCTTTAGAATTTCCGCTTATGCTACCAACAATGTTCATTAGAATAAAATTTAAATACTGAACTAAAAGCAATGCAATATAAAATGAAACTACATAGTCAGAAAATGAAAGTATGATATTTTAAAAAAGTTGTTGTGTACAAATTTTAATAAGATAAAAATGTAAGTTTGTTTGAATATGTTTATAATTACGAAATAAAAAAGAAATGATAAAAGTGTAAAAATAGCAATTTGGGAAGAAACACTCTTGAATATAAAATAATCATGCTGTGAATTAGATCCTTAATTTAGGCGAAATAAATGATTTAGGGCACCTAAGCTTTCAATACAAATTGGCTCATTCGTATGCATTCGTTTGACGTAAACAAGTTCCCGAAATAAATAGGCTGACTGTAATAATTTTCGTTTCTTAAGGTTAACTGCTTCGCAAAGAATTTTTAAGTTGCCGTTTTTTAGGTTTTCGTTGATACAAAAATATTGACCTTTTTCATAAAGTTCAAAATCCAAAATATTTAACGTTAGATTTCTATTTTCTTTTTTATATGCATTTAACTCCTCAAGGATAAAGTTTTTCTCATATGGTGTCATTAGTTTAGCGATGATAACGCCATCAGGAGAATTTTCATTGTTTTTATTATTTTTATTTTGTAATCTTATTTTCACTCTTTACTTTATTTTAATTTAATATTATTTTAATTTTAAAATTTCTAGACAAAGACAGGCATATGCAGCCCAATGTGCAGTTAAATTATCAGCAAACATAATACAGACATCAGGCAAACCAGTTCGAGTACAGTAAGGAGATGAATCAGAGCAAGCTAGTCACTTTCGGTAAAAAGTAAAAAAATGAGGCTTGGGAAAGCGTATTATATATACAGGTCAGACCAAATCAGCAAACCGAATATATGGCGTGCCAAGAATGAAACCTTCAAAGAAACACGGGGCTATATGGCAGCAACATGTCTTTTTTTTACTCCGCTATGAACAAAATAGGTTCAGCCATTTTGAAGGACAACGCTGGATCTTCTAACCGGACAACAGTCTAAAGCATACGTCCAAAATTGTGAAACAGTGGCTACTGTACCGGACTCCTAAGACAATTGATCAACCGCCGCAGTCTCCGGACCTTAACCCGATCGAGCATCTGTGGGAATATCTTTTTTTTTTTTTTTTTTTTTTTTTTTTCATTCTTTATTTACAATCTATTTTACAATATTAAGCAAATTTGATGAAATAAAAATAAACTAACATTAGTTATTGATCTTCATTAAGATCAATAACACTATAAGTACATACGAGAGATCATAGTTCATTTATTTCTAATTAATATTTTTACAATAGAATATATATTTATTATTTTTACAATATGTACAAAAATCTTTACGTAATAAATTACATTTTTTGAAATTAAAAATTAAGTTCTGAATGGCAGATCAAGTATATGATGTCTATTTAGTCTTCTGACTTCTTCGCTTTCATCTAACAGCGATATGGCTAAAGGATTAACATGATCGCTTAATCTTTGTAAATATCGTTGGCTATAATTTCCTATTTCAGTTTTTACTTTCGGGATATCAAGGTCATTGTGTACGGTATTGTTAGAAACAAACCATGGAGCATTTATAATCATTCTTAAAGTTTTTGATTGAAATCTTTGAATAATTTCAATATTGGAATTACTTGTAGTTCCCCAGAGTTCAATCCCATAAGTCCAAACAGGCTTCAAAGTTGTTTTGAAAAGCACAATTTTATTTTCCAAACTCAGTTCTGATTTTCGAAGCCAGTACATTTTTTTCAATTTGTTGTCAACTTGAGTTCTTTTGGCTTTCACATGATCCTTCCATGTTAGCCTTCTGTCTAAACACATGCCCAAATATTTTACACTACTTTTTTGTAGTGGACAATCGCCTCGTCTTAGAGTAAACGTTACATGTGTAGATTTTTGTTCATTCACTTTGATATTCCAAGTAGTCAACCATGTTTGTCAGTTATCTATTTCATGTTGAATTAAATTTGATGCATCAGTTGCTGAGTTGTTAGAGGATATAAATGCTGTGTCGTCCGCGTAGGTTGCAACGGTTATTCCATTAACACAAGGCATGTCAGAGGTAAAAATAGTATACAAGACTGGCCCCAATACGCTCCCCTGACGTATACCAGCTTCAATTTTTCGCAGAGTAGACATTTCATTGTTCACCTTAACATAAAAAGATCGTTCCTTTAAGTATGACTTAAGAACAAGGTAGAATGGAGCTGGAAGATAATTTTTCAGTTTGTACAGCAATCCCGCGTGCCAAACACGATCAAAAGCCTGCTGTATATCCAAAAATACAGCTGAGCAGTATTTTTTGTTTTCTAATGCATTAGTAATAATATTGACTATTCTATGGCATTGCTCGGGGGTTCCGTGTTTATGACGGAAGCCAAACTGATACTCTGGGATTATGTTTTTGTTTTCTACAATTGGAAGCAATCTCCGAAGAAAAATCTTTTCGAAAATTTTTGAAAATATAGCCAGTAAACTTATTGGCCTATAAGAGCTAACTTTGTTTTCTGGTTTGTTTGGTTTAGCGATCATTGTAATTTCGGCACACTTCCATTGAACAGGGAAATGGTGTAATCTGAGGATTGAGTTAAAGATTAATGTCAGGAAAATTACTGCTTTTTTCGGTAAAGATTTTGTAACTAAAGCATCCATTTTGTCATAGCCAGGTGATTTAGATTTATTAAGAATATTTATTTCAGAACTAACTTCAGTTGGAGTAATGTGAGAAATTGGAAGATCCATTTGGCATGCAGAGTCCAGAAAATTTATTATATGCGACTCATTTGAATTCAACGAAAAAGGTTTGAATGTTTCACTCAAATGATTTGCAAATGCAGTTGCTTTCTGAATATCTGTTCCACACCAAGAGCCGTTAGAATCTTTTATTGGAATATTTCTCTTAGCAGGTCTTTTGAAATATTTTGTTGCTTTCCACAGATTGTATTCATTATTCGGTGCATTTACATTAAGATTACGAAGATATTCTCCAATTTCCTTGTTTTTGTATTTTGAAATACATTCTTTGAGAAGCTTGGTGGCTAAATTCAAATTTGTTTTATCAGCTGGATGTCTACTTTGTTGCCAGATCCTTCGGAGTCTTCTCTTGTTCCTGATGAGTTCTCTTATATCTGCTGATATATACACATTATTTCCATTTGGGGGCGGTGATGTTGGGGTAGAAAGAAAAGCAGCTTCATGTATAACATTTGTGAACATTTCCACTGTGTCATCTAATTCTTCTCCAGACTTGATAGGAATTCGCAGATCGATATTTCTATCAATCCAATACCCAAACGAACGCAGATCAGTTTTTGGTGTTAATATTTTATAATTTTTTGGAATAATTTCTATACATGAGCTTAAATTTATTATTATAGGTGTATGGTCTGAACTTAGGTCATCATTGTTTAATATATCCAACATGTTTCTAGGTATGCCATTATATACAGCGAAATCTAATAGATCCTGTATTTTTGCTGGATCAGTAGGCCAATAAGTAGGTCTTCCCCCTGATAACGTTGAATAATTATGTTTGTTAATGCAACTATACAGTTGTCGGCCTTTAGGATTCACAAGTCTGGAACCCCACCAAGGGTGTTTGGCATTAAAGTCACCAGCTACTAAAAACCGATTACCTATTTTATTAAAGAAGTTTTCGTAATCTATACATTTGACCGCATGTTTGGGGGGAAAATAAATAGAATATATATTTAAATAGTTGTTGTTTAATTTAATTTTAACACCTGCAGCTTGTATTGATGGTTTTAAAACTTCTTCTGCTATTTCATAATTAATTGTTGATTTTATTAAGATGGCAGCTCCAGCATGACATTTATCATCAGGATGATTTACAGCAATTAAGTCGTAACCTCTTACTCTAAAATGTGATTTACTATTCAAATGAGTCTCGCTAAGAAGAAATATATCAATATATTTCATTTTCATAAAAATTTCAATTTCATTTACTTTGCTGGACACGCCGTTGGCATTCCAAACAGCTATTCTTAGGCCTAATTGCATAATTTATTAATAAGTAATGTTAACATGTTCATGAGTTGACCAAACATAATTTCTATATTTTTCATATTGTTGTTTTCATTTGAGGTGTTTTGCTTTAACACTTCAGAATATTGAGCATTGTGTGTAAAATTATTTTTATTATTGTTGTTATAATTAACATTATTGTTATTGTTCGTATTGTTATTTGCCGCACTATGTAGTGGGAAATCGTTATAGTTCATAGAGAAGTTCTGACGGTTTTGGTTTCTGTTTACAAGTGATAATTTTTGCCGCAGTGCTTGATACACCTGACATCCTTTGTAGTTAGCAGTGTGAGTATTTAAACAATGTACACATCGTTGGGGATCATCTATACTTTTTTTACACTCTACTGTAGGATGACCAAGTCCACATTTTACACAAGTAAAAGGCTTTGAACAATATGTTCTTGTGTGTCCGTATTGTTGACAGCGATGACATTGGGGAATAGCATTTGTTTGGCGCGGTGGCTCAATTTTAACTACAGCATGAATAAGGTGCCGTATATCATATATTTTCTTGTTTTCTGGACCTGGATTTAAATCGACAAAGAACATGGGTAGAGGTTGCTTTGATACTTGGCTTCTAACATTTACTATACTTCTGACTTGATGCCCTAATGATAAAAGTTCAGCTTTAATGTCTGAAATTGGTGTTGAAAAATGTAAACCTTTAAGAACAACTCTATAAGCACGTTCACTTTTAATTTGATACGTGTGAAAGCTTATCTTATTAGCATCTAGGTACTTAACAATCTTTCTATAGGAATCAATAGTTTTTATAATTAATTTTACCTGACCATCTCTAAAGGATTTATAATTAAAATTTATACTTGGAATAACACTAGTTATTTTTTTTACCATTTGAGTTATATTGCTAACACAAGTTATAAATATAGGTGGAGGTTTTGGGATCCTTCCCTCACTTCTTCTGATTCTTCTTCTTCATCATCATCGACTGCCAGAGCTGAATATTTGTTAGTATTCGAAGTACTTGGTATATCATCTTGCTTGACTTTCTTGTTGTTTTGAGAAAAAGTTGTTGGTTTTTTACGCTTAGTAGATATCATTACTTGCCAGTTAATATCATCTCCATCAGTTTCAGTAGAATCAGTGTTGTCAGTATTCATACTGTATACAATGTACGTGCTAACGTACTCAGTATATGTTGTTTTAGCTTATGATTTTGTGCAAATTTATTGTTGTAAATATTGATCACTAATCTGCTTTAGTAAAGCAGTAATGTTTTTTGTTTTTTTGGTTTATGTTATGTTTTAAAGTAAGTTATTTGTTTGTCATATAAATGAACACAGAATACGTCTGTACACGATCACAGCTTGCACACGACTGATGGGAATATCTTGACAGGAAAATAAGTCAAAGGGCTTTTTCAAGTAAGGAAACCTAAAAGAAAACTCTATATGAAGAATAGAGCATAATCTATCCCGATATAAACCAAGCACTTGTCGAGTCGATACCTAGATGACTACATGAGGAGTTTAAGGCCAAATTAAAATAATTAAAAAGTTTAATAATTTTAAATTAAAAATTTTATTATTTAGTATTGAAATTCTGTTGCCTTTTCTTTGCTGTGTTCTTTTTTTGACTTATAAAAGTTGGTAATTTTCAAAATAAATTGCATTAATTTCTATTTCATATTACTTCTGTTTAATATTTTTATTGAGTTCAGCTACTAACTCTTGAACTTCTTATATATATTTTGGATTTTGTGCTAATTACTCAATTTTAGTAAAACTTTCTTCACCTTAACTATTAAACTATAAAATACCTTACATTTTTATCCAACTAAAGAAACACTTACAAACTTTTCATACACCATACCTTTTATTGAATTTAAAACTTCTGACAAATGTCCTAAAAAGTGTTCTTTCCTCTGCGTCACATGGGTTACTGGCCCTGAAATTCAATTAGCCATGTTGTTAAAAGAAGCTTTTAAGCAAACTGGCGCAAAATGGTAATTGGAAATTATTACTATCGCACAGCCTGACATCCCGCGTAGTTACAAAAATGGGGCACTCCTTGTACTAACATGGAAAACAAAACATTAGAAAGATACCTGAATCAAAGATTTTGTTCGTATAAATTTGTGCAGTATTTGCTACTCGTAGTTGTTAAATGTAATTTACATAACAACCAACACAAGTGTCAATTTTTGTGGGAAAACAGCTAGGTAAAAATGTACAGTCATGTGCAATATAATAGTTTTAGTCATCTGCAGAAATAAACTAAGTAGTTTTACGATAAAAATCTTATTTCGCTGAAATTTAAAACCATAAAAATGATTTACATTTAGCAGTATTTTTTTTAGCCCAGCTGTGCATATGGTTTGCATAAATGTGTATCTCTGCATTTGAAAGAAAAAAACGCTGTAGTTGAAATTCAAGTCGGTATATTTAAAAATAATATTGTTGAAAGTTCTTCCTCTCTAGCTGGCTACATAATTTTAGTGAAAATTGTTACAGACTTTTTGATCCTTAGGCAAGTGTATGTTAGGTTTATTAAATCTTTTTTAATAGAAATGGTCATAAATTTAATTAAACTTAACTAAAAGTGTATTTATGTATTGTTTGCTGTTTTTTATTTTACTTTTAGAAATAAAAACTAACTACCGACTGTGCTTAAATTTTGTTTTTTTTTTTTAATAAAAAAAAGTCTTGGATATTTAACGTTTGAAATGGCATTTAATTCTGCGGAATAATTGTTTTCATTGCAATTGTAGTTTGACATAGTAAAGAAAAAATAATGGTTTATTTGCTAATAAAAATAATATATGAAAAATAATTAATTCAAAGTCTTTCATTGAAAGCATGTATAGCAGATCAGAATATAATAAATTTCGGACGATGTTTGTAACAAGCAAAAAATTTAAACCCCCAATTCACCTTTCATTATACCGATAAGAATCAAATTCTGAAACGATTTAGAAATGTCAGCCCTTTAATCTGTTTCACTGATGTGTGTCCCTGTTTTCTAACTACAGGTTACAGATACGAATATATTTGGATTAAATTTCTCATGTAACCTTCTGTCGACAGTAAAATATACGGTATAGAAATTGGTGCATGTTCTGGCCTAGTCCTCATACAAAAGACCCCTATGAAATATAATAAAATTGCCTTTAGTTACATATCATGAAATAGATTTAGCGATGTCCGTCCTTCCGTCCGTCCGTGCGTCTGTGTGTCCATGTTAACCTTGTAATCAAACTACATGTCGCAAATGTGAACATATTTATCTTTCCAAAATCGAAAAAAATTCGAAATAGCAAATACCCCAGACCACATTTGTGCCAACAAATTTTTGTTCGTCATGAAATTCTACGGACATTTTTTCAACTTTAAGATATTAATTTAAACATAAGTACTTAGACATGAAGTATTGTTTTATTACCACGTTGTTATCCTATTACGCAATAAGACCAAAGATGGAACAAATATTTGATAAGATTTTGAGTTTTAAGTTTTAAAAACTTTCTTAAACAAAATTTTAATAAAACGGATCTGGTTTTGTTAAATATATGTTAGTGATTAACTGTGTGAATTTTATGCAAAATATCTAATTAAGGTTACTCTCAAAACCAATGAGACAATGTGCATAGCTTTATTGAAAGCAAGTAAAAAGGCATTTAAGTAGTAATGCCATGTATATGCCAGACCAATACACAAGTCTCTTAACAACTTCTAAAAAAAAAAACTGGTCCACCATATAACGTTCAGGAATTATCACACGAAGCGTTCTATGATTTATAGTGTCTACAAGAAGAGTGTGGTAAAAAATTTTCCATAAATGAAAACAATCAGAAAGTGATATGGCGGGACATTGAAGTCCTCCATAAAAATAAATAAAATTCCAATTCATTATTTTATTATTTAACTTCTTACAAAGAAACCAACTAGCAAAAAGTGTGTTTAAGAAATATTTTGAGGCCCTTTAAGCCTTGCAGTTGCATCAAGTAAGTATTTATAGGTATTTTGTGTTTATATTAAATTTTTGCTACATATTGAAAACGCAAAAAAAAAATATTTTTTAAAGTTTTAGCTTATGTGCGATTTATTCGGAAAGGCTACCGCTTCCATAAATAAAACTAAAGTGAAATTCATAATTATAACGTCACCCTTTTTTGACAATACTCTTTCAACATATATTGATTCCCTTAGGTCTCTTCGGATGAATTACTCTTCTCTGAATATGCTCTTGATTGATAACTGTTTTATAGTGCCAGTTATAGTTGTTGTATTTTAATTTTGTAATTTACTGCATGCTCGTATTTCATAATTATAACATCACTTTGCAAAAAATAGGAAAATGCGATCAATGAGTGATAAGTGTTTTGAGAAAGTAGATCGATTTAAATATATTTTTTATCTGTGATCATATGCCTCGTGGAAAAATACTGACCGACCTAGAAAAAGGTCAGATTTTTGCTTTCAAAGTCGAAAATGTGTGTTTTCGAGAAATTGCTCGAAGATTGGGTTACATTCTAAGGTTAGTTTAACATTTTTTACGGAGTCCCACGAATTATGGAAAAGCAAAACGTGGATGGCGAAAAAAATTCTATCGCAGCGCGACATAGCTCGTATTACCCGCCTGCCAAAAATCTCGTCATCTAGTATTGCAAAAATTCGAGCCCAATCTGGTGTCATTGCGTCAAAATAAACTATTTGGAAAGTTTTAAATGGAGAAAAAACAGAGTTCCATCTAACTTGGTAATAGTTCAGAGATTACAACTACGTCACATAGCTGGTAGAATGACAACACGGGTACTGATTGGAAACAGGTAAATCGTATATTGACAAAAAAAAAGTGAGTATGAAATAAAACTTAAAATAGACACAAAGACAAAAATTTCACATTTCGTCGTATTCTCCGATGGAAAAAAATGGAGTGTACATAAATGGCCCAGATGACAACCGAGGCTACTGGAGAGACGTAAAAAAGGAATCCCTAACCTTCACAAAGAGATGTTTTGGAGAACCATCATTGATGGTGTGGGGAGCTTTTTGTACCGATAGTACATTAAAAATCCAATTTGTTTCATGTAGAATGAATAATACTGACTACATAAGAACGTTGGAAATGAGTTTGAATTCATTTTTGGAAAAAAAAATGCAAACAAAAGCTTAATTTTTCAACAGGATAACACGACTATACATAACAGTGCTGCAACTAAAAATTGGTTTTTGTCCAAAAATATTTCTGTTTTGGAATGGCATACGTGTTCTCCTGATCTGCGTATGGAGTATTTTGTCAAAGAGGGTTTACTCCGAAAATCGCCAATACGCTGACGCAGCTTCATTGAAATTAGAAGAAAGGGAGAGCATAAGCGAAATTGATTTAAAGAATTTTGTAGAAAGTATACACTATAGAATTTTTACTTTAATTAAAAATAAGGGTGGAAGAATTCCTTATTAATTTTATTACAGTTGCGTTTTATTTAAGGGAAAGTATTAATGACTTTCTAATTATGAAGCACGAACATACAATTAATTCCAAAATAAAAACACAACAACTACAACTATAAAACAGTTATCAATCAAGAGCATATTCAAAGAAGAGTAATTCATCCAAAGAGACCTAAGGGAATCAACACATATTGACAGAGTTATATTCAAAAAAAAAATGACGTTATAACTATGAATTACACTTTATTACCAACAACTTATACGAGTCCTATTACAAATAGTTTTTTACTATTTACTTTCAACAAACTCAAAATTTTGAAAAGTATATTTCATTTAATATAAAGAGCTATTTTGATTTGTATTTTGTGCAACTTTGATTTGTGCTAATGACATGATTAATTTCAAAATACATACATTTCAATAGAAACACATTTTTTATTATTCCAGTTAATATTCTAATCGGTTAAAGGGGCAAAACTTGAGATAATGTCACTAGTCAAATGAAAAAATTTGTTAGATTTTTAGTAATTTTTCAGGCATATTGCAATTAATACTGTAATTAATATGCAAATGTTAATTTTGTTTCAATGGCACGTGGTAGAGATGAAGAAAGCAACGAAACTGAGAATAGTCGAAGTTAGAAGTATAAATGCAAAATTAGTAAATTAGTAATTAGAAGTATAAATGCAAAAAATATTCAAAATTCAAAAATAAGGACTGTTTGTTTGGACAGAGTTGTATCTTCTGAAATTTATGCGAAGTAAAAGCTGTATGGTATGAAAATTGATTCTAACCACACTGCTTGTAGGCCTCACTTTAGGTGAGTGTGTTAAAGCGCTGACCAAAAAATGCATGTACGAGTGTATGTGAAGGTTCACGGTTCAAATCTCACAGCCGCCCTAAGTAGAAAAATTTCATATAGAAACATTTTAATTAATTTTAACATAACAATCATTACAATGTTCAATAAATCGCTGATGAAGGCTGAAATGCAAGAAACCGGTCCGATTAAGAATACAGTATCATTGAAAAAATTTTAGTTTAGCCACATTATATTTTACGTCCACAAACACATTATGAATCAAGCAACAAAATTATAACCGGTCTAGACCAACTATTCAATACCCTATACCAGGTGTTTAGAGACCCTAGGCCCAACTAATTGGATAGGAAATAAGCAAAAACCGAATTTGTGTCGCATTTTTACTATTTTTTTTTTTGCATTTGAATATGTAAAAGTTCTTATCGCATCGTATCGAAAAATGCACCGGTCCGGCCCATATTTGGTAAGATCACTTATTTTTTGCAAAATTGTATAAATACAAATTTTGAAAAAATCTGCGTAATATTTTTGATTTATTGTTTTTGTTTTTTTTTTTTTATAATAAACGCACACAAACCAAATTTGACTGAGATCTATATGATAATTTGGATCTAATGGGGTCATTTGTATGGGGACTAGGTCTGAACACGGACCGAATTTCAGCAATTTCAATGGCGTTCATCTGATGGCCGATACAAACTTATATACCAAATCTCATCAAAATATGTTTATATTTGCGACCTATAGTTTGATCACAAGGTTCACATGTACACACAGACGGACGGACAGACGGTCGCATGAACATCGCTAAATCGACTCAGAAAGTGATTCTGAGTTGATCGGTATAAAAAAAGATGTGTCTAGGTCAAATATGTTTGGTAATTACAACCAGCAACACGAAGTCATTATACCCAAACCACATAGTGGTATGGGGTAGAAAAAGAAAAAGTAAAACTTTCCTCAAAGTGGACATTTTTCATAATTAAACTACTTTTTTTTTTAAATATTACAATCATTTTTACATAAACAGTTTTCTGCCTCCCCTGAACATTTAAAATTTTTGATTTGTGACTATTTTATATATAAGATATATGCACAGCATTTCAATTATATGTCTTTATAAGCATTTTTTTTTGTTTGTCATTGAATATCACATAAAAAAAATCAGGCATTAGTCGTTCAATTTTTTTTCTTTCTTTTTCAGAAAATCTGAATCGATTAAGCAATAATAAGAATATACCGGTGCAACCAGGTATTAGCCTACAGGAGTGGGTTCGACAACAAAACTAAAGAACCAGGAAGATCAATAAAACAAAAAAAAACACAATAAACAACACATATCTGGTCAAAAAACAATAACACACAAAACTAAATACTTTGAATATCAAATATTGTGAAGATCGGTTGCAGAGAGCCGCTCAAATTCAGGCTCATTATAGAAAACTCACGTTTAATGTAGTATGTTACTTCAGGGATACTGCCAGACAAAAAACTGTAACATGGATTTTTAAAGTTCACTTTGACTTAAAACTACTAAGGGGCTCACGATTATTAAGAATCAATTCTCAAGAATGATCCTTATGCAATGTGAGAGAAATTGAAAATATACCATATTTTATATGCAGATGCTCGATATTAGATTGCTTCGGACTAAAAAATTTTGATTTCTCAACAATATCAGAAGTAAATATAGTTAAAATATTGGATGGAGCTCTTTCTGACTGACAAATTCTGTAATTTCATAATACCGTAAAATTTTTGAATAAATTTGAAAATTGTGATTCAAGTTGTCAATGATAGTTGTCACTTATTGCATCAGTTTAATCCATGGATACGCTTGTGGCATTTAAAGATTTCCAGGCTGCATATTCTTTTTCCAATAAATATTGTGAAAAATTGTCACCATTCAACAGCTTCCTGATCTGAGGGCCAAAAAATATGCCTTCTTTGATTTTAGCATACGAAATTTTAGGAAAAACCGCTAACAAATATTTAAATGCTGCACCATTAGGGTGGCCCTTAATAAAAAAATGTGTTCAAACTGTCGGTCTCACCCCCTAGAAATATGCGAATAGCAAAAAAACTGAGAAATACAAAGTTTTGGGCCAACCAAAAAACGTTTAGTCGTGGCGCAAAGCGATTGAAAATTTCAAGTGTGTTTACATGGGGAAAATATGACTTCTTTTTTCAGATTTAAGTTTTCCGACAAGCTGTTACATAATTCGGGATCAGTATTAAATTATCCTTTCAAATGGCTATAAAACTTCAAAATCGTATGAAACCTCGCCAAGAAATAGCAAATGTCCTAGACCACTTCTGTGCCAAAAAAAAAAAACTAGGTCATGAAATTTGATGGCATTTTTTTCAACTTTGAGAAATTGATTAAAGCCAGCATTCCTTTTGGTCTTTATACTTATAAGTACTTAGATATTAAATATTGTTTTATTACCACGTTGTTAACCTATTGCGCCGAAAATTGGAAATTTTTTGATAAAATTTTTAAAACTCCTTTTTCAAGCTTGAAAAAATTTTCTTAAACAAAATTTAAAAACATGAATCTGTCACTTTAAGCATTTATTAAATAAATATTGCAGATTAACTGTGTGCATTTTTAAGTAAATCCCTCCGCCAGAACTTTTTTGACAAGGATTTTATTTTCGCGGATTTCGAGAAAAATTGGATTTTTGTGAAATATTCTGTAAATGTACTCTTTCTAAATACTTTGTATCATAAACTCATCACTTTTCTACTTTTAAATATTTTATTTTATCTTAATAGCCTAGGGTTTCGGAAAAAAATAATATGACGCCATTAACCCTTTTGGAATTGGGGTCACATATGACCCCAAAACTAATAAAAGACAATTTATGCAAAAAATTTAAATATTTTGTAAGTGCTGTCCAATTTTTAGATCCGACGCTTAAAATAGAATAACCAAATGTGTAGAAGTTTCGTCCCAAAAATTTGGGATAAATCCGAGAACATTAACCCATTATTTGCCAAGGCCAGCGTTGGATTTTAAGATATTTTAAAATAAAAATGACCTAAAACGAGTTTTTCTATTAAACTCGTTGATATCACTATTTGGAATTTAAGAAAAGTAATTCGGTTAATTTTTATTTATTTAACCCTTCAGTGCTCCTGAGATCAAAATTATCCATTGTGATATATCTCTGGTGCAATTATCTGCTTATTGCTCGCGAATATAAATTAAAACAACTTAAGTCATATGTCTAAAAAATAGGAAGTTTTTTGAAATTCACTTTGATTTAATTTTGTAATTGATTCCATTAAGAGTAGTATTAATTTAATATTACCTTTTATATATATTATTATATTTGAAATTTACTTTTATTTAATAAACTATTTAAAATTGGGAAATAAAATGGTAGAAGTTTAAAAACATGTAGGTGACATTGAAGATAATATAAAGCGACCGATTATAAAAAATCAAAAAATGTCAACCATTATAAATAATGGCATCTTCACCGATTGACCTGAATTTTTCTTTTTTTTTGGCGTTTTTTTTTATCAATATTCACCAAATTGGTGGTTGAGACAGCAATAAATTCAACTATTACTTTATTACATAAAGTAATTTTATAACAAAATTGGTTAAAAGTTATTTTAATTATATTCGCGAGCAATAAGCAGATAATTGCACCAAAGATATATCACAATGGATTATTTTGATCCCTGAAGCACGGAAGGGTTAAATAAATAAAAATTAACCGAATTATTTATCTTAAATTCCAAATAGTGGATCAACGAGTTTAATAGAAAAGCACGTTTTAGGTCATTTTTATTTTAAAATATCTTAAAATCCAAAGCTGGCCTTGGCAAATAATGGGTTAACGTTCTCGGATTTATCCCAAATTTTTGGAACGAAACTCCTACATATTTGGTTATTATACTTCAAGTGTCGCATCTAAAAATTGGACAGCAGTTACAAAATATTTGAATTTTTTGAATAAATTGTCTTTTATTACTTTT
This sequence comes from Cordilura impudica, assembly GCA_963682025.1. NCBI lineage: Eukaryota > Metazoa > Arthropoda > Insecta > Diptera > Scathophagidae > Cordilura > Cordilura impudica. The sequence goes on from OY821517.1 coordinate 155,412,051, forward strand.
GGGGTCATATGTGACCCCAATTCCAAAAGGGTTAATGGAGTCATATTATTTTTTTCCGAAACCCTAGGCTATTAAGATAAAACATAATATTTAAAAGTAGAAAAGTGGTGAATTTTTGATACAAAGTATTTAGAAAGAGTACATTTACAGAATATTTCACAAAAATCCAATTTTTCTCGAAATCCGCGAAAATAAAATCCTTGTCAAAAAAGTTCTGGCAAAGGGATTTACTTAAAAATTCACAAAGTTAATCTGCAACATGTATTTAATTAAATCTTAAAGTCATAGATTCATTTTTTTAAATTTTGTTTAAGAAAATTTTTTCAAACTTGAAAAAGTAGTTTTAAAAATGTTATCAAAAAATTTCCAATTTTCGGCCTCAATGCGCAATAGGTTAACAACGCGGTAATAAAACAATACTTCGTATCTGAGTACTTATGATTATAGAGACCGAAAAAGAATGATGGCTTTAATCAATTTCTCAAAGTTGAAAAAAATGCCATCAAATTTCATGACCTAGTTTTTTTTGGCACAGAAGTGGTCTGGGGCATTTGCTATTTCTTGGCGAGGCTTCATACGATTTTGAAGTTTTATAGACTTTTGGAAAAATAATTTAATACTGATCCCGAATTATGTAACAGCTTGTCGGAAAAGTTAAATTATAGAACGAAATTTTCGTAAAATCTGAAAAAAAATCATATTTTTCCCATGGAAACACACTTGAAATTTTCAATCGCTTTGCGCCACGACTAAACGTTTTTTGATTGGCCCAAAACTTTGTATTTCTCAGTTTTTTTGCTATTCGCATATTTCTAGGGGGTGAGACTGACAGTTTGAACACTTTTTTTCCCTCCATATAACGAAGGGCCACCCTACTGCACCATTTTTGTCCAGGGCCTTGACAAAGTTCTTAAAAAGGCCCAATTTTATGTGCAACGTCATTTGCATCACCATTCCTGGTGAATGGTCACTCTGTTCTGACGGAATGATGACATATAACGCGACTATCCCATAGACAAAGAAAACAAACATATTTTTTGAAACCTCCTTGCATATGAGTCAACAAACCAGAGACCTGAATCAGTTTAATTTACAGTTATTTACGATGGTATATACTATATATACAAAGAAATGTAAATCATACACCTTAAGGTCACCACAGATCTTCATTTATGATCGGTGGATTTGAGAAATTTCAGTCATTGTTTCGGAAAGGAAAATTACTTTGTATTAAAGGCATGAGCAATTGGTATGGATGGTTTTTCATTCCCATTATGCAAAAGAGGAGTCTTTATACTGTACTTAGAGCCATCAATAAATAATCTCCATTCAGTTTTGTCATATGGCTGGTTAATTTTTTGAAACAAACCATCAACATCAGTACAGTATAGAACAAAGTGTTTATTCTCAAAAAATATGCAGCCAATTTGAAGCTTATATCTCTATAGATTGTTATTTTTGTCCCAACTGCAAGATGTTTCCACTGCTGCATGCTTGAAGGTAGTAATTCTGAGTCTTGCTTCGCTAAATGTAAATCCTGAATAAGATTATTCAGCTCAGCTTGAGTCACTAAATGGCGTTCATCATCAGCCTCATACAAACTACCACTGCTGGTGAAAGATGTTTTGGACTCACTGCTCATAGCAATGGGAATTACTGGTAATCGTAGATTCGCGTAAGTAATATTTTTTCGATTTTTCATATTGAATCCAGCAACTTTTGTTAAACAGAAATAACAATCGGTTTGGTGATTACTTGACTCTCTCCAAAGTACTAGAATTTTTGCATTTGACCACTTGTATAAAACAGTTCTGTAACTAAGTTTCTGACAGCAAAACCATAATAATGTAAATATGAATATTTTAATGATTCTGATGTTGCATATCCTTTTTTTCAACCAAATATTCACCAAACACAAAGCAAAAATTGCTTGTATCAGTAACACATGATTTTCCTGACATGCTTAAACGCTTCTATTATGAAGATTTAGAATGAATGTGGGCTTCTGTCAAATTAATAATTGTGAAATTGTAGTGTCAGTATTGACTGTTTTACAGCATTGCCAGAATGCGATAAAAAATAGACAAGACGTGACAGCCCAGATTAGTTAAAAAACATGCTTTGTTTCTGCAAACAAATTTTTTTGTTAAATTGTTTAGAACAGTGTAATTTTTTACCTTTTTATCCGAAGCTGGGTACTTATCATATTAAAGTCAATAACATCTGCTATGATCAAAATTTTATTTGCTTTCATTTTTGTTAGAAAGTATAATTGAAATTTTCCGATTTTTTTGGCGTCGACATTTAGCATTTATTGTTGAAACTTTTTGGTCTCAAAGGTTTCTGTTAACATTCCGTTAATAAAATATTTAATTCAATATAATTTTCTTTTGCAGAAATATGCATTGTTAAAATTTTATAAGCCTACTTATTATTTTTATTAATTTAATTTACATTGTACCATAAATGTTGTAATAATAAATATGTTCTCTTAGAAAACATTAATGGTTTCTTTCTTCCGAGTTGAAACATAAAATGCTATATTTATTCAGAATTAAAAAAAATGGTTTTAGAACATAATATAAAAAAGGTATGAAAGGGCCACATTTAAATATAAAAGTACATATAAAATCAAACAAAATACATACATACATGTTTACATTCGAAACCAGAAGTTATTAAAATTATGAAAAGTTGGAACACATTATCATCTTGCAAATCATAAAATCATAAGCAGGATATCTTTCGAAACACGATTTTCTGCAAGCAAATACAATAATGCGTTCAGTATTATTTAAATATGCTATTAAGTGTTTGGCTATTCGTTGTAATTCTATAAATATTTAAAGAATAATTTTTAAAAAGAAACTGTTGTTATTATTTTTTCTTTTCTAGCACAATGATTAAAAAGCTGGGGTATGAGAAGGACAATGTTACACTTTGTGTTATTTTGTTATTTACTTACTGTAAGAAAAGAAAAAAGATAAACACTCTCTCAGGCAAATATTGTTTATGAATTTTCTTTCAATAAATATGTTCTTGAGTAGGGTGGCATATGAGCAGAGGCTGCTTCATAACCATTAAATTTGTTGTTTTAAAACCGAAATAAAAAAGTATTTATTAAGAGCTTAATCTCACTGACGGCAAACGCGCACATACACAGTAACATGTATATCAACTCTGTAAACACACATGTATACATTTCCTTTTGATGTTTATTTTATAAGTATGTCTTTGCAAAAAATGTAAGAGTTGGTGTGTGTAATGTTCTGTCATCTTAAGTAAAATACATGAATGTCTTAAATGCGAATGTGTGCCTTAAGCTGCAACATTATACATATTCCATTCTTTCGCAGATGTCGTACAAAATTTGTTGAAAGCAAAAAATGTATGTAAGTAAACTTCAAGCTTCTCATTTAATATGCAATAATACGATTGAGTTATCGTTTATTCAGTGTACGTTGTTATTGCTTCATATGCAGCAAACTTTTTAAGAATTTTCTGATATAGTGTCCTAATCTGGTCTATTTTTTCAATTTTCTGTGCTCTCTTTCAAGAACTTTGTTAATTTTAAACCATTCGTAATTATTCTTTAGCATGATGGACAGAGACTTATCTTAAATTTTCTTAAGCCATTGCCCCTTTAGTTGTGAACTTAGGAATTTTTATTTTTTATTTTATAATGATCAACCGCTTATATACCTCATTGAGCTTCACTACATAACTAGAATGGACTTATATGTATTTTCATATGTTCTATAAAACTTAACTTTTGGTTGCACACATGAAAGAGAAGCAAGTAATAAAATCCTCGTGTATCCCAATTTTCCTAGATCAATTCATATACATATATCCAAAAAAATGCAAATTTTTATTTAAAAAAAATAAGCATACCACCCGTATTCCACATAATAAATTTTGTTATCGCCTTTATCAAAATCCCTTACATGATAGGATTTCCGGATATGAACTTGTATGTTGATATAGAGATGGATACATAAATAAATACTTTTCTTTTGAGTATTAAGAGATGTGTTTACAAATCTTCTAATATTCAATTATGAACATTAGAAATCATAAAAGAAATTGTCGTTGGAAAAATTTAATAAATTCATTAAATTATTAAGATAAAATTAATTAGTGGGAAATTTTGGACGCTTATTTTGTCGTGTATATTATTCCGTATTTGTTTCGCGACAAAGCAACCAACAGTACTCTGACAACATGTGTCTTATTTATTTTCTTTTGTACCTAAATTCCATATCTGCTATTTCTTGGTGAAAGCGTTCTCCGTGTTCGTCACTAAAGCTTCCTAAGTTCGATGGAAAAAAAACTAAATGAGAGGAAGTATATGTTGACTCCCGTCTCTCGGTAGCTATCAATCATTTCGTTAACAATGTCTTTGTAATTATTAGCTCTTTTATTGCCAAGAAATTTCCCTGTAACATTTTCAAAACCCATCAATGCTCTATTTTCGACAGGGCTTAGTGCATTTTTAAAATCTGTACTATTTAAAAGTTTTTTTGTTTGCATTCGTTATTGAAATTTTTCGATCGAAAATATTTTTTTATTTTCCGAAATAAAATACTAAGGGTAATTTTACTCTACCATAGCTAACGAGTTACGGTCCATAGTTAATAATAAAAGCGAAACAAGGGCGGACGCTTGTCGGTCTTCTTTAACCCATTAGAGCATACTGACCTTTTAAAAGGACGCTAACTTTTCTACACTTTACAACGAATTATTTGAATAAAAATTTGAACAAAGTTGGCCATGAATTTTGTTAACATTTCGTTTTTCGAAATAACACACATTCAATTGAAATTTTTTGTGGTTTGTGGTTTATATTACGGAAAAAATGGATAATGCATTTAAAAAAATCGTAAAACTCATGGAGGGTAAGTAAAAATTAAATAATATTATATTTGTTTATTATATATTAATATTTTAAGTAGATATTAATTTAAATATGTTAAAATAATAATTACAAGTAGATAAAAGTTGCTGCAAAATTTTAGATTTTGCACAATATGTTTTTTCCGAGGAAATTTTAATTCACTGTGCAGAACAAACAAATTTGTACGCTCTTCAGAAAAACATTGTTTTGGGAATGACTTTGGATGAAGTTAAAGTCTTTATTGGTGGTATGTTGTTGTCAGGATACGCAAAATACCCAAATAAACGTCTTTACTGGTCTGAAGAAAGTGACACTCCAAACACACTTGCCAATAGCATGCATTTCAACAGATTCGTAAAAATTTTGAACAATTTTCATATAAATGATAACACCAAACTTCAGAGCAATGATCGCCTTTTCAAGATTCGACCATTAGTTGATCATCTAAACCGAGTTTTTTTAAAACATGGTGGATTAGATGAAAATCTTTGTATTGATGAGAGCATGATCACTTATTACGGAAAACACTATGCAAAGCAATATACTCGGGGTAAACCAATTAGATTTGGATTCAAGAATGGGGCACTTAATTCAAGTAATGGATATATGCTTCAATTTGATAAATATATATGTGTAAAAATGCTGATGTCGTTTCACAGGGGTTTGGTGTAGGTGGTGACAAAGTTGTTGAACTTCTTACGAAGGCAAATATACCATACAATAAAGGATTTAAAGTAAGAAATTAAATTTATTTTAAACTAACAAAGAAATATATATAAAATTTTTTTACCACAAAGGTTTTCATCGATAATTACTTTTCATCCGTGAAACTACTTCGTCATTTGTCAAGCAAGGGTATCTGCGCATCTGGTACTATTAGAGATGGTCGTACTGAAAAGTGTCCACTTCGCTCCATTTCCGATATGAAAAAGCAAGAGAGAGGATCTACCGACTTCCGTTTTTCAAGTACTGAAAATATTCTTCTTGTAAGGTGGAAGGATAACAATGTCGTCACTATTGGAACAAATTTCGATAACAATGAAATTGGATCATGTAGACGTTATGCAAGAGGCCAAGGTGCGATACAAATACTACAACCGAAATTATTTCACCGCTATAATCAAGGCATGGGTGGCATTGATAAAATGGATCAGTTGGTGGCTGCATATAGATCTAGAATTAGACAGCGAAAGTGGTGGTGGCCAATATTTGCATATTTATTGGATGCAGCAGTTGTAAATGCGTGGCTGCTTATGCGGAAACTTCAACCAAATGATCCTAATTCTGTTAGTTTGCTCAAATTTCGCCGCTTTATAGGTACCTCTTACCTTAAAACATATGGAGTTCCCTCTATGAGAGGTTCATCTAGAAATAATGTCAACACCGAGGTACGATACGATGGTAGGAACCATACTGTGGACTACTGCGATTTGCAAAGGCGATGTGCGTTTTGTGGAAAAAAAACAAATTTTATATGTATTAAATGTAATAGAGGTCTTCACCCAAAAGAATGCTTCAAAATGTTTCATGCGCCAAGTGTTCATAGCGCATAGCGTCCTTTATAACGGACACATTGTAAAACTCAAGTTAACTGTTTTTTTTAAATGAAGACTTCATAAAATGTTTAATTACGTTCTTTTGTTCCATATTAACATAAAAAAGGTTAGGAAAGTTGCTGGGGATCCTCATGCTCTAATGGGTTAAATAATAAACCAAAATATGGAATTTTGATTGATTTTACTCGATATAGAATGCGACTGGTTGCCCCCTGTATAGTGCAAATCTTTTTTGCGACACTCCCAAATACACAAAAAACTGTCGTGAATAACCTTGCTTTACTCCAGTTAAGAGCGCAAATACTTTAATATCACAACAGACTTTCCAATTGTGCTGATTGTAATTTAGGGCATATAAAAGTATTTTCATGTTTTTGTAGGTCCCCCGCATTGAGGTGCTGTATACTATCGGAACTGGTGGGTACATGTTTCCAATATGTAAAAGTACAACCCTTAGACTCGAAGCAGATGAATCAATAAAAAGTCTCCACTCATCTGGCACATGCGGTTGTCCAACTTCTGTGAACAGAGCATCAATGTTCTGATAGTAGCAAAGTTGTAATTCAGAGTTTTCTTGAATAACGAAATATTCATTAAACGGATTCATCTTGCGCGTTTACGACCAGACCTCGGATATTAAATTCGCTTCTTCTACACGGGAACCTATCAGTTCCGTCGTCTTTTTCGAAACGCCAGTGCCTTGTATTAAATCATTCAAATCAGCCTGCGTCACGAAATGGGGGTCTGAAGACCCAAGTGACTTAAAATTTCCAATGGAAAAGTTTCTCTGGTCGATTTTATATCGATTGGAATTTTTTCCAAAACGCCAGCATTAGAACTTTTATGTGCTTTAATAGCGGACTCAACATCAGTATATTTAATTTGATTACGGGTATTACGGAATCCAACAGCAAAATTCATTTCGCCACAACCAAATTGTGGGTCGGACATACTTAATTTTGTTACCACTAAACCAAGATGACAATATTCACAAACAACTTCGAGTGCGTACCATATGTTTGGAACATATGAAATAACGAAAAATGATTCAGAAGCATTTACTATACTTTTGCTTATATTTCTCAAATTTTTTAAGGCGCAAATTGCTTATTACGCAGATGATACTGCGTTAATTTCTTCAAACAAACTTACAAGTGCACTCCTGAGGAAAATGGAAAAAGGACTTGTAAATTGCAGTAAATATTTCCACAAATGGAAAATCAAAATTAATCCAAATAAGCCCAAGCAATAATTTTTCCATTCAATAAATCTCCCAAAAGACTGCCAAGACGTCATCTTCTTATTGGAAATAATACCATAAATGTACTTAACGATGTCAAATATCTCGGAGTTGTCTTGGACAAGAAACTTACATTTAAACAACATATTATGGCTACGTGTCAAAAAGCTCTAAAATCATTTAAAACATTATGGCCACAACTAAATAGAAGGTCATTTCTAAACCCCAAAAACAAAAATCTACTCTTCAAAAGTGTTATAATGCCGATATTAACATACGCGTGTCTTATTTGGAGTGACGCTGCCAACTGCCAACTAAAACGCTTACAAATTATACAAAACAAATGTCTTAAAATGATAAATAAAAAGCCCTGGAGGTATCCTACAAATCTTCTTCATGAAGAAACAGGTTATGAAAAAATTATCGATTTCATAACAAGGATTAATAACAATTACTTTGCCAAAATTGAAAATTCCTCTTACCCACTGATAAGAGAATGTAGAGAAATAACGGAAAATTAAAAAGAAATCACCAAATTGAAAATTTTATGCTTATAGATGTCTATTATTTCAAATAAACCTCCTATAGGCACATAAATATTTTTCAGATAGCGTTTGAATTTATTAAATCATATAAAGGTTTTTTCCTCCCATTTTCCTTTAATAAATAATATAAAAACTATTTAATATCTCTAGATCCTATGTATTATTTGTTGCAATATCTATATGTAAAGATAAGATCTCATATGTAAATATCAAAATTTGTTAAAATATGTAAATAAAGGAAGAATATTTAATTGATTGAAAAAATTAAGGCGCAAGTAAACCAAAGACGTAGCAAAAATTACTGCGTTTCGGACATAAAATAAAAAATGTATTAGGAAAACGACTTAGAAATATTAAGTCAATGCAACAATTTTAGTTGTTACTTTGTTTTCAGAAAGCACAGTAGTTTAATTCAAAAGAGCACACTTTCACTAGATTCGTTTAGTGACATTTTTAATACTAATTGATCAATGATGCACGTGTTAATATTTTCTAATAAACAAGTTGATATTACCGTTATGGTTTCTAAAGAAAAATATTTTGTATCTTTTTATGGTATTTTTTTAATTTCCCCGTTTACTTTACTCTGTTATTCACATTTTTCGCGAAAACACGAATTGATCTAGAAAAACTGGGAGACAGTTGTATTAAATTGAAAATAGAACAAGTAAGAAAATTATAGTCGGTCTAGACCGACTATACGATACCCTATACCATGCGTTTAGAGACCCTATCTCTCAGGCCCAACTAACTGGATATAGAAAATAAGCATAAACCAAATTTGAGTGGGATTTTTTTTAATTTTTCGGCTGCAGATATGAAAAAGTTCATATCGGATGCTATATCTATATGGGGACTAGGCCCAAAAATGGACCGATGCTGACCATGTTTTTTAAAGTCTCTTGTATTTTGCAAAAATATATAGAAACAAAATTTGAGAAGAATCAGTGCAATATTTTTGTTTTTTGATAGATTTTAGTGAAGATCGGGAAGCAGCTCTATATGGGGCCTATGACTAAGAGTTGTCCCATAGGGATCATTTTTGGACTACTGATTAATGGATGTAATATATACATACAAAAAAATTTGACTAAGATTTGTATGATAATTTGGATCTTATGGCAATATATGTTGATTTCATAGGGGTCATTTGTATGGGGCTAGGTCTGAACATGGACCGATTCTCACCAATTTCAACAGCGTTCATCCCATGGCCGATAAAAGATCGAATACCAATTTTTGTCAAAATGTATTCATATTTGCGACCTGCAGTTTGATTACAAGCTTTACATGGACACACAGACGGACGGACGGACGGACGGACATCGTTAAATCGAATCAGATAGTGATTCTGATTCGATCGGTATAATTAAAGATAGGTGTAGGTTAAATATTTTCGGTTGTTACAAACAGCAGCACAAAGTCATTGTACCCAAACCACATAGTGGTATAGGGTAAAAAAAACGTACGACTATGACATATTGTCGTCAAAATAAAAATATTCATAAATTTACGTAAGCTTTAAGCTTTCTTTTAAATTAATAATTCAATTCAGCAATTAACTCCTCTATAATCTAATGCGTATATTATGTAATGAAATATATCTTCCCAATACATATTTACATTATTTAATGTATCAATTACTTCAATTTCTGTTAAACATATCTTTCTGAAGAACTTGAATCAGATATGACGAAGAACTGGGCATTTGGCTGTTAAACGCCTTGAAATTATAAATAAGATCGGACATGACATGGAGATTATGGTAAATCGAAAACAGATAATCGAAATTTCGCTTTTTTAAATGTGCTTGTTTTGCTTGGATAGATCTTGCGAGATGGCTAGCTCTGAGATGAATGCCATACTGTGCTTATTTTGAAATTTTTTGACACGCTTTAATAATGATACCATATTTTATAAATTTTCTTTGACTTGGTAATTTTTACGGCGCACATACTCGTCCATCTGAGCAAGCTATATGTCGAACTGTGTACCGCATACTTTCTAAATAATGCAGTAACAGCAAAACGTCGAAGGAATGAGGAGAATATCGCCACTGTAAACGAAGGTGTGGAAGAAAATCCAAATTTATCGATTTGTCGTCGGTCGCAGGAATTGGGGCTCTGACCGACTACGACGTGGAAAATTTTACGTAAGAACCATGGCCGACACCCGCATATGATACGAGATGCGTCATAGGCGACGCACAATGGGTAATATTAAGATATTTTCTTGAATCAAGTCAGAGAAGTTAGGTTCGGATAATATTTTGTTAATTTTTAGCTCATACTATTTAAAATTTGTGAAAAAAACTTTTTCAATTTTCAAATGCATATTCGGACGTAGTCAAATTACGAATGGCCCCTACTGGATCGACTTAATTGCCATAATATCCAAGTTTTCATATAGATCTCGGTCAAATTGGGTTGACGTATGTTAATAACATCCACTAACCATTAATCCAAAAATAAACCCTATAGGACGATTCTTAGTCATAGGCCCCATATTAGGCAGATTCCCCATCTTCTCTTAAATCTACCAAAAAAAAAAAACATTGCACATATTTCTCTCAAACTTTCTTTGTGCATGTTTTTTCAAAAATAGGCAAGGTTACCATATATGGTCAGGATCGGTTCATTTTTCGATCTAATCCCCACATAAATATAGCATCCTTTATGAACTTCTTCATATCCAAGGGCAGAAAAATTAACAATATCACTCAAATTTGGTTTATGCTTAGTTTCAATATATAATTGGTTGGATCTAAGAGATATGGTCTCTAAACGCCTGGTATAAAGTATCGTAAAGTTGGCCTAGACCGATAATAATTTCCTTACTTGTTTTTTTTACATTATAAAATATATTTTTGGTTGTTTCTGCCGATGTGTCAGCGTTTTAGAAAACACGTGTTGCCGTATTTCCATTATTCGTTGGTCAACTATTAAATCTTTAAACTCTTTAAATTTTTTCTGAATTATTTTTTTTTTTTTTTTGTTTTTTGTTTTTTGTTTCAGTTACTATTCTTATTTGACAATCAGTTCTAGCTCAGTTCAGTTCTAGTTTCTTGGCTATAGGCCTTGCACCAAAAGATGCATAGCTTCTAAAAGGCGCAAAAGGGCAATATAACAGTGAGATGTATCGTCTTTAAAATAAACAGCAAATTATGACACGAATGTAAATGCATAATAGCTATATGTCCACTCAAAATATAAAAATTCTAGTTTTTCTTTCAATGTAAATAACAAAAAATAAAACACTTACATGCACAATTTGTTACACATATGTTGGCGAAATATTTGCAAAATAGCCAGAGCTTTATGGTTTCATAGCAAAACTGTTTACTTTTGAAATACTTTTTCAATTAGATACATTTTTAAAAGGAGAAATTTTTACTTTCCGAAACCAGGGCACTGTTGACATCAATTTTAACGACACACACAGAAAAAAACATTAATTGGAAATTCGTTACCACTACACAATTTTTTTTAGGTAATAACAATTTTTGCAAATATTATTTAGTATTTGATAATGGAACAGGTTTCTCTCAACAGCTATTATACAAACATAATCCTTCTAAAATTAAGGTAATTATAATAATAAAATTAGTTCCGTTTATCAATCAAGGTCTCTACATAAATTTTTAAACTAATTTAATTGATACAGCTTCACTAAATGAAGCATAACCTGCTATATTGCTCAATATGGGTGATTGCAACTAATTCTTCTATTAAAACAATTTTTTTTTTAACCGAAAATGTGTTAACAGATATTGTAACCAAATGTTTGAAAAAAAACTGTATATCAAATATGCACTAACAATTAATTTTCAGTTATAATAACAGAAAACCAAATTTTTATCCTGTATTCGTGTTTGGAAGCGAAAGGGACAGTTTGAATCAAATTCTATGGTAAATACCAAAATAATATAAAACAAGTAAGAAAATTATAGTCAGTCTAGACCGACTATACGATACCCTATACCATACGTTTAGAAACCCTATCTCTTAGGCCCAACTAACTGGACATTGAAAATAAGCAAAAACCAAATTTGAGTGGGATTTTTATTAATTTTTTTGGCTGCAGATATGAAAAAGTTCATATCGGATGCTATATCTATAAAGGGACCAGGTCCAAAAATGGACCGATCCTGATCATGTTTGGTAAAGTCTCTTGTATTTTGCAAAAATATGTACAAACAAAATTTGAGAAGAATCAGTGCAATATTTTTGTTTTTTAATAGATTTAAGTGAAGATCGTGAAGCAGCTCTATATGGGGTCAAAGGGATCATTTTTGGACTACTCATTAGTGGATGTAATGAACGCATACAAACCCAATATGAGTAAGATCTATATGACAATTTGGATCTTATGGCAATTTATGTCGATTTCATATGGGTAATTTGTATGGGGGCTAGGTCTGAACATGGACCGATTCTCACCAATTTCAATAGCGTTCATCCCATGGCCGATAAAAGCTTATATACCAAATTTCATCAAAATATATTCATATTTGCGACCTGCAGTTTGATTACAAGCTTTACATGGACACACAGACGGACGGACGGACGGACGGACGGACATTGTTAAATCAACTCAGAAAGTGATTCTGATTCGATCGGTATAATTAAAGATGGGTCTAGGTCAAATATTTTTGGTTGTTACAAACAGCAGCACAAAGTCATTATACCCAAACCACATAGTGGTATAGGGTATAAATATGTGTATCCAAACCCAATTTTCGAATTCATTTTTGTTAATTTTTTAAAACAAAATAAATAAGAAACTTTTAAAAATTTTGTGAAAATTTAAGTTTATTTATGACAATGTGTAAAAAAAATTTAATGTTATTAAAAAATATATATATGGGGGGTTTCATGTCAAGTGCACCAACTTTTGAAACCGATGTCTTCCGATCGGTATGAAATTTGCACCCAGGTTAGTCCTATTGGATAGTAGTTTAGACACAATTTTTCAACAATCTCGGTCCAGATCTCTCTGAGTTAGAGGGGATCAAAATTTGACATTTAGCTATTTAGATAGCTATTTCTTCAATATTTCCGAAAAAAATACTTAAAAAAAATAAAACAAATTTAGACTTTTTTTTTGCTAAATTAAAGCATTTTTTGCCTTTTTTTTCAAAAAGGGCATTTTTTTTTTTTTTTCATAAGAAAGCTTAGGATTTTTCCTTTAAGGGCTTTTTGGTCGCTTAGTGGGATGGAAGTGGGATATCTATCAAAATAAATGTTTTGTAACTCAAGACAACGGTTTTTCAATTTTTCACAAAATGCACTATTTTGAATTTTTTCCTATTTGTGTGTAAAACCTTACAAATAAAACTTATACTGAGAAACTAGACAAATTAACCTTTCCGAAGGTATGTAACATACCTTCATAACATAACAGAAGAGAATGGTTATCTGTAACCTGAAAGAGTTATTTGCAACATTTCAATCTGAACACGAGGATGTTAGAATTGGCTTCACGAAATTAACCCAAATGAGGCCAAAATATTGCGTTTTGGCAGAAAGCAGCGGAACTCACACAGTATGCGTTTGCATTTACCATGAAAATGTTAAACTGATGTTGAAGGAAATCAACTTAAAGTATTTAACAGATGATTCGGCAGAAGATTTACACGATTACCGCGATTGCCTTAAATTGACTATGTGTCCTAATGCAACAACTTCTTGCCACTTAGATGAATGTACCAATTGCCTGAAAACCACATTCATCAAAGAAAATTTAATCAACTCTTTAGATCGAGAATATATAGAGGAGGTCAAATTTGATTCTTGGATTCAGACTGACAGATGCACATTGAAAACAATCATTTTAAATGTGGATGATTTTGTGGAAGAAATGTGTACAGGATTGCTAAACTTGAGAAACCATGACTTTTTAGTCAAAGAGCAATGGTCATTCTTCAAGGATTTGAAGATACATTTGAAGTCTGGGGAATTCGTTATTTCATATGATTTCGCAGAAAACTATAAATATGTTCTTCAGGATGCCATACAAGCATTCAATAGCGACCAAGCAACTATATTCGCAGTAGTTATTTACTACATGAAAGATGAAAAACTGGAACACAAAAGAATGGCAATCATATCCGACGATTTAAAACATGATACCGTTGCAGTTTATGAGTACCAGAAGATAATACTAAAATATCTAAAATCTAAATTGATAGCAAAGAAGGTATACTACGTTTCGGACGGAGCTTGTCAACATTTTAAAAACAAAATTAACTTCGCAAATCTTATGGCTCATGAAAAAGATTTTGGAATGCCAGCTGAGTGGCATTTTCATCATGGTAAAGGCGCATGTGATTGTATTGGGGCAAACCCTAAAAGAAATGCAGCGAAGTATAGCTTCCAGTGCTGTCATCAAGATCGCATCTTAGATCGACTGATTTATTCCATTGGACAAAGAATTATTGTAAAGAAACTAAAATAGTTTTTAGTAGCAAAGAGGATTATGAGGAAACATTGAAAACACTAAAGAGCAGATTCGACGCTGCGATAACAATCGATGGCACCGCTCAATACCATGCTTTTATACCGCTTGGCGATGGAAGACTCGAGATGAAAAAATTTTCTGCCTCTACTCAATGCGATTTCTTTCAAAACTCAAAAAAAAACACCAGCGAAATCAACAGCTGAGCCTAGTAACGCCAAGAAAGGATTGGCTAAAAAAGCAGCAAATAAATGCGACAAATAAGATGGATGAAAGACTGGATTGTTAAAAATTGATAAAAATTAAATACTTCATCAGCTACAATAAATTAACTATAAAATAGTTATGATATGAATGGATCTAATGTTTTAAGATTAAGTTTTATTAAATAATTTATCTTTTTATTTTTATTATAATTATTATATACTAGCAGTTTTTACGAAATAAAAAGGCCTTTGACTTGAAAAATGGTTCACTATGCTTACCAGGCGCTGAGTACTTAGTCCCCAATTAACAAATTCCTCAATAAAATGAACTTTCTCCCCAAAAATTTGTATGGGCAATAAATTCATTTTTTATTTTAATTAAAAATTTTTTGATTTTTTAATTTAGAAGTTTTTTAAGATGCTGCAGCAAAAATGCTTCAAAAATAAGTTGCGAAACCGCTTTAAGTTTTTTTTTTCAGTTTATTTATAAACATCAAATATAACGGAATGGTTCGCAAATTAAAGGAATCACAACTTTTAAAAATTGAATTACTTCATTCAATAAGTGATCATCATTGAGCAGAGATGTCAAATTCAAGTTTCAGAAATGAAAGACTAATGCGACGTTTAATATTGTGTTGCAAGGTTTCTTTAAGCAACTGCTTATAGTATATGTGTGGCCTATTTTTATCAACAGGTAATTATTTCACATACGTAGATAAAATTTATCATACGACATTTCACTACGCTGTGTTCCGCGAGCGAGTCGCCCACGATTGCGCGCGTTTGGCAGCCAGACCCATGCTGCCGTGCAGTTGTTGTCAAATTATTTTAATCGCCAAAATATATTTTTCAGATCATTGCGATATTTTTGCTGAGCTGCGTTCCGCGAGCGCGTCGCGTCCGCATCCGTCGCGTCCGCGGTCGCGCACCGCGCGCCGCTTCCGCACGTTTGGCAGCCACACCAGTGCTGCCGCGCAGTTGTTGTCAACTTATTTTCATCGCCAAAATATATTTTTCAGATCATTCCGATATTCTACCTAAGCTGTATTCCCCGTGCGCGTAGCTTCCGTGCAACGAAATGACGCTATTGAAAAGAATACTCATTTTAAATGCATTTATTGTAGGACATATATTGAGAGCAGTATGCAAATGTTTACTAAAATAAATATTTAACAAAATTCATTAAATAAAAATATGCAAAAATTTAAGAATGAATTTGGGGAGTAAGTTCATTCTTTCTTCCGATTAAAAAAAAAGGGGAATTTGTTCATTTCTTTTGGGTACCTTTTTTTAAGTTTGGGTAATTTGTTCACCGTGTAGTTAATTCCGTGTAAACCAAATATCAGAGAAATCCGTTGAAAAGTACAAATTTGTATAGGGAAGAAATATACCACACAACAAAATGTGAATTTTATATGAAAATTGGGCGTAAAAGTAGGCGTGGTCTGTAAAAATCATATGGTGACCTTCCCTGTAGTATAGAATTAATTTTGTATAAAAAGTGGGCGTAGAAGTAGGCGTGGCCGGCAAGAATTATATTGCGAGCGAACAAATGTACCAAAAAACAGAATATGAATTGTATACAAAAAGTGGGCGTAACAGTAGGCGTGACCGGAACGAAGAATATGTCGACCTTTCCTGGAGCAGAGAGATCGTGTGTACCAAATTTCAGAGAAATCGGTTGAAAAATAAAAATTTGTATGGGGAGCAAATATACCAAAAAACGAAATGAATTGTATACAAAAAGTGGGTGTTAAAGTAGGCGTGGCCGGTACGAAGCATATGGCGAGCTTTTCTGGAGTACAGAGATAGTGTGTACCAAATTTCAGAGAAATGCGTTGAAAAATAAAAATTTGTATAGCAAACAAATATACCAAAAAACAGAAAACGAATTGTATACAAAAAGTGGGCGTAAAAGTAGGTGTGGCCGAAAGAATCACCCGGTGACCTGGCCTGGGATACAAAGATCGTGTATACCAAAATTCAGAGAAATCCGTTGAAAAATAATAATTTTTATAGCGAACAAATATACCAAAAAGCGGAAAATGAATTGTATATAAAAAGTGGGCGTGAAAGTAGGCGTGGCCGGTAAAAAGCATATGGCGACCTTTCCTGGGGTATACAGATCGCGTGTACAAAATTTCAGGGAAATCGGTTGAAACATAAAAATTTGTATAGCGGTCAAACAAACAAACAAACAAATAAACAAACAAACAAACAGAAAATGAATTTTATATATATAGATTAATTTAATTATTATTACAAATAAATAAAAAAAATAACTGTTCAACATTTCTATAGAAAAAAAGTGATTTTTTCCTGAGGTTAACATATTTTGGGTATTACAGTATTGAGGGTATGACATTTAGTTAGTTTGTCTAGTTTCTCAGTATAAGTTTTATTTGTAAGGTTTTTCACAAAAATAGGAAAAAATTCAAAATAGTGCATTTGTGAAAAATTGAAAAACCGTTGTCTTGAGTTACAAAACATATATTTTGATAGATATCCCACTCCCATCCCACAGAGCGACCAAAAAGCTCTTAAAGGAAAAATCCTAAGCTTTCTTATGAAAAAAAAAAGATGCCCTTTTTGAAAAAAAAAGGCAAAAAATGTTTAATTTAGCAAAAAAAAAAAGTAAAAAAAAAAATTTTTTTTTAAGTATTTTTTTCCGAAATATTGAAGAAATAGCTATCTAAACTATTTGGAAGAAAAGTTTCTAAGAACAATAGGTAATAAGTTACATGGATGAGAAAAAACACCTCTTTGGCCAAAATGTCAAACTTTGATCCCTTCTAACTCAGAGAAATCTTGACCGATCTTGTTGAAAAATTGTGTCTAAACTACTAGTTATCCAATAGGACTAACCTTGGTGCAAATTTCATCCCGATCGGAAGACATCGGTTTCAAAAGTTGGTGCACTTGACATGAAATCCCCCATATATGTTAACCTGAAGGCGTAATTGAGTGCAAGTGACCATACACATGCCCAGAACTTAGTCAAGTACCTGTAAATGTTCCTGAAACGAAAAAATGGATATTTTCGATTGTCAAGCTTTGATTTCGGTAACAACTTCTCATTTGTTAACGTAAATTCAACACTTTAACACTCGAACCTGGAACCTCATGTGATTAACTACAAATGAATAATACTAAATGCTTCGTATTGCATCATGGAATGTCTCGCGGTTTCAATGACCATATAGAAAATGTATTCCACCGCTTATCTCGAATGCTTTGTGACAAACATGAACCTGATTATTAGGTAGGTTTCATTTATGTGATTTTTATTTTTTTTTTATTCATTTCAGTCAATATTTTTTCTTTTATGAATGTTTTCGGTATATGCATAACATCATAACAACATAAACAACATAATGTTTTTATTCCAAAACAGTAATTGAAAAACTCGTAAAGTCACAAATATTTGAATGGAACAAGGGATTCCTATTCAGTTTTTTTATTTTAAATTATAATTCAATATAAAATATATATGTTATTAATAAATTATTAGACCTTAACACAAATTTTTGCATTCTTTTTTTTGTTTTATATTAGTAAAATTCCGATAAATGGTTGTCCCAATCTATAAATATAACGAATAATTCCGTTACACCAACTAAATATTACAATAAACACAATCGAATTAATATATAAAATCAATTATCTTTTCCATTGTAATTACAACAGAATAATGTGATAGTACATGGGACTACACAAATTCGATTGGCAACAAATTCGGTGTTGCAGCAACGAATCTGGTTTTTATGTGCAGGTGATGTAGAACTTTATACACTTTAACCGGCATTCAATAGTTTTGGCGATGCTTAAATTTTGTTTTTTTTTTTTTTAAATCCAAGAAGACAGGCTCTTCTAATCCAGTGTGGAATGTCCTCCCGCCTCGGTGATTGGGCGCTAGGGAAGTAGTAAACCGACCCGATGCTTTATCTCGAAATTGCGTTCAGAGATGAGGCGTATTTAGCGAGACACACGCTGTGGCATCATCGGACCTTATTTTTTTTTTAAATAAAGCCGGAGCTTACGTTACGGTCAATTCGGATTGTCATCGCACCATTATTAACGATTTGTTGTTCAAAAATATGGCTGATATTGATCCGGGCGAGATATGGTTTCTCAACGTGCCATTAGGCGTCCACAACCATCGTCTTATTGAAATAAAAATTTGGCGATAAGATGAGATCGAGGGATCATGTGATTTGACGCCTCTCGATTATTTCGTGTGGAGCTACGTAAATTCATTAGTTTAAACGGACAACATCGCTCGTATTATTCGTGAAATCCGGCCAGAAATGCTCATAAAATTAGGCAAAAATTGACTTCGAGAATGCGCCTCATTAATAATAGCCGCGGTGGCCATATGCTTGAAGTCACCTTCAAGTGTTTTGGTCTTTTAAATAAAACAAACTTTTTAAAATTTAATTTCTTGTATTAATTTTTAAAATTTTAGGCTCTAACGGCCTTAAAAATAATTTAACCCATAAAAACAAAGTTTTTATTAAAACTCTTTCTTTCCTAATGCATATTAGTTTTGAATCTTTCCGTGACTGTGCGTGACTTTGCGTGACTATCTTAAAATTAATCTTTGACCATAACAACTTTATCGACAAAGTGTTAGATCAAAGGGATGAGGGCAAGTGAGGTTTTAGTCTCTCCGTGACTGTGCGTGACAATGCATGACTGTGTCTGACTAAGTCAAAGTTAATCTTTTTTTCACAGGAAGTGTATGGACCAAGTATTACATCGATCGGTTGAGGCGAAATGACATTTAGATCACCCCGTGGCTTTGCATGACTAAGCGTGACTGTGCGTGACTACCCCAAAATTAATTTGTAATCACAATAAGAATATGGGCCAAGTTTCAGATCAATTGGATAAGGGCGAATGGGGTCGCCCCACGATAGACAGAGAGTATGAGTTAAAATAGAGAGTTTAAAAACACCATTTATTTACAGAAATATCACAATTCCTCATCAAAATATATAAGTTAAGCGCATCCTTAATTGCGCTTCAAAAAATTATAACGGTTGGGCCACCCATGGGGCCCAACTCAACTTTTTAATTAAAACACAACACAACACTAGTTAATTAATTTAAAGTACTAAATTTATTGACACGTTTTCACTGAAGCCTAGAATTGAACTGAAGAGTTGTTCTCTTCAGTCTCTTAATATAATTAAAAATTATGCCTACTCTAACTTAATTTGCGTCTGCAAATATTTGCTTATTCTAGCCTAAATTATTGGGAACAAGAATTTGCCTTGTTCCCATGATTTCGCAACAGCTCTGTATGTAAAAAAATAAAGGTGTCGTATTGCACACATGCCATCGTGATACGTTGGTAGGCAAACTGGTAGTGCGCGGGGTGTTGACTGCAACACGCGCTGTCTGTGGTATTTGCTGAGTCAAGACATCGCGCATTGACCAATATGTTGTTTTCAAAGTATGTTGTTTTTAAAAAAGGTATAGGGAACGTGGAAGGTGTTAACTTATATAAGTAATAAAATTAAAGTCGGCCTCGATTGACTATACTACACACTATACCATAGTTTTATACCCAACACTGCTGACGTCAGTAATAAAAATGGGAATTAACCATAAACCAAATTTTAGTGGCACCGTCATAAATTTATGGCCTGGAGACACGAAAAATTTCATATCTCATGCTATTTTTATATGGTGATTAGGTTGAATAATGGTACTGTCAGGACTACATATAAAATTAAGCCAATAGATAAACTAAATTTGAGATAAATTTATCTAATATTCTAGATTCTGCAACAATTTTTGTTCAAGGTATAATGAGTTTATGCCGATGTCTGTATTAATCAAAAATATTAGACCTAAACCCATCTTTCACAGAATATTTTTTCGAGTTGAGTTAGCGATGCCCGCCATTCTGTGTGTCTGTCTACCAGACGGCATTTCAGCCTGTATATCCATATAAGAATTGTAGTCCAACTTGGCCAAATTTTAATATATTGTGATGAAATTTTGTATAGACTTCTTGTAGGCCATTAGCCGAGCGCTATTGATTTTGTTCAGATTTGTTTCAGCGCAGGCATTCCACCAATTAATAAATAGTACAAAGAACAACCCTGTAAAACCACTCATTGTCACATTCCCCACATACAGCTGCATTTCTATATTTACTTAACAATCTTAATCTGTACGATATTCTGAATATTACGGCAATTTTTGCCAATCTCGAAGGCGTTTTTTGTATGCGATCTGAAAATACACCGATATTGACGATTTAAAAATCGATCATACTATGATTGACAAAAGCTCACTTAACAAATTTTAGTTAAATATATTTTTTTAATTGCGACCTACACTTTTAATAAAATGTTAGTACGGACGGACGGACATTGCTAAATCAGCTCAGAAAGTGAAACTAGGTCGATGGGTATAGTAAAGGATGATCTACACAATTTTATTAGGTAGATACGTGCATAATCACAAACTCACTATACATTGACCACACAGTGGCATAGGCACAGTCCACGTGAACTACTTTTGAACCCATTTAATAAATATTTTTTTTTCACAATTTCCTCTTTGGCTTCATGGAACAAGCGAAAAAAAATTTTAAAATTCAGCCCACTATAACGAACATGTTCTGCCAATTGTTTCAGTAGTGTATAAATGACATTATTATGTATCGCGTTATTTTCCGTTTTTTTTTGTCCCTTTCATGTTTGCTTTAACACAGTACTACGTATGCGTTATATTTTATTTTATTTTGAAAAAATTATACGACCCGTATATTCTGACTATCTAAAATATTAATAGGCTAGGCGATTTTTTTTACCGATGTTTTGTTCTGCCGTTTTATTCCGATTTTGACCAAACGTATATTATTTTAAAGGTATTTCTTTTCAGCTGTTCACCAGATTTACAGATTCTTAATTTTTTTTTTCCCTTATTTTGAGTAAATTGCATTTAAAATTGCTACTAACGCATACAAAAAGTTATACATATGCTATGTGTGTGTTTAATAAATTTATTGATGTGTTTGTTAATGAGTTTGTTATCTTCATTCACAATAATAATAAACCAAAAAAGTGTTGGTTTATGATTTGCCTAAGTTGAGAAATGAATTTGCCTAGAAATTGCACTCGAATTTCGACAGCTGGAATCAGCTAGTTATTATTATTATTATTTTAACGAAATCTTAATAGCTTTAAGGTTTAGCTTGAATTTAAAAAAAAAATTTAAACCGAGGTTACACCAAGTTGATTAAACACTACCGTGACAGCAAAATATTGTTCTGCTTTATTTTATATTGTAGAAGGTCTGCGATCCAATTTCCAGAAATGATAAATATTCGCGTCTTTAGTCAGTTTTAAATATTGCGTAGAAAATTTTGAAGAGCTAATTCATAATTGGAATAATTGCACAACTGCCTAGAATTTTAAGCTACACAACTAGTTAGTAATAAGAAAATTTGAAGGGAAATGGAAATATATATTTAAATATATCTCAATAGGACATCCTTAGTGTAACTCTTAATCCCAGTATTGTACATATACAAGTACATAAATGAATCACGAGTGAACTAACATCATTAAATGCTTCTGGGTAGGATTTAGATTTATAATTACTTTAAATAATTATGCTGAAGCATTTTTAAATAAAGTAAAATACTGCATTGAAATGTTTCAGAAACTTTATATGTTTAAAATATCATACAAGATGCGCCATTTTTAATGATTCTATGGCAACATTTAACTAGTGAAGCTAACCATTGAAAATAGTCATTCAGTTATGTTTAATCAATGTTTCTTTCATCAAAAATGTGGTGGCAAAGAAGCACCATCTCCTAACACTAACGTCAAATTGGATGAAAATTTTGAAACAAGGGACAATGCAAAAGATGTTTCAATAAACTGGTTAAAGCGAATTGTCTCCGCGAGCAGCACTTTGCCGTCTGTGGAATGATTTTGTGTTGTATTTTTAATGAAGATTTACATATTTGTCCTTATAGAGTGCAACTGGAAGAATTTTACTAGCAGATCGCCCACTTGACTTTTGGAATCAAATTTTGTGGACCTTCAGGTTCTATTTCAGATACCGTGGTGAAATTAACAATCTAAGTATATCTGGATATTCAACTTAAATTTACCTCCACATACTGCAAGTCACAATAAAGGCCTAAAAGGAAGCCCCCCCCCCCCCCGTATGGAGGTTGTATTCCATTTTTGGGTCGGGTATATATTTTTCAAGTAGTAAGGAGATCAAATGGGTTGAATTAATTCTTACACCGATTAAGGGAACCTAGATATTTTAAGGCTTCTGCCGACAATTAAAAAATGTGTCAAAGCATGTCAAAAGTATCTGATTTCTATATATATTCACCACCCATATATACAGATTACATTGATGACAGAATGGTCCATAAACTGAACTTACGAGCAATAAAATCGACCCTATTCACTCGACCCTACTCAGAGCTTGCCAAAAGATCTTGATTGAGTGTATCGTTCGTATACTGCCTCATGACCCCAATCTTTCTAAGGCTTAGCCTTCGATGGACGTAGCATCCTGGCATATATTGCTGTCTTCTGCAAAAGAGTAGATTGGAAGTTTGGTATAGAAGGTCATTACGAAAAAGTCTTGGAGTACCCCTACTCCCCGATCACAAGGGAGATGTGTAAACATCTAATAATTAAAGAAAACATCAACATCACATATTCCAGCGCATAAAAAATAAGTCGAATATGCTGTTTTCTGAAATTCGATTGACGTTTTTTGAAACACAATTAATGTTTTCAGCAATTCAAATGATGCTTTTTGAAATTCTATTGATGTTTTCTGAAATACAATTAATGTTCTCAGCAACTCAAATAATGCTCTTTGAAATTCAATTGATGTTTTCTGAAATTCTATTTATGTTTTCTGAAATTCAAATGATGTTTTCTGAAATACAATTGATGTTTTCTGAAATACAATTGATGTTTTCTGAAATTCTATTTATGTTTTCTGAAATTCAAATGATGTTTTCTGAAACTCGAATGATGTTTTCTGAAATTATATTGACGTTTTCTGAAATTCTATTTATGTTTTCTGAAATTCAATTGATGTTTTCTGAAATACAATAGATGTTTTCTGAAATACAATTGATGTTTTCTAAAATTCTATTGATGTTTTCTGAAATTCTATTTATGTTTTCTGAAATTCAAATGATGTTTTCTGAAACTCGAATGATGTTTTCTGAAATTATATTGACGTTTTCTGAAATTCTATTTATGTTTTCTGAAACTCAATTGATGTTTTCTGAAATACAATAGATGTTTTCTGAAATACAATTGATGTTTTCTAAAATTCTATTGATGTTTTCTGAAATTCTATTTATGTTTTCTGAAATTCAAATGATGTTTTCTGAAATACAATTGATGTTTTCTGAAATACAGTTGATGTTTTCTGAAATTCTATTGATGTTTTCTGAAATTCAATTGATGTTTTCTGAAAATCGAATGATGTTTTCTGAAATTATACTGATGTTTTCTGAAATTCTATTTATGTTTTCTGAAATTCAAATGATGTTTTCTGAAACTCGAATGATGTTTTCTGAAATTCAATTGATGTTTTCTGAAACTCGAATGATGTTTTCTGAAATTATATTGATGTTTTCTGAAATTCTATTTATGTTTTCTGAAATTTAAATGCTGTTTTCTGAAACTCGAATGATGTTTTCTGAAATTATACTGACGTTTTCTGAAATTCTATTTATGTTTTCTGAAATTCAAATGATGTTTTCTGAAATACAATTGATGTTTTCTGAAATACAATTGATGTTTTCTGAAATTCTATTTATGTTTTCTGAAATTCAAATGATGTTTTCTGAACCTCGAATGATGTTTTCTGAAATACAGTTGATGTTTTCTGAAATTCAATTGATGTTTTCTGAAATACAATTGATGTTTTCTGAAATTCTATTGATGTTTTCTGAAATTCAATTGATGTTTTCTGAAACTCGAATGATGTTTTCTGAAATTATACTGATGTTTTCTGAAATTCTATTTATGTTTTCTGAAATTCAAATGATGTTTTCTGAAACTGGAATGATGTTTTCTGAAATTCAATTGATGTTTTCTGAAACTCGAATGATGGTTTCTGAAATTATATTGATGTTTTCTGAAATTCTATTTATGTTTTCTGAAATTCAAATGATGTTTTCTGAAATTATATTGATGGTTTCTGAAATACAATTGATGTTTTTTGAAAGACAATTGGAAAATGTTTAGAAAAGAACATATCATAATTTTTTCACAAATACAATCAGATAAAGTCACACCGATTTACACTTCAGCTCACACCGATGTGTTACGCTGTTTTTGCGATTGTATTGTGAAATAGAAATTTACCCCCCTGCGCGTATAGATGTTTACACATAAAAAAATTTACAAATTGACAGGTTTTTCTATGGAACAAAATTCACAATATATCATAATCTTTTGATTATTCGTAAGGCAAAAGTCATTAGTAAATTAGATCTTTATGAAAGACATGCAAATTTAATATTTTATGGTGAAAAATTAATAAGAGTTCTATAGGGTTATTGGCTACTGCAAGTAGTTTAAAACTGTCTTATTACCTATATTCTTCGGTTGTGTTCTTTTGCTAAAAACCAACAGATAACGGATATCCATATTTCATTCAAAATATGCTTATTATTTGTTTACCTTCCTATTTTATAAATAAACTGCTTAAAACATTTTGTTATCATACTTGTACTTTTCATCAAAGCGTCAATTTAATTCATGTGAGTAGGATATCCACAAATGTATAAATCAAACGCTGTGTGTTAGCCTATCTAAAACTCCAGAGCTGCTTGACCGATTTACAAACCAATATATGCGTTGGAAAGGTTTACTTCCACTGATGGTTTAAAAGGAAAAACATCGAAATAAATGTGCAAAATGACAATGGAATTTTATTTTTATTTCTTTTTATGGCAGGTGCGGTAAATGGTAATAAGGTAAGCGCTATGAATTATTACGAGTATCGATTAATCGACAAAATGAATACAATCACATTTAGCATTGTCATAAATTTTTGCATCAATACATTGTTAATATGTATGTATGCAAAAATCGAAACTGAACGTTTAAATTACATCAAATATAATCAACCAAAAATCCCTTCGGAATAATACAATGTTGTGGATCTAAATGATATTAGCAATATAGTGATTTTGCTACTGTCATGTTGGTGAACCATGACATATGCATGAATAAGCGCAAGATGCATTGTGTTGTGTACATCATTATTGAAGACCTGATTCTTTTTATAACTTTTGCGTTCCATCCGCAATTAAAAGAAGTTGAAGGACATTTATTTGATGGTCAAGAGCCAGCAGACCGACATGATATAACTGCTCGTGTATTTAAGCAAAAGATGAAGTCGTTAGTGGAAATGTTGAACAAATTAAAAATATTTGGTACAGTACATTGCATTGATGTATTCGATTGAATGACAAAAGAGAGGACTACCGCACGCTCACATCTTAATTTGGATGGCTGATAAAATAACACCAGAACAAACTGATAGCATTATATCAGCGAAAATTCCTGATCTCGAGTTGCATGAAATTGTTACCAGAAACTTGATTCGCGGATCTGTGTGCAAGATGGAAAGTGTACAAAAAATTATCTACAAGCATTAGTTTTTGAAACTATTACTGGAAATGATGGGTATCCAAAATCCAAACGATCTGCACATGATAATGGTAGATCAACAACAGTCAAAGTGGGAACAAAACAAGTCGAGTTCGACAATTGTTGGATTGTCCCACATTCACCAATTTTATTAAAAATGTTAAGGTTCACATTAACGTTGAATACTGCAGTTAAGTAAAAGCGATCAAATATATTGGGAAATATATCACGAGAGACAGTTTTGTTGAAAATGATGACATAACACATTACCGAAATGGTCGATACATCAGCAGTAATGAATCGGTATGGCATATACTTTATTTTGCAATACATGAAAAATACCTGACCAATCAACAGTTAGCTGTTCATTTTGAAAACGGTCAGCGTATTTGCTTTAAAGAACAAACTTCAGCACAAAGAGCAATTGCGTTACCAAGTACAATATTGACCGCATTTATTAAATTGTGCCAAGAAGATTAATTTGCAATAACATTGATTTATGCTTAAGGTCCATCATATTATATTCTGAATGCATCAAGAAAGAAATTTCAACGTCGAAAGCATGGAATGAGGAATGTGCTTAGGAATGATGAGTAAAGGTTTGGCTCAATTGGATATATCATCACCAAATCGTTCAAGAAATGATATTTTAATCAAAATTTTCCACGAGAACAGAATTACGATCCAAATGTATTGACAAATTGTGTTCAGGAAAATATTCCGAAATTAAATCAACAGCAAAAATAGGCTTATGACACTGGTAATGATGGCATGTACTTTGGGTGCACCTGGTGGTACTGGCAAAAATTTATTGGTAACTTTAATTTTACCAAGTTTACGAGCACGCGATATAATTTCTGTGACACTTACATCTTCTGGAATTGCACCAATTTTATTGGATGGTAGTAGAAAGGCTCATTCAGAGCTAAAGTTGCCTTTGAATATGACGATAACTGAAAAACCATCGTACAATTTACCAAAAAGTCCTGGCATGGCTAGAGCTTTAAAACAAATTGATATTTTGTTGCCGGGAAAATGCACAATGACACACAAGAAATCAATTGAAGCTTGAGCGAACAATGAAAAATTTCCGTGGAAATCAAAATATATTTGGTGGTACTTTGATATTGTTAGCAGGAGACTGTTATCTCAAAATCTACACCAGCTGATAAAATAAATGCGTATTTGAAGCTACCAAATTAATGGAGATACGTTAAAGCGGTAAGACTCACCACCAATGTATGCGTGCGATTGCAAAATGATCTATCAGCTGCAACATTTTCAAAGCAATTGCTTTTAATGGGTGATGTTAAAATGCACGTTGATAATGATGATTTCATTACAATTCCGAGAAATTTTTGCGTATTCAAAATAATTGAAAAAATTTTCCCAAATATACAACAGCAATACAAAAATCATGCTTGGTTGAGCGAAAGAGCTACATATATTTGCAGGAAAAAATAAAGATGTCAATGATTTGAATTTCATCATTCAAACTCTAAAAGTTGGCGAATTGAATACATGCTAATCTGTTGATACTGTGGTGAACAAAGAAGACATATTAAATTATCAAACTGAATTTTTGAATTCTCTGCTTTGCCGCACAATTTACAATTGAAATCGGATCTCCAATCATTATGAATCTTAGTATAAATTGACCCAAATTATGTAACGGAATAATAGTTGCGGTCACAAAATTAATGAACTATGTAATCGAGGCAATAATTTTAAATGGAAAGTTCAAAGGCGAAGATGTTTTAATGCCAATCCTCTCAATGATTCCCACTAATATGCCACTTTAATTTCAGTGATTACAGTTTTCGTTCATTGGGCTTTTGCAATGACTATTATAAAGCTCAAGGTCAGTCGTTGCAAGTTTGCAACTGCATGTTGCATATTCACGCGTTGGGAATCCGTCGTTTTTATTAATTTTTTGTGTAAATGGCAATGCCAAAAATGTGGTTTACCACCAAGCACTACAATAAATGTTTTTCTTTGTTTATTTTCTCACTTTAAAAAATTTATGCTTATTTTCTTCTTTTTCAGGAAAATGTCAATTATTTCTAGAAGATTTATTTTTTAATACAAAGGCGTAAATGTATGTTATTGCGTTGTCCAGCAACGCAGGCAGGGATACTCTAGTATAGGTTATAAATTTCAAAAAAAAATTGTGTAATAAAGGCAGTAATATTTTCGGGTTCTGCTAGTTAGCATGATGTATTGTAGAATTCAAGAAATTAAAAAATCATGTTATTAATAAGAGACGAATAGTTTCTATGTACTGATAATTGTGCAATCAAAAGATACCGACAAGTTGCAGCATTTTAATGGAAGATTTGATATTTGAACTAGTTATAGAAAACATTAGTTTCACAAAGTAACAATTCAGAAGAAACAAAAAAAATTTAATATTAAATGGGAAAAATATTTGATACTTTCTAGTGCAATGTCTTATCAATACTTTGGCTTACCGAAAAATGTTAATAGTAGAATAAAATAAATAAATAATAAATTATATAATTTTCAATTATATCGAGTTAAATGCTTTTTTCCAGCTAAGGACTATGGCCACTGCTATATATTCTTGTAAAAAATATAAAATGTAAACTTAAGATTCAAGTCTATAGAAAAATTAATAAAAATTCATACTTCTAACTAAAAATTGTAGTTTTTATCTAACCCATTAACGTATATTCTTTAACCAGAACTATTCATATTTATGTGCATAATTTACATTTAATGGGCTTTAAAAGCCTTACAATATTTGAGATACTCTTGCGTATTTTAATTTATATTTATCATTTCCAGAAATAAACGACCCCGACTACTTACACATTCACATTACATTTTTGATTTATTAATATACGAATTTTGTAAGAAAACCTAGATACTTTTATAAAATAAGTTCTAAATAGGAATAGATATCTGAACTTAAAATATTTTTCTTTTTTTATATACTCGAAACTTAAAACCATTGACTTCAATATTAAATTATTTTTGGCACGATTAAATCGCAAATAAAATAAAATTGCAACCTGCAAATAATCACAAATTTTGGCGACATTTTTTGGGAACATTCAACACAAATTGGATTTCTGCATTTCAAACACCTGTGGAATGTTTGGCGTTTCTATTTTGGATCATATAATGAACACGTTTTAGGTTTTTCAAATTTTTCTATGTAGTTGTTCAGTGATGCACTGGTTCTTTGATCAATTCAATCTGGTATGAACGGAATTCTAAGTATGGTTTGACGAGATCTTCGGTTAATTTCTTCATAAAATTAAACCGGGGCAACTTTTGTTGTGTTTAGTTCATCTTGCTCACGATATATGCATTTATAGCAGAAATAAAAAAAAATATATCGGCCAAAAATTCTTTAAACACCTAACGTCGCACAGTGACGCCATTTGACTTTTTTCGTTGCAAAAAACATATCTTTTGAACCGAATAACATAATTGAACAGTTTAAACAGCATATGATAGGTAAACGTTCAGCCTATGAAATGAGCGATTGGAAAGGGTGCTACGCTTTGTAGGGGCCTACTTATGGGTTATCAAAGTTAAAATTTGTAGAAAAATCAAATTTATGGTAACTAAAAAAAATAATTTTTAAATTTTTAGATTGTTTTTATTTTTTTCCTTTAGGGTTTTATGTTTTAAATTATTACCCAACAAATTAAAAAAAAATACTTCTTTTTTAAATTTATTTTTTCAATTTTCTGTAAAATATTCATCACAATTCGTAAGAGAAAGTATATCTAAAAGACTAATCATTTCTAAACTATAATTATTTTCTAACTCTATTCGTGACTTCACATGCCGCAGGGAAGAAATAAGTGGATCGGAAGATGCTGCCAACATGTTGAAGAGGTCCTCATTTTGCCTTACCCTTGATGCTTTGAATGTGTTCTGCAATCTATATTTTTTATAAAATTTGTTAAGAGACTCCTGTGCTTCTTCAGAAAGCTCTCCAATTGGCAAAGACTGGTACTCAATTATATCTTTACCGCGCCAATATTTTATGGACGGTCGGGGTCAACTTCTTCTGTGGATACATTTCTGCTAAAAGAGATGCAGTTTTCGATGCATATTCTCCATATTTTGTAGAATTGACATTTTCTTTGCAGTTAAAAACATTCAAGATCGTTCCCAATCTTTTCACGATTTGATTGTCAATTCCAGTGATTCTAGTTACTGCCTCATCATTTTCAAAAAATCTCCTAGAAGTGTTTCCATCGTTTGAGTTACCGTATCCGTGCTTGGGACAGTCTACTTTTAGTCCAACTTGTTTAAAAAAAGCATCCTGTATTTGCTTCTTTCTGATCTTTTTCTTATCCTTTATTGATGTATTTTCATCGAAGTTTTCCTCCTCTTGTGGTAGGGTATACGCCAGTTTTAGCAAGAGCTCCTTACACCTATCCTTGCGTGCAATGGTGACATTCTATATTCGTAATCCTCCTCGTTTGTAGAATCGTTTAAATTACCAAAGTTCTTCTGACTCTTTTTGCAAATCGGGCACGACAATGTTGAGGTTGTTCCTGTCAGTTCGTTTACGACTTTTCCTTCAACCATGGTCGTCAGGTGGAACTCGAAATTGCATTTAATATATTTTCCTTCTCCAATTTGCAGCTTTGTAGGCTTAATCTTTCTTATTTGTTCTTCAATGTCCTTTACCGTAGTCCTTATGACTTCTGCCGATTCCCTTGCAAACTGAAACATTATTGGGGGACAATAATGCACTGATGACGGACGTGGATTTTTCCAGTGTAGGGAAACATCAGATTTTAGCCGCAAAGGAACAACAGATGCCATAAACATATTTCCTTCCGATATTGTAGCGTCATCGGAAGATATCCTTTGCTTATAAACGCTTTGTCCGAATGATCCATCGCAGCCACATTTGCTGATCAATGTCAGTTTCTCAGGAAGAATTTTGACCTCATTTTCAGGAAGACTCTCCAACAACCGTTTTGCTGTATGGCCCATGAGATCCTGCAGATTGGCTTTCACAGAGACTTCCGTAAACTCCGTATGCAGCGGTCGTGAATTTATTTTGGCTTGCGTAATATGCTTGTATCCTGGTAAACCTTAGCCCCGTGTCGCATCAAGGATGCCCGTAGTATCTCATATTTTTCTTTGGAAAGTTGTAAGTCCATAAACAAGGCCAAGGCTTCTTCGGAACCACACTTTTTAATGTGTGCGTTTGTGGGCGTGGGAATGCTTTCCTTAATCCTTTTAAGTCACAGTGGGCTTGCATCAGCAACAGATTTTGTAATCTGCGACCTAACTCTTTCACTATCCTTTGTATATTTAATAGACAGCGCGTCCGATAAATGCTTCGTGGTCAAGTCATTGGTGGCATCAGCAAGTTTCCTCTTTCTTGTGAAAATTGAACACTCCTCAATACTTTTTTGGCCTTCCTTTTGCTCCTATGGTTGATGTGGTGGGTTTATCTACTGCCAATATATCCAGGATGGTGTCTTCATTAAGCCAGTCCTCGTATTTGGAGTTGAAGTTCTGAATGGTTCGATTAGATTTCACCCATTTTGCCTTAATATTTGCATATATCAGATAAAAATTATTTTTTATAATTTCGCTCCTCTCAATATTTCCGTATAAGCTATCAAGTTCTTCTAAAGCAGCTTCCGTAAAAAACATTGGTGCAGTTGACCTTCTAAACAGTTCAAATAATTTTAAATTGTTCAACGCCATGTTTTCAGTACTTAAATTGTTTAACGCCATGATTTCAGTACTTGTTGCGCCAACTTTCAATCGTAGACTAATCCAGGCATTATGCTTGTTTTGCAATATATAGGCTTATGCTACCATGCCTAAAAATTTACCTGTTCCCTGCATACATATTGATTTAGGCTGAATTATGCAATTTTGATATTATGCTCGTGTTTAAATAAGATTTGTGCCTACCTGGAGGGACCATAAGTCAATATTGTTCTTGACCATTTGTACTCCAAAATAATTTTTAAGTGAGGTGCGTACCTGCGAATTTCAATTAGTAGTTTTTTGTGCATCCTGTGTCTGTAACAGAATACAGGGAGTAGACTTTGGCAGAGGCCCACAGGTAGACAACCGACTTAAAATTCAATTTTCAAACTATTAGATCAAACTACTGTCAGTCAAAACATGTAAAGGATGCACGCCATACAATTTCTGCAACCATGTCTTTTTAAACTTTTTTACCTCTAGAAGCCAAACGGGCACGTACGGGCAGATAAAGCCTTTTGAATTATGTAAAGAAATAATCAAGGAGCATGTTTTGCAAATGCATGCAAATATAGAAAAATATGGATTTTTTTATTTTCCGTCAAAGTTGAAAAATAGTGAAAAAAAGGATAGTTTTTAAATAGTGATTTACCAGGCGAAACGCAAAGCAAACAGTTAATTTTTTTTTTATCATTATACATTTAATGAATACATCAATCAATACCAACAAAAAATAAGGCGATTCGTTACCTATTTTTCGTGATATTACACCTGAAATCGCAACAAATTGACTAAAAATTGTGTGTTTTTTTGAAAACCGAAAGTCGGTCAACTTTGAACGGTTATATCTTCTAAACTAAAAATGTGATATTATTAAGAGTAGCATATTTGAAATCGCTGAAACATGGGTTCCTATAAAATGGGTTTATTTAAAACTTCGTCGGCACACATGAAAATCTTGATTTTTGCAACCTCGTTTGCTCTACGGGCGCCACTGTGCGTCGGTCGCAATGACCGCAAGCAAAATGGTTTTGCCTCTAATTTTTGAATTGGTACAAGTGTAAACTGCCTAATTGCATAAAACGCACTGATGTGAGAAAACAAAAAGTACATGGACGAACAAATGCGCAGCTAGCGTAATAACGGGAATAATTAATATGTAAAAAATGGTGGTCACTGTGAGTCACTAATTAAGATATTTTAAAAACTAGAAATGATTCTGAAAGATGACTTTTTACCTTTAAAATGAGTGCTGACGGAGTATGACAGGTCTACAGTGGGCTTCAATATATCCTATCAAAATTCAATATTATTTTGGTGCTAATATTACATGTTGCAAATATAAATATAATGTGCTAAAATTTGAACTTAAAGTGTTTTTAACCCAAAGACAAACCCTACTTAAAGTTGTTGGAATCGGCCCATGTTTGGACCTAGTCCCCATACAAATTTTCCTTAAAAATTGGTTTGAATGCCACTGAATGTAGTAAATGTTATTCTATTGCAATGAAATTTAAATCATAAGAGTTTATTAAGCCGAGATCTATGAAAATCTTTGAATTCAGTTCACGTTTGGACGTACCCTTACAAATTATTATTATTATTATTAATTTTTATTAATGAAAATCCTAATGTAACAAGATTTAAAATCTTATAAAACAACATTAGTCATAACAAATTAATTTTCAATACGAAGAATGTATGTAAGTTTAATTTATATATAAAATTAGAAGAATAATATAAAATAAAATATAATATAAAATATATAAAAATAAAATAAAAATGTAAAAATAAAGTGTAAAAATATCCTGCACAGCAGGTAAAAATTATATAGAAATTAAAATTAAATTAACTAAAGAAATTAAAGTGAGGTATTAAAAATCAATTGAGCAAAAGTTTAAAAAGTTCTTTCTTAAGTGATGTTGTATTTGATATTTTGTGAAGTTGATTATTTAAAGTATGTAACGAGTTCCAAAGACGTATGCCATTTACAAAAAAGTGTCTTTCGGATATAAGTCTATTGTACAATATTGGTACAAGACAGTTATTACGGTTAGATCTTGTAAATAATAATCGCTCGAAAAGGTAAACGGGTTCTTTAGTGAAAATAATTTTATGAACCATAAGTAAAGTTCTAAATTTAAGATAGTCTTCAAATGAAATGCCATAAATTTTATTTAGAAAAGCGGAGATACTATCATATTTGCGTAAACCATAAACATATCTAACTATACTTTTAAACACGCGTGTAAGTTTACCCATGTCTGCACTATCACAACCTGACAACAATTCACAACCATATAAAAGCGTAGGTAAGATAAACAATTTTGCAAGAACAAATCTAATTTTCTGCGGTGTGAAGTACTGAGAAGACCAAAGACTACGGAGAATACTATAAACTTTTCCAGAAGCTTTGTTAATTTGATCATTCCACGTTAGGGTATTATTAAAAATCATTCCAAGGTTTTTAACATTCGCAACGTAGGCGATATCCACTCCATTAATACTACCTTTCGGAAGACAAGAGGTATCATATATCTTTTTAAAAATAACAAGGCACTGAGATTTTTTCGGATTTAAGGTAAGACAATTCAACCTAGCCCATTCAAATACGTGGTTCAGTTCAGTATTCAGGTTCTGTACACAATTTTCCACATCTCGTACGTTACATGATGTGTATAACTGAACGTCGTCAGCGTACATGTGCACTTGGCATGAATTAATTACGCGTGGAACACCCCGACTTAAAGACGCAGAGGTAGACGACTTGTCTTTAGAGACAACTACTTGCTCTTATTATTATTGGATATATGTTCATTCATTTGTTTTCGAAAACTTTCGAAAGAAAAGGAAGTACGGAAATTGGCCTGTATTCTTTATTAGATTTCGGCAAGGGAATTACTTTTGCCCATTTCCACAAATCAGGGAAAATAGATTTTGTAAAAATAGTGTTAAAAATATGAGTGATATAGGGTAAAACCTGTGGCAAAATAGCTTTAATAAATATTGGATTCATACCGTCTAGACCAATTGATTTTGACTTTATGGAAAGAAAAGCTTCCAGAACATCCTCCTGGTTAACGCAGGAAAAACTAAATAAAGAATCCAGATTGCAATCTGGTAGATTTGCATAAGAGTCAGAACGAAGAGGAGTTGAGTCATTTGAAGTAAATTGTCTATTCAATTCATTTAGTTCAAAAGTGGAAAGATTTACCGATTCACTTTCATCTTTATAACCAATTTTCTTTATCTCTCTCCACATATTTTTAGTATCCATAGCCTCTGAAAATACACGACTATAATAGCGTTGCTTAGCTAACTTTACTTCCCTAGTAACAGATCTACGTAGTGATTTAAAAATTTCATTTGACTGTGTAGATTTATATCTTTTCCACTTATCGTAAGCAGAATTTCTTTTAACTATTAAATCACAAATATTTTGATTAAACCAAGGCTTAGTAGAAGATTTAACAGTTTTCTTTCTAACCGGTACGTATTTGTCGTATGGGTATGTGGTAGCTTCATAAAAAAAGGATATCTGTTAGCTTAAATCAGGATTACTGTAGATACTGGTCCAATTGATTATATTAATTTCATTTAAAAGAGCATCATAGTTAATATTCTTGTAATCACGGAAAGTAATATGCTGTGGTTTTTCATGTTTAAAATAAGGAAGGTTAAAGGTCATATAAATGACGTCATGTTTTGAGAAATTAGGAGAAGAAAACTGGCCACGCAAATGAACTTTTCTAATATCTGAGACAAAGAACACGTCAATAAGGGTAGTACTCATTGAAGTGAAGTGAGTGGGGGTAGTAGTGTTTACAGCTAAAAGCCCAATCGGTTGGAAAAGTGAAATTAGATCAGAATCAATGAGCAAATTTCCATTTAGATCTCCAGAAAGAATAATATCACTATAAGATAAACAATTTTCATCTAACATATTAACAACCGGAGAGATATCTAGTAAATCATTAGGCCTATATAAAACACCTATGAGACATTTGCTTACGTCACAAGGAAGTTCAATAAATACAAAATCATATTCTTCATCGATAGATTTCCAACCAAATCGAGAACGTAATTGTTTCTTGACATACATTGCAACGCCTCCAGCACGTTTACCAGTATTCCTATCAGCTCGAAATAAATCATAGCCGTCTATTTTGACCTGAAAGTTTTTTATCTTATTCGGATTGAACCATGTTTTAGATATACAAATTTACATCAATTCTTGAGTTTTCAAAAATGTATCGAAATTCATCAAATTTACAAAAAAGACTTTGAGCATTTAAGTGACAAATTTTTAAACCTTCCTTTTGTTTATCAATTATACGAATCATAGAATTAGTGTTGTATTTGGAACTCGACCGAATATTAGAAGTCATAATAAAGTATTAAGCAAATATCAACATCAAATAAGAAATACTCAAAAAATTTAAAATAAAAAGGCATAATAAAAAGGAGAGATATAAAAAAAATACAAAAATAAAAATAGGTTATGGAAATAATTACGACAGTTTTAAATTTTAAAATATTACTGGCGAAACCCTTCTACTACAGAAACTGGAAAGTTGTCACGCGTGTTTTTCGATGTTTCGATATTTTCCAGAAAATGCACATTATTCACACAAAACGCACTATCGGACTTAGAGCGTTTGGCATAAATACGGCCACGGCGAGTGTAGACTGATGAGAGTAGTTTTTTCCGTTTTAGCTTCATTAGAGCTTCATTTATATAGAATGGTTCATTAGAATCAAAACCAGCATGACAAAGGCGCAGAAGGTCTTCAGAGTTACGACGAAAAACAGCAGCTTGCTTCAAAATATAATTTTTCTCCTGAGCTGATGACAATTTTATGGCAATAGCAGGATCTTCAAAATTTGGTTAAAATGCAACAAAATATGCCAAATTGGGTAATTTCTGTATTATATTTAAAAAGTTTACAAAAATAGTGCAAAAACACTGTTAAATTTTAATGGAATCGGACCACTTTTGGATCTATTTTTTAAGAAGAAAAACACCCAAAGTTCTCAAAATACCAATTATCGCAATGAAATTTTATTATATAAATAAGTACTCAAAGGACTTATAATTTGTGTACGACGAACACTCTTCCAAAGATTTTCCTGGTCTTCCTCTGGTTCGGTCAGTAAATGTATGGGCTTTTTCGAATATTTTAAATGTCGTGAATTCACAAAGCTAGATTTCCTTTGCACGAGTGGAAGTTTTCCATTTTGTCTTAATATTCATGAAAATGGTGTGAAGTTTTCTTTCTTTCTGTTCTGGTGAAACGTCTACTTCTTTTATAACACCCAATTTAAAAGCGGTTTCGTCTTCCGAGCTTATAAATAAATCAAACAATTAAAAATGTTGTAAAGACATTAATGCACTTCACTGTTTTTACTTTTAACCAAAATATTCTGCGGCCTCTTATTGAGTCAAATGCCAACTGGCCTCAGCACGGAAAAGCAGGTCAATATATATCAGTCATCAGCACAATAATCCTAGGCATAAAAGTTTCTATTTACTTTTTTTTTTTATTTTATTATGCTGAATTCAGTAACCGCTAAAAATGGTACAGGTAGCGCTAGCGAATTTTGTTTTTTTTTTTTAATTTTTAAGTGCAAAAAATTTTATTATGTTAACTTCATTTTTTAACGGCATCAGGTCAAAAGTTTCTTATTGTTGGAAAATACATATATTGTAAATTTTCGACCTTTAAAATATAATCCAGGTAATGCAAGCGGACTTTTTGTTGATTTTATTACATAACATTAACAATCTTCTTAAAAACACTTCGCCATCCATTAAATTAGATAATGTTTGGTATTTTAAAACCTTTAAAATCAGCTATATAACTTTAAAATCTATTAATTTTAATTTTAATTTTATGGCAAAACAAGGCTACCCATCTATCTAGTGTATGTCAAGGTGTTTTAACTCTATGTTTGTTGCGTGCAGACTGGCAAGTATATGCAGCCAAGTTTACTTTTACTAGTTAGTGTATTATATTAGTGAACCATTTTAGGCAATATCTAAATAAACATGTTAAAACATTTTTAGTTCTATTGTATCAAAATAAAAAAAACTACCAAAATATAGTATATTTGAAAAACTGAGACTGTAGAAAAAGTAAAGCATTATAATCGGTTAACTTGTTTGCCTACAATTTGATTTGAAAGAGGATATTTTTCAAGAAAATGTTGCGCCCTTTTCTAAAACCTAAAAAAAAATCCAACTTTATGGAGCTCTATCAACCACCATTTTTATCCAATTTTAAAACTATTTATTGACTCTTAATCTGTGAGAAATCCTCCATTCATTAATTTTACTGAATACTTCTATCAAATTTTTGATTTTTGCCACGCCATTTGGGAATAGGCGCCAGTGTGCGGCGTTAGGTGGCTAAGGGTTAAGAATAATAACTCTGACTATTATTAATAAAATTGTTTAAAATTTTACTAGTATTTTTAACGTTTCACTATTACTGTAAATTGTATTAACTTTAACGGGTATTGCTAAATTTCGTAGTTGCATAATATTTCTTCATTTTTGTTTTCTAATTTAAAGTTTTCGTTGCTGCTTTTTTTGTTGACTCGAATAAATGCGTTGGTTTTTTCCTTTTGTTTTTTTTTTTTTTATATAAATTCGACTTTGTTTGCTAGGTTTACCGCAAAATTACGCTTTAGCACAAATGAAGCTAAACAAGCAAATCACTCTTTAAAATACACAACCACACAAGCACGAACAAAGTATTGCGAGATTTGTTTAGCATTTTTGCATTTTTTCCTTCTAGTAGCATCAGAGATATTTGTCTAATGAAGTTATTTTACGCTATTGTTTTCTTTTACAGTTGTCTTTTCTTTTTGCATATAATATTTTAAGAAAAGAAAACGTCTTCGTTAATGCGTCAGTTTCACTCCTGATGTTGTGGTTTCCACTTCAATACTCGCAGGAATGTATAGCAGCTTCAAAGACAACAACTAAACACAACTAATAAAAATCATTATCTTTTATGTGCAATCTCGGGATATCATCACGTAAGATATTATGTGGTTGCTGCGAGACGTGACGTAAAGTACCAACATCATATACAAATTAATAATATTGAAGTATTTTCAATTTAAAATGGAGATTATTAAATATACGTATAGCAAATTATACAAAGCAATGAGTTTATTAAAATTGAGTTAGAGAAAAAATATATAATAAGGGAATAGTAATTTATTAAAATGCTGACATTAATATAGTGTAGCTGTCAGTTATATGAGTGCATGGAGCTTAAAGAGATATTCATAGTTCACAGGAGTATATCTAAGAGTCTTCTTAGCTAGTGAGTGGCAGAGGGTAGCAGCTTTTTAGAAAGTCTAAAAAGTTCCTTTATGAAACGTGTGTTTTCTGTAACTAATTAAAATATGATACCCAACAATAAAATGCTGCAACTTGTCAATCTAATTTGATTGCATAATAAGCAGTACTTAGAAACTTTTCGTCTGATTAAAATTACATGATTTTTTCATTTTTTTGAATTCTGTGATAAATCATGTTAATTAACAAAACCCAAAATGTAGTTGTCATTTATCAGGCAAAGTGTACAAAAATTTATATCCTGTATGTCATACTTGGTTCTGATGATAAGTATTTGTAAGTGACAAACAGTTTTGAGCAATTTGTTTATAAAAAACAAATAACAAAAACAATAAACAAATACTTTTAGTTTTCAGTAAAGGAACACAACCGAAGAATAAAGGTAATAATATAATTTTAAACAACTTGCAGCATCCAATAATCATATGATAGCTCGTGGCATTCTGATTGATTTTTCCGAAAACAAATTGAATTTGTGTTTCTTTCATAAAGATCTTACTAACTAATGACGACTTTTTGCTTGTGAATAACCAAGAGATTTTGCTGAATTGTGAATTTTGTTCGATAAAAAAACCTCTAAATTTTATAGATAGAAAAGCACAAAAAAAGTGTCGATTTTATTGCTCCTAAGATCGATCCATTGGCCATGGAGTCACCAATGTCGTCTGTATCCATGGGCGGTGAATACGTTGATGATGCAGATGCTCTTCATTTTCTGGGCATGAAAATTCAGTGTATTGTCCACTGGAATAAACACATTGTTAAATTGTCGAAAGAAGCTTTGATATACCCCTCAATTGGCATAAGAATTACTTTACCTCGTCTGATCTCCTTACTACTTGAAAAACATATATCCGATCCAAAAATGGAATACAACTCCCATACATGGGCAGGAACTTCACGCTGAGCTCTTTCCTGTCAGTCAAACGAGTCGAATATATACATTAGGGTGGCCCTTAATAAAAAAAGTGTTCAAACTCCCGGTCTCACCCCCCTGGAAATATGCGAATAGCAAAAAAACTGAGAAATACAAAGTTTTGGGCCAATCAAACGAACATTTAGCCGAACCTCAACTCGATTGAAAATTTCAAGTGTGTTTATATGGGCCAAATATGACTTTTTTTCAGATTTTACGAAAGTTTCTTTCTATAGTTTAATTTTTCCGACAAGTTGTTTTATAATTCGGGATCAGTATTAAATTATCCTTTTAAAAAGCTGTAAAACCTCAAAATTGCATAAAACCTCGCCAAGAAATAGCAAATGCATATACATATAGTAATTTTATAACAAAATTGGTTAAAAGTTGTTTTAATTTATATTCGGGAGCAATAAGCAGATAATTTTTTATTTTTTTTTTTATTTTTATTTTTTTTTTTTTTTTTATAATACAATTTTTTTTTTTTTTTTTTAATAGACAAATTTTACTACAATTTTTTTTTTTTTTTTTTTTTTTTTTTTTTTTAAGCCTAGTTCCGCGAAGCCGAGTGGCTTGTCTGCAGATACTAATATGGCTATTTCTTTTTTTTTTGCAGCGACAGACCAAAGCCTCTGGTGGGAATCGAACCCACGACCCCCGCATGATAGGTGAGCACGCTACCTACTCAACTACCGGGGCGCTTTAATTGGACCAAAGATATATCGCAATAGATTATTTTGATCCCAGGAGCACTGAACGGTTAAATAACTGAAAATTAACCGAATTGTTTTTCTTAAATTCTAAATAGTGGTTTCATCGAGTTTAATAGAAAAACTCGTTTTCGGTAATCTTTATTTAGAAATACCTTAAAAACAAAAGCTGGCCTTGGCAAATAATGGGTTAATGTTCCCGGATTTATCCCAAGTTTTAGGAATGGAAGACATTTATATTTGGTTATAATATTTTAATTAAAAAGCTTTTAAAAATTCAACAGCACTTACAAAATATTTGAATTTTTTAAATAAATTGTCTTTTATTAGATTGGGGTCATATGTGACCCCAATTCCAAAAGGGTTAATGGGGTCATATTATTTTTTCCTGAAACCCCAGGCTACTAAGATAAAATGTAACATTTAAAATTAGAAAAGTGATGATTTTTGATATAAAATATTTAGAAAGAGTACATTTATAGAATATTTTACAAAAATCCCATTTTTCTGGAAATCCGGAAAAATAAACTCCTTGTCAAAAAAATCCTGGGATAGCGATTTACTTAAAAATTCACACAGTTAATTTATAACATGTACTTAACGAAGGCTTAAAGTGCCAGATCCATTTTTTTTAAATTCTGTGTAAGAAACTTTTTTAAAACTTGAAAAAGTAGTTTTAAAAATTTTATCAAAAAAATTTCCCATTCTTGGTCTCAATGCGCAATAGTTCCACAACGTTGTAAAACAACAATACTTCATATCTGAGTCCTCACTAGTACAGATACCAAAAAAATATGGCCTTAGTTCATTTCTCAAAGTTGAAAAAAATGCCATCAAATTTCATGGCCTATTTTTTTTGGCACAAAAGTGGTCTGGGGCATTTGCTATTTCTTGGCAAAGTTTTATTCGATTTTTAAGTTCTATGGCTTCTTGAAGGGACAATTTAATGCTGATCCCGAATTATACAACAACTTGTGGGAAAAATTTACGCTATAGAACGAAACTTTCGCTAAATCTGAAAAAAGTCATATTTTCCCCATATAAACACACTTGAAATTTTCAATCGCGTTGAGACACGGCTAAATGTTTTTTGATTGGCCCAAAACTTTGTATTTCTCAGTTTTTTTGCTATTCCATATTTCTAGGGGGTGAGACCGAGAGTTTGAACACTTTTTTTCCTCCATATAATGAAGGGCCACCCTAATCCACATATACTTAGCTTGTTAATGTCACCACAGTATACAAAATTGGCCCGAAGGTCATCAAAGTTTGATACCAAAAGTCAAGTCGGCGAACTGCCAGCAATTGCAATTCATATGGAAATATATATAAAACCTTCTTAAAAAGGCGACGCAAAATCATTCCACTTATGGTTAAATGCCGACCGCGCGGACAATAAGACTCATGTCATTGATGAACCACATGTGGACGATCCCTTTCTGTCCCTTGTTTAACGAATAGTGTTATCAGATGGTGCATCTCTGCCACCACATTTTCGACGATAGGGACGTTGAGCTAGCATAGCTGAATGACTATGTTTAATGTACAGCCTCACTATCGCGATGCGTTGTTTTGTTAAAAAGATATACATGTGTAAAAACTGTACTAAATGAGCGTTTAAAAGCATTTGTTCTTAGATCAATCGGGTGACAAATGTCATATTAATCAGAAAATGTTAGAAACTTTATTACAGAACTTGATGAAGTAATAAACAAAATAAAACAAGTAAGAAAATTATAGTCGGTCTAGCCCGACTATACGATACCCTATACCATGGTTAAGATACTCTATCTCTACAGTCCAACTAATTGGATATAGCAAATAAGCATAAATCAAATTTGAGTGGCATTTTTATTAATATTTTTCGCTGCAGATATGAAAAAGTTCATATCGGATACTATATTTATATGGGGACTAGGTCGAAAAATTGACCGATCATGACCATATTTGGTAAAGTCACTTACACTTTGAATAAATATATACAAACCAAATTTGAGAAAAATCTGTGCAATATTTTTATTTTTTAATAGATTTAAGTGAAGATCGGGAAGCAGCTCTGTATGGGGCCTATGACTAAGAATTTTCCTATAGTTAGTATTTTTGAAGTACTGATTAATAGATGTAATAAACACATACAAATCCAATTTGACTGAGATCTATATCATAATTTGGAACTTATGGCAATTTATGTCGATTTCATAGGGGTCATTTGTATGGGGGCTAGGTCTGAACATGGACCGATTCTCACCAATTTCAACAGTGTTCATTGTATGGCCGACAAAATTTTACATGCCAAATTTCATCAAAACATATTCATATTTGCGACCTGTAGTTTGATTACAAGCTTTACATGGACGCACAGACGGACGGACGGACGGACGGATATTGCTATTTCGATTCCAAAAGTGATTCTGAGTCGATCGGTATAATTAAAGATGGGTCTAGGACGAATATACCACATAGTGGTATAGGGTATAAAAAGACAAAACGAAATAATAATAGTCGGTGACATAACCATTGACATAATAAAGGAAAACGATACAACAACAAAATACCTCGATATGATTCTATCTAATGGTCTCCAGTGTGTAATATACGAAAGTACACGTGAATATATAAACAAAAACACAAGCACATGCACAGATCATCTGTTTGTAAAAAACAAACAATCGAATAGCCATACCTATGCTGCAGTGATAACAACAATTATATCTGATCAGTGACTATTCGCTCTTCCATTGTGTGCATCAAGAAGACAGATTAAATATACAGGGCATTACCAAACATAACAAGAAGGGATTGCAAATAGTCAGTTATAAAGTAAGTAGAAAAATAAAAAGTATAGCATGGAATGATTTAATACTTAAAACCCTGAACACTTATGAATTATATAAAAAAATATACGAAAAATTCTATAAAATCAAAAAGAAATAAGAAACTTATAATCGGTCTAGACCGACTATACGATACCCTATAGACCCTATCTCATAGACCCAATTAACTGGATATAGAAAATAAGCATAAACAAAATTTGAGTGGGATTTTTATTAATTTTTTTGGCTGCAGATATGAAAAAGTTCATATCGGATGCTATATCTATATGGGGACTAGGCCCAAAAATGGACCGATCGTGTCCATGTTTGGTAAAGTCTCTTGTATTTTGCAAAAATATATACGAACAAAATTTGAGAAGAATCAGTGCAATATTTTTGTTTTTTGATAGATTTAAGTGAAGATCGGGAAGCAGCTCTATATGGGCCCTATGACTAAGAGCTGTCCCATAGGGATCATTTTTGGA
Organism: Cordilura impudica; assembly: GCA_963682025.1. Lineage (NCBI taxonomy): Eukaryota > Metazoa > Arthropoda > Insecta > Diptera > Scathophagidae > Cordilura > Cordilura impudica. The sequence goes on from OY821517.1 coordinate 155,456,652, forward strand.
CTACTCATTAATGGATGTAATAAACGCATATAAACCCAATTTGACTAAGATCTATATGACAATTTGGATCTTATGGCAAATTATGTCGATTTCATAGGGGTCATTTGTATGGGGACTAGGTATGAACATGGGCCGAATTTCACCAATTTCAACAGTGTTCATTGTATGGCCGACAAAAGTTTATATGCCAAATTTCATCAAAACATGTTCATATTTGCCACCTGTAGTTTGATTAAAAGGTTTACATGGACACACAGACGGACGGACGGACGATCGGTATAATAAAAGATGGGTCTAGGTCAAATATTTTTGGTCGTTACAAACAGCAGCACAAAGTCATTATATCCAAACCACATAGTGGTATAGGGTATAAAAAACCAAATAATCAATGGACTAGCGAAGGGTTTATCAATAATTGTGACATACGGGATAAACTTTATTGAAAATGGCGAAACAACCGAAATAATAAAAGTTATAAAAAAGGCTTTAAAAAATTTAGAAATTCTTTAAATAAAAAAATCTATTATAGAAACAAATTTACAGAAAACCAAAGTAATATGCGTATCACTTGGCAATTAATAAGTGAAATTATTGGCAAAAAAACCAGAGTTCAGAAAAAAACACACACTGAGTAAAAAACTCGTACATATATGTAAACAAACATAACTTAGACCAACACACACATATTTTTATTTTCATATCAATTATGTTTGTTTTTAAATTTTCTTCGGTGTTGCTTTATTTGAAGTTCATGTTCTGGTACGTGTAATGAAAAAAACACAGAACAGGTTCGAGTTCAGTTATATTTTAAGTCGTGTTGTGGCTCGTGTAGTAAGAAAAAACAGAACATGTACAATAAACAGGTTCGAGTTCAGTTATATTTTAAACACGACTTAAACACGACTTAAAATATAACTGAACTCGAAACTGTTTATTGTACATGTTCTGTTTTTTCTTACTACACGAGCCACAACACGACTTAAAATATAACTGAACTCGAACCTGTATATTGTACATGTTCTGTGGTTTTTTTCAGTAGACGTACCAGAACATGAACTTCAAATTAAGCAACACTCAGAAATGTGTGCTTTATGTGTGGTTGAAACAAAAAGTATGTGATACAAAAATGTTCGTGTAAATAACGAAATATTAAAACGAACACAGTCATGGTTGTGTTGGGCACCGTAGAAAATTTAGAAACGCACATAATTGATATGAAAATAAAGATATGTGTTGGCTGCTTTTGAACAGAACATTGTGTGTTTCATGTGTGTATTTTCTGAACCTTGAAAAAAACTAATAATATCGATGAAACTTTAATAAAAAATTTCCAAAAGCACAATCTAAATTCAATTGAAAATAATTTTGCATTAAATTTTAAAGACAATGTACAAAAAATCACTCATAATTGTAACATAAAAACAATAAGCAGTACTGAAATATTTATCAGAACAAAATTATATGTTTCTTAACTAAAAGAATGAAGAAGAAATGCTCAATACCTTAAAGAACTTAGATACGAAAAAGGGCGCTGGAAATGATTGGATAAGAACAATAGATCTACAAACTGACGCAATGATTATAGCACCAGTACTTAGAGCGCTAAAAACTCTAGTTTGGATAATGCAATTGTGCTTGAACTATTAAAAACCTCAATAATTCGGCCAACTGATTGCAGCAACTACAGGCCAATTGCAGTATTACCGGTGATCGAAGAAGTTATAGTAATTATCTGGAAAAATTCTGCATTATACATAAAAATCAATTCGTATTTCAAAAAGGAAACAGTACAAGTCAACTACTAGAAAACTTTTCAAACGACATTAACAACTTTATGAAATTTTTCTTTTGTGACCATTAAATGTAGAATTATTGTTGTAAAAAGGAGTTTCCTTACGGGCTAATGATGGTCAAATTTGGTGTAAATAAAAAGATCAATTTATTTTCATTTTTCACCCAACGTTTCGTCTGCTTTTTTCAGACTTCTTCAGGAGTGTATAATTTTATTTAAATTCTGGCGACAAAATAAAATAGATATAAAACAAATTTTTAAAAAATTTTTTAGAAAAATATTTTTAGGAAAAAAAAAAAGAAAATTAATGTTAGTATCCCTGATCAACTTACGATTCTATATTACATCCTACTAATTGTAGTCACTTATTTATCTAAAAAAACTGGACTTCATGACACAGAAATTGTAAATAAATAAATAAAATAAATAAATGACAACACAGTACACAGATATCACAAATTGATCTTAAAACTAGTATCACAGAACTTTAACTATTATACTAAGTAATTGCAACCGAATATTGTAGCTTTGTGTTGTCTTTATCCTCTCTTGTGTTCATGGCATATTCTAATCGCTGTTGTATGCGCAAACTTTCTAATGTATATCGTTTATTTATTCTCCTCTCCTTATCCAGTATTTTTACTTCGTCAAAATTAGCCATATGATTATTTTCTTTCACATGCTGAGCGAGTGCTGTGGTTTCTCTCTGTTTGTTTATGTCCGCCTTATGTTCAGCAATTCGTATCCCTAACATTCTTTTTGTTGTTCCAACATAAACTTTGTTGCACTTCTCCCTCTCATTTCCATGGCATGCAATTTCATATACAACGTTGTCAATGTTTAGGATGTCTTGTTTGGTTTTATTACGTGTAAAAAGTTGGTTTAGTGTTTGGTTTGATTTGTGAGCTATGGTTGCTTTTTTTTTTTTTTTTTTTTTTTTTTATTTATAGACTTCAGTAAGGCACTTGATACTTTATCCTATGGAAAACTTACCGAAGTATTAGACAGAAATAGTATGAGAGGGAAAACTCTGCAGTGGTTCAAAAACAATTTGAGCTGTAGATCTTACCGCATTAAGATCAATGACAAACTCAATACTGTTAGGGCGTCCCGCAGGGATCAAAACTGGGACTAATAATATATATCATCTTTGCAAACGAAATGATCCCCTTTTTACACGATTGCGTTACATTTGCTTATGTAGATGGCACCGCCATTATTGTATCACACAAAAATGTAGAGACAGCCACTGAAATAATGAAAAATCAGCTGGACATTGTAATTATATAGTGCCATGATATTAGACTAATCATAAATGCAGCAAAAACCAAGCTAATGCATATAAGAATGTCAAACATCAAGCATCAAACTAATACAACACAATACGAAGTGCTTGCACAATGAAGCAACAAATATCAATAGCACAAACGATACATGTAATGCCTATATTGAGTTAGCTAACTCTTGTAAATACCTCGGCGTCCACATTGACCAGCATTTTAAATGGAACATACACGTAGAAAGCCTACAAAGAAGACTATGTAAATCTGCTTTTATGCTAAATCACCTCAGTAACTCAGACAAATACAGTGTCTTAAGACAAGCTTACTTCTCGTTAGCTGAATATTATCTTAGGCACGGGATAACCACGTGGGTAAGTGCAACGTATTGTAGAACACTTCAAAACTCTCAAAAGCGAATACTAAAAATTCTATGGAAAAACATCAATACACAATTAACAATACCATTGTAAATAATTACAACAACAACTTTTACAACGTGAACATCAATCAACAATACTACACAAAACAACAACAATACACACAACACCCTTTTCAACATAAATAAGCGAAAACAATTGCAATGCTACATACATTATCCACAACGTGAACAACAACAATATCAACAATAATGTGAACAACATAAACGTGAACAACAAGTTCCATGAATTAGCTAATGAAACTGTTAACTACAATGAAAACAACAGCATGATCAACAATAACAACAGAAATATATACAACAGCACTAATGAAAATAATATGTTCAACGAGACTACGAACAATTACAATGAACACAACATTATGAACAACAACCTAAATATTCCTGCACATAGTAATATAAATAACTACCATAACAACGCAAATAATAACCACTATTGTACTAACCACAACTCCAATAATATTGTGCGGGATCTAATCATATTCAATATTAAAAGTATATACCATACAACATTAGCCAATGAGTTTTGCAACGATCTACTCTTAAGAGAGCTGAAGGGGGGTTCAAGGTCGAACGTTTTAAAAACAATTATGGAAAAAATACGCTAGCAGTTACATTGCCAACAATTTTCAACAAATTGCCAATAGATTAGTAAATATTAGAAATAATAGCAAAAGAAAAAAAACTTAAATAAAATTATATAAATTCGCAATGAATACATGTAAAATTAATTTTTTAATCAACATTTCCAGCAGACAAGCCAAATGGCTTTGCGGAGTTAGGATTAAATATTTGTTTATCAAGATTTTTAAATTAATAAAATAATAAAAAAAATAAAAAAAATTAGTGCCATCGTGTCATGAAAAATGGCGCAGCTGGTATGATATTTTGAATAAATAAAGTTTTTGAAACATATCAATTAATGATTTTCCATTAGTTAAAGTAAAAATGTTCTAGCTTAATCATTTCAAGTAAATGTAAATACAAATCCTACTCCGAATGACGATAGTTCATTCGTCAGAATTTGGATCAATATTAATGTTTAAGAGGAAATATATTTATGTACTCGTATTTGCACAATCTTAGGATTACAAGTTAGACTTAAAGATGTCCTAATGTAATATATTTAATTAATATTTTCATTTCCCTTCAACATGTTCTAAATACTTTAATGCCTGGTTTTCACTATGTCATAAATGGTCCGCCATCTAACGTTTTTTTTCAACTAGTGCTTATTTCGTGAGTGGTAACACTTAGCTCATGTCTGATTCGACAGATAATTAGTTTTATCCTTCCGCTGAACGAATATGGTTGTGTATACGCTTGAACCACGCTGGTAAATATTGCGACATTACTTTGAAAATCATGGTAATGTTGCAGAATGTGTGCGAAAATTGCGTACGGATTTTGGAAGAAGAGAAGCACCGTCAGCTCCGTATGTTAGTTATCTTGTGAAAAAAGCGAAAGAAACTCGCATCCTCATCGACAAAAGCGTGAAAAGCCAAAAACAGTGCGTAGACCCAAGAATATTGCTGCTGTGGCAGAAAGTGTGCGTGAAGCGCCATCAACACCAATTCACCGTCGTTCTCAAGAATGGAATATTTCGGAGGCATCACTGAGACGAATTTTGCATAAAGACCTTGCTATGACGCCATAAAAAGTCCAATTGGTTCAGGAGTTGAAGCCAACTGACCATCCAATGCGTTTTCGCTTCGCTAAGTGGACCTGCGATCGACTTACAGAAGACGCCGATTTTGCCAAAAAAATCATCTTTTCAGATGAAGCTCACTTTAATCTTGGCGGGTATGTAAACAAGCAAAATTGTCGAATTTGGTACACAGAAAACCCGCACGCATACATTGAAAAGCCGATACACCCAAAACGAGTCACTGTTTGGTGCGGATTTTGGTCCAGAGGCATAATTGGGCCATTTTTCTTCGAAAATGAGCAAGGAGTGGCCGTTACAGTCAATGGCGATCGTTATCGGGCCATGTTGAATGAATTTTTATTCACAAAAATTGAAGAGGAGGATATTGGCAACATTTGGTTTCGACAAGACGGCGCTACGTGCCACACAGCCGAAGCTACACTCGATGTTTTGCGCCCTGTTTTTGAAGATCGCATTATCAGCCGCAGAGCTGATGTCGTTTGGCCACCCCGGAGCTGCGATTTGACACCGTTGGACTATTATTTGTGGGGTGCCCTCAAAGATAAGTGTTACGCCAACAAGCCAGAGACAATTGACGCTTTAAAGGACAATATTCGTGAAGCCATTGGTGAAATACAGCTGCACACAATCGATAATGTGCTTAAAAATTGGACCGATCGTGTAGGCTACTGCATGGCCAGCCGAGGCAGCCATTTGAATGAAATTATTTTCTATTTTCCCTTATTAACCGGAAGGATTGTACTTTCAAATAAAAAAAGAAATTTGAGATAATGTTCAGTAGTTTTTTTTTTATAGCATTTTCAAAAAAAAAAAGTTATTTGGCGGACCCTTTATAAACTGAGAACAAACAATTGCCCCCCCAACTGATATCTCGTAATTTCCTATTCATTACGTTTGCATTACGTCTGATAAGCGAACAAAAAATCTGGCTGTCAAACACAAACAAATTGCCAACATACTGGCAATTTCATTTTAGATGTCAAATGTTGAAAGGGGTTGTAAATGACAAGACATTTAACACCGTTTTCGTACAATTGACTAAAATTGACAACAATTGCCATTGAAAATGACATAATGAAAACCGGGCATAAAATAAAGCCGAACAATATTTTGCTGTTATGGTAGCCTTAGGTATTTATACAAGGACCGATTTTGACATATAAACTATCTTGCTGGGAGAAATGTATTTATACAAGGACAGATTTTGACTCCTAAACTTTCTTGCTCGGAGAATAATTTTTATATCTTATGTCGGTTAAAGAAATTTTCGGGTGATTACATATAGGGTGATTTATATACGGCATTTCTTTTAATGAATTTTTAATAGGCCACCCTGAATACATATAATGCTTAATCGGTATATTAGCATTATGATATTGGTATGGAGAAACGTTGAGAGCAGTATTAATGTCAATGAGTTAAACTCAGTCTTCAGTAACTTACCAGCACTAAACAACAACAACTCCTCAATTTACAGTTTTAACAGTGATAACGACTACGTTAATTGTTTTGAATTTCGAAGTTCAACTCATGAACATTTTTTAAACGCTCAGCGAGAGGTAAGTCAGCAGAAAAGTAGACAATGTAGACTCAATACCTCTAAAAATTTCTGCTAAATATGAAAAATGGTCTCTTATAAAAGAGATTCGCAAAAAAAAATGCTAGAACATTAGAATAAAGCAATTGAATAATTCTGAAGTAGCTGAATGGGATAATATGTAGAAATAAAAATTTAAACGAAAATTTGTCTATCATTCTTATCGTGACCACACTAAGTAGTATCGGTTTTGATACAAAAATTTGCTGGTAGTGACCCTTCTATTCAACAACGAAATGAATTCCAAACAAGTAAGAAAATTATAGTCGGTCTACACCGACTATACGATACCCTATACCATGCGTTTAGAGACCCTATCTCTCAGGCCCAACTAACTGGATATAGAAAATTAGCATAAACCAAATTTGAGTGGGATTTTTATTAATTTTTTCGGCTACAGATATGAAAAAGTTCATATCGGATGCTATATCTATATGGGACTAGGCCCAAAAATGGACCGATCCTGACCATGTTTGGTAAAGTCTCTTGTATTTTTCAAAAATATATACAAACAAAATTTGAGAAGAATCAGTGCAATATTTTTGTTTTTTGATAGATTTAAGTGAAGATCGGGAAGCAGCTCTATATGGGGCCTATGACTAAAAGTTGTCCAATAGGGATAATTTTTGGACTACTGATTAATGGATGTAATATATACATACAAACTCAATTTGACTAAGATTTGTATGATAATTTGGATCTTATGGCAATATATGTTGATTTCATAGGGGTCATTTGTATGGGCGCTAGGTCTGAACATGGACCGATTCTCACGAATTTCAATAGCGTTCATCCCATGGCCGATAAAAGATTAAATACCAAATTTTGTCAAAATATTTTCAAATTTGCTACCTGCAGTTTGATTAAAAGCTTTACATGGACACACAGACGGACGGACGGACGGAAATCCTAAATCGAATCAGATAGTGATTCTGATTCGATCGGTATAATTAAAGATGGGTGTAGGTCAAATATTTTTGGTTGTTGCAAACAGCAGCGCAAAGTCATTATACCCAAACCACATAGTGGTATAGGGTATATAAAATATTGACAGAGTCTTTGAAAAGTAAATTTAAAACTCACGTTCCATAAACAAGTCTCTGTGATGGAAAAATTTTGGAAGATATCAGTGGAATTTAAACCAGAGATTCTGTTCCACTTCTGGTGTCAAATATGGGAGTTGATAATTTTTAAAAGTTTTTACTGGAAGAGCAATGGCAGCTATTTTTCATACAATGTTAGAAGTGGACCTTAACGAAAAAGTCAAATGCATGATCTTCGACATAACTGCCACAAATATTAGATGTATAAAGTTTCAAATGCTTGAAGCTTGATTTCGTCAAACAATTGGTTCCGCAATAGGTCCTGAATTAATGTTTAAAAGATTTAAGCAGATTTAAGTGAAAAATTTTTTGCTCAAAAATCAACTAAAACCATCTCAGCTATGAGATGATTACAAAGAACTGTTTAATCTTGCAACATTTCCATATCATATATCAGAAAAGGGAATATCTCTTAGAGCACCTGGAGGTCTTCGAAGGGCCAAATGGATGCATGAAGAAGCCATTTATTGTGTGAAGATTTACTTATTAAGAAATGAATTCAATCTTGGTCATCCTTGGTATTTATAAGGACGGCTTATTTTTTTCGCTTTTTTAAGACAAAGTTCTGTTTTTATAAAGAAGTAGATGGTAGAAGCCTTAGATATTGAAGGTTTGGAAAATCCTGCCAAGCGAATAACATTCGATAATGGTGCAATTGGTAGCAAAAATCTGCAAGACTTCATTTTCAAAAACACCATTAGGTTTTTCAACACACATGCCATTTTTTCAGGAAAGGCTGGAAGTAGATACGGATTATAACAAGTAAGAAAATTATAGTTAGTCGGTCTAGACCGAATGGTAAAGACGTAGCTCGTTTCATGAGAGTTTTTAATGATATCGCGCAGATGGCGGCACATAACAAATTAAATAACAATAATGAAGAACAAGAGTAGTACTTGCTAATATTTATGAAATAATATAGACAAAAATGGCTGGAATAGAATATATCGACATAACTAAACTTCTAAACTTTCACCTTTGATCAGTGATTGTAATAAATATTTTAATAATTATTACATTATAATTGATTAGATTGTGTCTATGGATACACTCATCTAAAGTCAGCCATACGAGCATGTGATCAAAAATCAGTTTTATACCATACGGATTTTACTTCGTATCAATATCAGAAGATACAACACTAAATTAGAATATTTATATTTACTAGCAGATTTCAGCGCTCGAAATTCGAGTGCAATGTCTAGGCAGCTTTATTTTAGCCAATTCAGAAACCAACACTTTTATGGTTAATTATTATTGTGAATGAAAATAACAAACTCATTAACAAACACATTAAAAAATTTCATAAAACACACATAGCATATGTATAATTTTGTGTATGTTTAGTAACAGCTTTAAATGGAATTTACTCAAAATAAAGGAAAAATATTAAAAATCTGTAAATTTACAAAACGGCTAAAAGTAAATACCTTTCAAATAATATACGTTTGGTTAAAATCGGGATGAAACGGTAGAGCAAAACATCGGTCACAAGAAATCGCCTAGCCTATTAATATTACACTGTGGAACAAATTCAGGTTAGCAAAAGTTAGGTCGATTCTGAGAGTGAGGGGTTAAAGTAGAGGCTAAATTAGAAGACCCGTATCGCGGCGTTTGTTTATGTTAGTTCGAATTTTTTTTTTAATCGACCTTCGAAATTTGCAGTCAAATGCCGATTTTCAGCATATTGTTTACATGGTTGTTTGGCTATAAATCGTCAACTAATTGATATTTTTTCAATCTGTAAAAGCCAAATTATTGCTAGAGACCTGTGCAGCAATCAAAAATTTAAAAAAAATTGATTTAGAAAATTTTTGTGGTGCTTATGAAGCAAAATATTGGAAAAATAAGTTTTTTTCATGCTTTTTGAAAATATTTTCCACAAAACTAAGTCTTTTTTGCTTTCTGTTTGATCTATAATATACTTCTCAGTTCCTTCAATAAACTTCATTTGAAAAGAAAACAATCGTAATACAAAACTTGCGTTTTCCAGCTTAATATTAATTTACTTCTCATTTTTTATGTACCAATTTTGTTCAGTGTTGGTTTTGAAGAAACATTGAAAAAGAAATTATAAAAATATGGAAAAATATATATTTTTGAAATGTTAGGTTTGAAAAGATTTAAGTAAAAAATTAAATAAATTAAATTAATGATTTGGACAGTTGCCGTTTAGCAGGCGGCTGTGAATCAACATCACTGCTCTCTCAAATATCTTGGTCATCGTCATCATCATCAGAAAGGTCGATAATTTCGACCAACAGATATTCTGGAATTTCATCATTGTCTTCCCCTTCTTCCTCTTTTTCCTCGTCTTCCTCTTCTTTAAAGGTGTTTTATACCACCAACGAATTTCAGCGAGTATTGCATCTGGAGATTTCTTTCCTCTGTACCTGAAACGAAAATAGTTTTCAATCGTTATCGTGTTTAAATTGTGCACTCTGACAAAGATATTAGAAAAATCTAGGAATTCAAAATATACACACTCTATAGTTACCTTATTTCAAATGGAAGTTTAGTTTGGTGAAAACGTTCGCCTTGCTCATCAGATTCAGTTGGCAACTGTTGAGCGAGTTGATCAAGATGCTGATGCAAGAGATGAATTTTGTACGGCATATTAACCCCAATTTCATCGAAAGCTGTCAACATGTTTGCAACAGATTGCCTGTAGTTGTCTTTGCGTTCTTTACCCAAAAGTCCTTTAATGACTGCTTTCAATGCGAGCCATGCATTTAATTTTCGGTCTGTTAGAACTTGGTCAAAATCTTGATGACTCATTAGTGTCGGGACCATTAGCAACCCCTTCCTGAATTTTGGCGTTACTTAGTCTTGGGAAAATGTCTTTTAAGCGGTTGAATACTGCTGGTCTTTTTGCGATACATTTCAAAAAATTTTTAGCAATGCCAAGTTTAAGTTGGAGCAACAACGGCAACAAAATTTTCATTTCAGGAACAAAACTTTCATGTAGCCTATTTTCTTTAGGCCATTTCCGTCCAATGCGACTATTCCACTTATGCTGTTTGTACTGGTTTCTTTCTTTAATAACTTCTCCGTATCGTGAATCCCAATCGCACAAAAAACACGGATATTTTGGACGGCCAGGTGCTATTAAGCCTGTAATCAATGAAACTATTTTGAGGTCGCAGCAAATGCGCCACTGGTGTTCGTTATATTTGACTACTTCCAGAATGTGTTAACTTAAATCACTCACAAAATTAAATAAGTTCCAAAAAAATTAATAGCGAATTTTATCACGACCGAGCGAAAATTAAAAGACATCAGCTTCGGCTGAGTTTCGAGTCTTAACTGAATATTCATTTTTGAAATTAGTTCGCTTGTACGATATAAAAACAAATCGCTACCTGTGCGGTGGTTGAAAACAAAAAAGTTTTTTTACTAATTCCTAATTCTTGGAAATTCCCTTTTTAATTACTTCTACCTAAATCGCAATTTATTTAATGGTTTTGGAATTTTTAACGCAAATTATCGACTAAGACCATTTTCTTTTCAAATGAAATTTATTGAAGAAACTGAGAAGCATATTATAGATCAAACAGAAAGCAAAAAAGACTGAGTTTTTTGGAAAATATTTTCAAAAAGCATGAAAAAAAAAAATTATTTTTCCAACATTTTGCTTTATAAGCACCACAAAAATTTTCTAAATCAATTTTTTTTTTAAATTTTGATTATTGCACAGGTCTCTAGCAATAATTTGGCTTTTACAGATTGAAAAAATATCAATTAGTCGACGAGTTATAGCTAAAAAACCTTATAAACAATGTGCTGAAAATCGGCATTTGACTGCAAAGTTCGAAGGTCGATTAAAAAAAAATTCGAACTAACATAAGCAAACGCCGCAATACGGGTCTTCTAATTTAGACTCTATTTTCACCTCTCACTCTCAGAATCGACTTAACCTTTGCTAACCTTAATGTGTTCCACAGTGTTATAGATATCTATTTGAAACAGCTTAAACAATAACTTTAAATTAAATATTCACAAATATTAGATGAAAAATATAATGATATAATAAAAATATAATCCTACACCAGGATTTTAGTTGAGTCTTAAATATTTTTGTAAGCAAATATGGTTTCTTAAAAGAAAAATTAGTTTATCCTTTTAACGTTATCTCTTCTATTACAAACCACAATTACGAAAAGACTAAAAATTTTATTTGTTTTAATAAAGATATTCTTCCAATTAGCTTTTAATTTTTTTTTACAGCCATTTAGATATTGTTTATACCCTACACCATTCTATAGTCAGGGTATAATAAGTTAGCTTGTGCCAATGATTGTAACAACCAAAAATATCTGACTAAGACTCACCGATCGATTTATCGAAGTTCGCCCGTCCGTTTGTCTGCCGGTCTGCCTGTGTGTCCATGTAAACCATATAATCAAACTTCAAATGGCAAATACGAATATATTTTGAATACATCTTATATATACATATATGTTTATCGACCATAGCATAAACGCTAGTGAAATTGATGAAAACGTCAATATGTTTAGACTTAGTCACTATACCTATGACCTCATGAGACCAGCTCTCATTTGTATAAATTTTTTTTTTCGAAAAATAGCTTATTTTACCAAATACTGACATGATTTTTCGACATACCATCAACTAAAATAGCATGCAATATGAACCTGTTATATCGGCAAACCACATATTCACGACATTGCCACACAAATTTGGTTTATGCTAATTTTATACATCAAATTAGTTGAACCTAAAACAGTTTCGCTTAAATCTTCGTATAGGGTATCGTATTATTGCTGTATACTGGCTACAATTTTTAAAAAAAAATTTTTGTTGCTTCTAATCGTGTTGCTGCAATGTGTTCAAATATTTTTATGATGCATCATGATGTTGTTTTCTTATTTGTTGTTTTTACATTTTTATATTAAAATAAGCTTCTTTACAATATGCACTTTTCCTCTCCATTGTTTTCTACTAAATTTTATATGTGCTGCTTTAGTAATGCTTTAAACCCAAAGGTCTTAAAGGTTTTACTTAAACTATGTGTACAAAGAACTATGGCTTGTTTTACCATGTTGGGCGAAAGTACGAATATAAGGTACTATAAATAGCTAAGGGATATGCAGAAGGAAACACATTGGGTACGTTCGTAAATGCCGTAAATTTGCGCATCACAGCGGCAGTTATGCCAAGTTTTGTTGCTGATGCGTGATCAGTTGATGCAGATGCTTTGTTACTGCTCAACAATTGTACAGAGTTTGCTTTTTAGAAAGTTTTGCAAAAGATAAAAAACATGTTCACCACAATAACATTAACAAATATTGAAAATCTTGATTCTACAAATGACAACATTTTGTTAACTTATAATAAAAACAAGATGACACGACTTTTGGTTATTAAAATTCAATTAAAACGAAAAAGAAGGCGGATTCCTAAAACACAAAATTACTTTGAAATAATAAAACGATATTATTTAAATTTGTATTAACAATTTTTATATAATGCACTACTTGCTCTTCCATTATGTACCAATGTTAAGTTTTTTGTTAACGTCGCGCTCTATTGCATCAGTAATTAAAATGATGCCATAGTTGCAAAAATTTGCGGCAGCACTGTCAATTGTTTGCATAAAAAAACTTTTGACGGAAATCAGTGCTGCCAAGTGATGCTTTTTTGAACGTTTCACTTTTATTATGCTGCAGTGATGCATAACTACTGCATTTACGAACGTACCCATTGTTACAGTGACTGAGAAAGTGGTTCTCTCGTTCGGTATATTTGCAACTGGGTCTAGTAGTTTTGGAAGTTAAAAACATCACTATAATTCAATTTAGATTAATACGTAATTTTTATTATACTCGTATAGGTATTATAAACAAAATATATTTTTCTTCTTGAGAAAATACTACTGTGTTCAACTGAAGACGTGACTTTTGTTATAAAATTAAAATTCTTTATTTATTTGATCATAACGATTTTATCCCCTTTAACCCTGGAAAGTTACTCTTCATTTTAGTACATTAAAGTTACTCTTCGTCGAATCGACGAACAATTTTTTTAAAAAAAATCTAGCTGAATGATTTTTAAAGTAAAAAATAAACAAAATTTTTTTTTAGGTAAAGGTTTTATTAAAAAATAAAGAAAAAAAATAATATATAAAAATAAAAATTATTTTTCAGTCTTAAAATTCGATACGAATTTGGTCTCTTTTTCATTCGGAATTTCTCTTTTGTTTGACCCTAAAGTGCCAACAAGGGTCAATTTATAAGGTTCCAGAAGCAGTGATTTGGCAAGGGAAACCGATGTGAACCAGTTATCCATAGTAATATTGCGATTCGTTCCGCGAACAGTTTTCGTCAGCTCTTTTACGTAATGTTCTCCCAGAGAAGTTGCTGTTGGATAAGAGCCCTTTCCCAGATATGGGCTACCACCTAACATATAAGCCGGGTACGTAGTTTTGGCGGCATTTTTCGATAAAAAGATCCCAAACTTTTCTTATCGGAGCAAATTTATCATTAATTATAGTCATTCTTACACTTTTGTCATCAAAGCTAAGGTACGACAATAAAAATTTGAACCGCATTTTACCCATGGTAGACAAGTAGCGCGAGCCGCAATATGTGGGATCAAAAAGTTCGTCTGCTGTAAGGTGCTTATCTTTATTAATGGCCGTAAGAACTAGAAGTCCTAGAAGAGCATATATTTCAGAGGCATCAGTGGTACCCATTTGCGAATTAAATTTTGAACGGCTCTGTATCTCGATGTTTGTCCACTGCACAATCTCATCAATAACTTCAGAAGTGATGAATAATTTAAAACATTCAAGAGGGTCTTCCACTCCTTTACATTCTCGTTGCGGACCCCTAGCCTTGTGGACATAGGTCCTAGCCCGTTATGAAAATTTTTTCCGCGCAGATTTGTTTTTGAAAACTCAATGATATTAATTTTTGAGCGAAGCACGTTGAGTGGTATGTCATATTCATCTGAAAATTCTTCATCGGAAAACTCCGACGACATTGGTACGTCATCTTCAGCGACGCGTGTCTGCTCTGCATCTAAATCACTGTTTTCGTCACTGTCCAAGAAATTTAAATCGTCGTCATCACAATTTTGTAAAAACTTTTCAATGTCAGCGTCTGTTAGTAGTTTTTTAGAGCTCATTATATATTCTACAAAAAAAAATTTTTTTAAACAACAATAAATGGTTTAAAATAATATATTTTGTAATAATATTAACACAACTAATGCAAAACAATAAAACAACAGAACAAAATAAAACAACAAATTTATTTCCCTATAAACGCAAAAAGTTACTCTAAAGTTACTCTTCGTCGTTGCGACGAGTACATACCTGTGATTTTAAACTTTAGAGAAATGAGTATCCAGCGTTCGTCCGCTCACTGCAAGCTTTCTTCACCAACTAACGTTGTTGGCAAAAAGAGCGTAATTTGAACACACATAAAAAAGTTATATTATAGAGAGTAAATGAGCTTCGTCGATTCGACGAACAGTAACCGTCCAGGGTTAAAGTTCGATACCTTACCCGTGCGGCGTTGCATTATCGTAGTGCAAAAATTATGAGTTGACTGCCCATAATTCTGCCATCTTTTTGCAAATAACTTAACAGAAATGACATCTAATTCTCCAATAGTACATATATTAGGGTGACAGCCATTTTTTTTTTGGAATTTCAAGACGCGCTGATCGGATTATTGTGACACTGGCAACAAAAATTTAGTGCGCAAAGTTTGAGCCAATTCGGACAATGTTTTCTGCACGCGCATTGAGTTCAAAGTTCAAATATACATTTATATGTAAAAATTAACAAAAATTATTTTTTTTTATTTTGATATTCATAACTGCGCTTCAATTAAATTAATTAGTAAACAATAATCTCGAGTAAATTAGTTTTCCAATAAAACATCAGGATCTATTATCGGTTGAAAACCAGCCAGGTTATATCAAGTTCCCCAGGCAATTAATGCGCCGCAAACCACTTGATTTAGAAAATCAAGCTCAAATATTTAAAGGCATCGAAATAATTTACAACAGCAGCATTTTTGCATTCTCCTGCTCCGAGAATTTTCTTATGTAAAGTATTTTGCATCTCGCCTATTGTTATGCCGTTCTAAATTAATGTGAAAATGGTACTTATTTTTTAGCACTACTTCAAAATAACCAATTTTACTTTTTTAAAAATTTTGTTCAAGGAACTTACCGAAATCAACGCTTGGACTCAAGGGTCTTATTAAAAAAATATGTGTGATTAAAACTGTCAAAGATTGTAGGTATTCTGCTCTTAATTTGGCGAGGGCAGCGTTTTTATTTCAGCGGATTTGAAGAAAAATGTGATTTTTCAAACTTTTAGGCTACATCTTTTGGTCGTTTCCATATTTCAAATATCTTTTGTAAAAATATTACAGTACCTGATATAAGCTCTCAATCTTTTAAATAAAGGTTAAATTGAAGCAGTATAAACTGACCCTCTTTAAGGTCAAAAGTCAAATTGAAGGAAATTTACATATTTACTTTTAAAACAATATATCGAAATAATATATATTTGTACTTTAAGCGCCCCGGTAGGTGAGAAGGTAGCATGCTCGCCTATCATGTGGGGGTCGTGGCTTCGATTCGCACCAGTGGCTTTGGTCTGTCGCTGCAAAACCAGCCAAATGGTCTTTGTCACCTGGCCTATCCCTGGACCCAAAATTAGAATAAAAATTTACTTTGCATTCTAATTAATATAAATAAATATATTTATTTGTGGAAGAGGTTCGATAAAACTTGTTAATGATATTTTAATAATTCCAAAAAATTATATTCTGGACTTATTTTCTGAAATTAACCCGTGGTGTACTCAAAATGTGTCCTAGCGTTAATTTTTTTTTTTTCAGAATTTTTATATTCATATAAAGGTATATCTAGGGCTTACATTCAAAAAGTGTTATCTACATTTGACAGCAATATTAATTTTTGATTTCAAACTGTGCTCTGATGTAACTGTCAAACATAATATTAATTTTGATATCATACATGATTAGTATGACTATTTCTTTATAGGTATTGTAGCAAATCGATCGACAAATACTTTCAGATCTTATTAATAAATTTGGTTTAAAATAAAATAATTACTTTAAAATAATTACAGAAACAGATAGCACTTTTGAATATACATAAGCCCTCGATACAAAAATTTGTTTATGCTGTATTAAATATAAAAACTAATTAATCTAAATATTTTCATAAAATAACGAATAAATTTGAGAAATTTTACAAATACATCAAATTTATTTTATTATTAAAAAAAAATCCTGATGAAGAAAATATTTATAGACTTTCATAAAGAGTCAAATTGACATCAAGAGTACCCCACGGGTTAATTTCAGAAAATGAGTCCAAAATATTATTTTTTAGAACTATTAAAATATCACCAATAAGCTTTATCGAAATCCTTCCACAAATATATATTATTCCGATATTTTGTTTTAAAAAAATGTTAACATACTTAAATTTGACTTTTGACCTTAAAGGGAGACAATTTACAGCATTGAGAAACTATATCAAGTAGCATAATAATTTGATAAAAGATATTTGAAATATAAAAACGCCAAAAAGATGTAGCCTAAAAACTTAAAGAGTATGAAAAATCACATTTTTCTTCAAATCCGCTGAAATTAAAACGCTCCGTCGCCAAAATAAAGATTACGATACCTACAATATTCGGCAATTTTAATCACGTATATTTTGTTAAGAAGATTTTAAAGTCAAATAGTTGATTTCGGAAAATTTCTTGAACAAAATTTTTGAAAAAGTAAAATTAGAGATTTTGAAATAGTGATATAAAAATACGTACCAATAATGTCAAAATTTACAACGGCATAACAATAGACGAGATACAAAATACTTTAAATAAGATAATTTTGGGATCAGTAGAATGCAAAAATGTTGTTGTTGTAAATTATTTCAATGTCTTTAAAAATGTGAGCTCGATTTTCTTAATAAAGTGGCCTGCGGTGCATTAATTGCCTGGAGAACAGAAATATAACTTGGCTGTTTTTTAACCGATAGTAGATTTTGATGTTTTATTCGAAAGATAATTTCCTCTAGCTAATTTTTTATTGATTAACTTAATTGAAACGCAATTACTAATATCAAAATTTTTGTGAAAAACAATTTTTTTTTTTTGTGATAATTTGTACATATAAATTAACATTTGAACTTTGAACTCAATGCGCGTCCAGAATGCTTTATCTCATTTGGCTCAAATTTTGTGCACTATAGTTTTACATCCAGTGTCATAATAATCCGACCCCACAACTCAAAATTCGATCATAAATTTTTTTCATACAAACCGCTGTCATATATTATGTCCTGTGGTTCCTAAAAGGAGCAAAGGGCCACAAGTACTCTAATAGTAATCCTTGTTAACACTGTAACTGGTAAAATGAACTCATATTGCACCACACCGCGATAATCGAAGAAAAACATTAATATGACTACAACTTTTTGAAAACTTTTGCGTGAACCTCTCAGCTTTGCTTCACTTTTTGCACGACATTTGCTTTATAGTCGTAGGCATAATTCCAATTCTCATCGCCATCAATGGCGGACTTCGTTAATAGTCAGAAAGCATTGTTTTAAAACTAAACAAGTAAGACACTCTTACTCGGTCTGGAGTTTCGGTTTTGAAATATTTAGGTGAAGAATTGTCCTATAGGGGGTTATTTCTGGACTACTGATTAAGGGATATAATAAACACATACAAACCCAATTTGACTGAGATCTATATGATAATTTGGATCTTATGGCAATTTATGTTGATTTCATAGGGGTCATTTGTACGGGACCGAGGTCTGAACATGGACCGCTTTTTAACCAATTTCAACACCGTTCATCCTATGGCGAACAAAACTTATATATCAAATTTCATCAAAATATATTGATATTTGCGACCTGTAGTTTGATTACAAGGTTTACACACAGACGGACGGACGGACGGACGGACGGACGGACATCGCTAAAACGACTCAGAAAGTGATTCTGCGCTGATCGGTATAATAAAAGATGGGTCCAGGTCAAATATTTTTGGTAGTTACAAACAGCAGCACAAAGTCATTATACCCAAACCACATAACGGTATAGGGTATAAAAAATTCGAAGTCGAAAAATTAAAATTTTTTTTTGTATCCAATCAAAATTAAAAATATTTGAAGACTAAAATATCTTTTAAAATAGTGTTGGCTGATCGTTTGATATACATATAAGTAATACTAGCGAGATACCCAATTATCAATAATTTTTTTTATATATAGAAAAAAAATCTGTTCAAGAAATATGGAAAAAATTTCAGAACATATGTGTAAAACAGTGTAATATTTTACTCACCTTTCTAAAGTTAATTTAGAGAACTAACTTCAGTTTAAAATGAAACACAAAAAATGTGAAATAAGAAAATAAATAATACATCGCTACCTAAAGTCGTAAAGGTTGTAAGTCCAAAATTTAACATTTTACAAGAGAGACAAATAACTTAATTTTATTCTCCGACGATTTATTTTTTCAAAAGTTTTAATGCAATTATGTGTAGGTTATTCATGTTGTTGGTAATATTAAAAAAAATTTGAAAAATATGCTTGGTAGTGGTTTTTGAGCATTTTTTTGGACTTTGAACTTTTTCGCTTTGATCGATGTGATTTGGACTTAGCGCATTTTCCTATAGGAAATCATTTTTTTTTTTATAATTTATTTTATTTTTAATTATATTATATTGTTCATTACATTTTTAATTAGAAAGTACTATATATATCTTATAACTAAAATTTTATTACTTTAATAATGTTATATTAATATTAACACAAAAAAAAAAACAGTCTTACTTCTTTGCTGTTGAGTTCTTTAATAAAATATGTAATAAAAATATTATTCATGAGGAATATTATCATAAAAGTGATGGTGGTCTTTGCGCAACGTAGATTTCAAATATTGTAGGTCTTCCAATTTTTTAGCTGTAATCTTTATTCTTTCTTGATGTAGTTGTTTCAAATTTGACCACTCCAATGCGATTACTTGTCTGTCAATTCTCTGAGGAAGAAGTCTCCAATTATCAATTATCATTAAACCGAAGTTTATAACATATGTCACCATTTGGAATGTATTTAAGGCCACGAATATCGGTTACTTTTGCATCTCCTTTGCCACGCCCAGGGCGAATATTTTTACAAAACTGTACATTGCTGAATGTTTTAAAAAAAATCATGGGACAAGTAAGAAACATTATATGCTTCCGGAATTTTTCTTGCTGATTTGCATATTCCAATATAATCAGCAGGTACATCAATGTTTTTATTTTTCAAAGAACGCTCTATTGCGGAATGTACACTATCAACCTCCATTTAAGTATGTCCGGGCTCAAGAATTTTTTGTTCTATGATGACTTTATGTTTAATTGCTGTATTTAATAAGGCATTACTCATTATATAATTTCGGTTCTGGTATGTACATCCATCACTATAAATAATAATCTTCTCTGGATGGTCTTTTACACGCAGTATTTGTTTTTCAATGAAATATCCCCAAATGCTTGCAAATGCCTCCGCAGAGACTCCGCCCTCGGACTCATTCCATATAAAGCAATCTGTCTTTTTATTTTTAAGATTATAAAAGACTAAATTATGTACTTGCAGTTTTGTACGATAATTATGGCTGCTAGCTTGCGATTTGGGAGCCATTAACACTGCTTGAAGAGCAACAGTGTACACATGTGATTCCTTTTCTTTGTCTCTGTTTTTCTCAGTCCTGGCGTCTTCCTTTTTTTCTTGGTGCAAAAGATACTCCTCAAGTGACAGATTTCCAACAGAGTAACGGACGCATTTTTCGCACTGATCTTTTTTTGGGATAAATAATCCCAAATTTCGGATATTAAAAATCTCATTGAACTTTGTTATAGAAAGGTTTTTTACACAGTGTTTTGTGCACCAATCATTTACATAAAAATCGTAAAACATTTTTTTGGAACTCCACTCAGGCAAAAGATATTTTTTTTGAGTTCTTGCGCGACAATAGTGTGATTCCATTAGAGGAAGGGAATCAAAAAATGACTCAAGATTCTGTCTTTCTACTCCATAGTTCCTCTGTATGTTTTCCTTTGATTGCACTAAACGTTTCTTTATCCAATTTAACACAGTATGGTACCCAATGCTAAACGTATTCAAAAAAAAATTTTTGCACACACGCACAAATCTATTTTGTACCTTAAGTTGATATTTTATTGACTGGCTTCTTCTCGATTTAGTATCATCTTTTCGATTTCTGATTCGGACTGGGACTGATGTTTGAATTAATGTTTTTACTAACATTTTTTTGGCCGACCAATTCATTTGCCAAAATTTTTCAAATAAGTCTTTTCTTTGTACATCAGTTACCTGGGAACATTTCATAGTGCCAACATTTTTGCAGTTGCATCTCGGTTTAATTGCTCGTTGTTTTTTCACATTATTATAAATCCAAGAATCTTCGTGTTTTTTCCTTCCGAGGTAACGGTTTCCATTTTCTCTCAGACGTTTATTCTTTGCACTGAACCATTGACATTTAGAAATTTGTACCCTCTTTCTTCTACTCCGTGATTTGGAAGTTAATTCATACGAGTCGTCTGAATCAGTATTAAATCCATAAGGAACTAATCCAACGAGACCGTCATCATATTCCATTCAATAAGAAGCGTCATTACTTCCTCCGCTGATTAATTGCGAAGCGTTCATATTATCTATAAAAGACAGGAACATCTATAAAATAAAAAGGTTCTGAAATTATGAAAATAGGGACCGCACCTTAACTCTTACAAATGTTGGAAAAATTATGTTTCACTTTTTATAGACAACAGGATCACAAATATTTATTGGTGCAATAATTTTTCTAGACTGATAAAATCTTAAACTGACAAATGCTCAAAAGTAAAAACCATGCAGTTCCATTGAAATGCTATGACTACTTAATCGAAGCAAATATTTTCAACTTTAAAAAAAAAAAGTAAAAACCATGCAGTTCCATTGAAATGCTATGACTTCTTGACCAAAGCAAATATGAGTGGCTAGTGCACTCAACAGAGAATGATTAAAACAAAAAGGCTGGACTTTTTCGCTTTGTTTGTATATGTTATAGGGACTTAGAACATTTTCTTTTCAGTTATAAAAGGTGACAGGGCATATATTTTTGGTGGTTTTTTTCTTCAAGCCAGATGCGTTTTCAACTTATCTTGCGTTCTACATCAAAAAATACATTTAGCCAAAAAGTGGACTTACAACCTTTACGACTTTAGGTAGCGACATGCTAAAAATATAATAAAACAATCATATTTAGAAATATGAATATTTAGAAAAAATTTGGATAAAAATTAGACATACAAGCATATTAACGAAATCGGATGAATTGTCTAATAGGCAGCTTTAATAAATAGTCCTCTACGATGTTAGGTGGTTAATAGTAGCGTTGGAAATCTAGTCTCAAAAATCACATCGTGACTGCACATATATGGTATAGCTTTTTTTAAGCAAAACTTTTCATTTTCATTTAAAATTATTATTATATTTATAAACTTATAAATAATAAGATAGATGAATTTCGATTTATTTTTGGAGCATCTAACGTCGATATTATACATATGTGTGTCAGAATCCTAATTTCACGTTGACTTTCACGATAGTTGTTATTAAATAAATGGCTATCGTCTCTTTCGGTCCGATAGATCTTCGAAAGCAAGTGGTGTTGTTATTTATGCAAAAATCTCAATCAGATGTAAATTTAAATGAAAAAATCCTATGCACGATGAAACTCTGACCAACCGTGAGTAACTAGAAAATGAGGGTGTTGGAAAATCAACTAATTGGAATTTTTAGCAGTAATTTTACTAAGTGATGTGAATGCACTGAATAGAAAAACTTTAATATGAATGTACAAACAGCCAAAAGTTTAATAGAAGAAATGAGTGGCATTTTATTAACTCTAAGGCAATAAACAGTTTACCAGCAACACACTTTACATCTACTTCAAGTACGCTACCGGATCTTTGCTTTCAGGATAATCTTTCTAGACTAGTGTTCTCAAAACATGATTTTTTGTCCGGGCCAAGAACCAACGACAACTTTAAGTGATCTTAGAAATATATATTTTTCTATCAATAGAAACTCCGCATGCTGTAATGAATCTGAACCAGATTTTTTATATGCCTTATGTCGATGATCACTTGAACTACATCGTTCGTAAAGCTTTTATCTGTGGGTTTCTGGATCAACCGCGTATGTCCATTTATGTCCGTTTTGAGTTAACGATGCCAAATATAAAAAATTTTAACGCTCTTTACATGTGTTTAATTTTTTTTTTTAAATATTGGTCATTTCAGAGTTTTTTCTTTAAATAACGACGCAACTTAAATGTTTATTAAATTAATTTGCAGCACTAACGACGTACACTTGTGGACGCACAATTAAGTCACTCATGCAACATATTTTTCTGGGTGAAAAATTACCGGAACTTTACTTGTTGATTCATTCAAATATTTTCAAATATTCAGTGCCGTTATGATTTTTTGAATATATAAAAAATTTTTATCATTTCAATGTTTATTTTTGAAAATAATCAATCATTTCTTAGCACATCGCCGAAGTTAAGTGGACAAACAATTAAGTAATTTTAATTATCACAGGTAAATATTTGTATTAAGAAAACTTTATGGTAACCGAATGGGGTTTATTGGTCTTTTAAAACGTTTTAGCACCTTTTGCTGTAGCTCCATTTGACGATTACGGGTAAAAATAATAGCTCCACTACCGCTGGAATGGAGATCATTTGGAATTGCTTTCAAAATGTTGGTTCAATATCTGAAGTGGTGAAAATATTATCATTATCGGCGGAAACGTTGTTAACACTATTAAATATTATCAAAAATGTAAGACTTTTGATTATCTGCAAAGTCATAAACAACGAAAAACAACACAAGTGGAAGATAGGCTTATGGCCAGGATGCGTAAAATTGACCCATTCCTCATATCAACTTAGACTAGATCATGCATGGTGTCTGATATTGGCACTTAAATATCGGCAACGACCATAAGAAGGCTTCTGACTGAAAATAATCTTCATTGTCGTATGGCGAGAAAAAAAACCAAATGTGTCAAAGAAAAATATTCAGCAGCGCTTGCGGTTTGCAAAAACCACTTCCGTGAGGATCGAAATTTTTGGTAGTTAATAGTTTGGAGTGATTCAACAAAGTTTAACGTTTTCGAAAATGATGGCAGACCCTATGTGCGACGACCACTCTATTGACTGGACCCATAGTATACAAAAAAAACCGTAAAACACGAAGGGTCATCAGTAATGGTGTGGGGATGTTTTATTTAAAATCGATGGGAAAATGACTGGAGAAAAATGTACAATGATATTCCACAGAATAATCTAGACAATGTTTTTGCACTGAGATTTACTACTAGCATGGATATTTCAGCAGGATAACGATCCGAAGCATACATCTCGGGTCGATAAGACTTGGTTTGATGAAAGCAAGCTCAAAGTCTCGATTTAAACCCCATAAAAGATGTATGTGGAATCGTAAAACGGGCAGTTGCGGCTAGAAAACATAACAAAAATTGAACTCTCGGGTATTATTCAGGCAGAATGGAACAATATTACTTCTCAGCAGTATTACGTTTTAGCTAAAACAATGCAAACG
Organism: Cordilura impudica; assembly: GCA_963682025.1. NCBI lineage: Eukaryota > Metazoa > Arthropoda > Insecta > Diptera > Scathophagidae > Cordilura > Cordilura impudica. Next base: position 155,481,240 of record OY821517.1, read on the forward strand.
GATGTGCCGAAATAATCCTCCAAAGAGGGACCGAACAAAATACTAAAGGTTCAAAAAAATTTGAATTAAAAATAAAACACTTTAAATAAATTTTAAAAATTTCATTTCAGATGACTTAATTATATGTCCACACAAAATATTAGGCTGGCATTTGCCTTGTACAAAAAAAAAGTATTTACAATAAATAATTTTTTAAGTTTTTGTAATTAATTAACTGTTGGGTATTTAAACTTAATAAATGGAAATTGTGTTTGTTAAAATTTTGATTAAAACTGTTTTATTTAAAAAAAAAAAGTGAAGTATTACTATATAAATGGCTTATTTGTATGTCCACAAGTGTGTGTCAACCTATGTTTTATCGCTGACAAATTATTTTCTCAGAAAACGAAACATAGCGACATACGTTGTTATTAATGAAAAAAAATTCAAAATCATTTTGGATAATTTTTCAGTTTATAACCACTTATAAAAACAGTTGTGTTTATTTCTGTTATTTGTTGTCACTATTATTCTTGATACGTTGTTATATTCTCACCCTAAGTCCCGTTAACTTTCTGTTGACGAAAGCAAAAATAAAATTTTCAAGCAACAACAACTTATTTCTAAATGTGTAGTTGCACTGGTAGGTTTCTTTTATCTGCACACACTTTAAGTGTAATTTAAATATTGTTTTTTCGTCCTTCTCTAGGATCAATTCCTCTTAAGATGTTTTACTCAAAATTTTGTTTAAAGTATTTATTGCCCATATCTACAGGACTGTTAAATAAAAAGTAATAAAAATTTTACATAGAGCCCATCATTTCAAATATAACGTTTTGATTTTATGATATACGCGGTTATTCTAGAAAACCACAGTTATGTGTTATTCGGCGTAATATTGGTAATCTGCTTGATTAGAATGCTAAAAAAAATAATACTTTTGTCTCTTGTACGGTCGAGATTGGAATATGCCTCATTTATTTGGAGCCCCAATGCTAGCGTCCACATAAATCGTGTGGTAAAAGTTCAAGTAAAATTTTTAAATTTCACCTCTTTCATTTCTCTTCATTTCTCAGCCCCTCTCACATCTTCTGAGCATAGATGTGGTTGGATTTCTATGAAATCTCTTGAATATCGGAGGAAAATACACTCATTATCATTTTTGCGTGGCATAATTTGTGGTTATATTGATTGTCCTGATTTCTTACATTTAATTAAATTTTTGGTTCCTCAAATTTCATTGAGAAGAAACAATTTTTCCATATTGAGTTTTATCGAACTGAATATGGCCGTAATGAACCTCTAACCAATTCTATGAGATTATTTAATAGTTTTTTCAATGAATTAGATTTAGGTATTTCTACCAATGAGTTTAAAACCCGTTTGAATAAATTGTTGTAATTTATGTAATAAGCTGTTAGTTTGTAAGAATCATATTGTATTCATAGACTCAAGAAATAAATAAATAAATAAAGAGCACATTAAAAAGAACCAGAACTGCTGGAACATGTTTCTTTATGCCGACGAAAGCAAACTCAACTGTTTTGGATCTAATGGTAAGTCGTACGATAAATAAGAACTTAAAATTCTGTTCAAAAACGAAGTTTACAAATCCAAATAGCTGGTTTTCTAATATATTTTTATAATATTATCATATAAGAAAGTTTAAATTATAAATGAAGAGAAGACTTACCTTCGATTGATGATTTAGTGTCATCCAATTTCTTAAAAACCATGAATTAAAAATTTATTTTAATTAAATCTCTTAAATTCAGTAATAGCAATCAAATATTTATTTAATTAATATGCATATATTTTTTACTTTTGTTTCACTTTAATTATTAATTATTTATTTATATTATTTATTTATATTACTTTAGCCCCGATTCGCACTACATACAATGAAATTTTTCTTTCTGAAAGTCTAAGTTTATAGGAAAGAGGGAAGAGAAGAATGGCACGGGGTATATGCTTTCAAGTGATCGGAAATTCTCTTGTGCTTTTTTAATTGGTAATTAAATTAAAATTGTTAAAAAAGATAAAAATTAACTCAAAAAATAAAAAATTATAAAGAAAATAATCTAACCTATAAAAACAAAGTTTTTATTAAAACCCTTCTTTCCTTATGCATATGAGTTTTGAATATCTGCTTGACTGTGCTTGACTTTCTGTGAATATTTTCAAAATAATCTGTGGTCTCAGCAAGTCTATGGACCAAGTATCAGATTGATTGGATGAGGGACTGTGCGTGACTATGCGTGACTATGCGTGACTATGTCGAAGTTAAGCTTTCTCTACAACAAGTATGTCGACCAAATTTCAGATTGATTGGATTGGATAAAACAACTTATGTCAACAAACGTCGTTTTCTTTGAAAAAGAAAACTACCAATGCAACCAACCATGTAAACATAAGTTGTTGTTGCATGAAAAATGAATTTTTTTGTTCGTCAACAAAAAGTTAACAACGTATCAAGAATAATAGTGACAAAAAATAACAGAAATAAACAAACAAGTTTTTATAAGTGGTTATAAACTGAAAACTAATCCAAAATTATTTTAAATTTTTTTTCATTAATAACAACGTATATCGCCATGTGTCGTTTTCTGAGAAAATACTTTGTTATTTAAAGAAAAAACCCAGAAATGGTCAATATTTTTAAGAAAAAAAATTGAACACATATACAGAGCGTTAAAAATTAATGTATTTGGCATCGTTAACCCAAACTGACAAAAATGGACATACGAGGTTATTCCAAAAAACCACAGAATTATGCGTGTCAATGTACACGAGAAAAACATAATATGCATATATCGCACCTGTACCTCTTAAGTGAGTCAGCTCAAAATTTACAATTTTTCAGTAAAGGCAAAAAACGGTTTTTTTAATATTCATTATAAAATTTAAAAACAGTTGTTTTATTGTAAAGAATTGCGAATAATAAGCATATAACAGTTGTTGTTTTTGCGATTTTTTCTGTGATCATCAGAAATAACAAGTTTTTTGGGTGCAACTCAAAATATGTCTTTTTAGGGGATTCTAAAAAGCTACTCTTATAACACAAAGAGGGTTACAACTCTATTTTTTTCGAAAGACTAGAAAACCCGATGTAAGATTTTTACAGTGGATAGATATGAACACTGTGTATCGTTTTCTTGAAAAAAGTGAAAATTGAAAAATTTTGAGATACAGGTGCGATATGCAAGCGTTTACAATTCCGTAAAAGTCAATGTTCGTTGATAACAACAAACAGGATGGGCAAACGTTTGCGCACTCATCAATAAACAAAATTATTTGTATAGGTTAATGTTCCGTTAACCAATACAAATAATGACGTAGGAATACAGTTTGTTTATTATAATTATTTACCAAAAATATTTAAATTTTAGTATATAAGAACTGTAAATTATAGAATAAAGATTAGTTGTAAAAACTTAACTAAACTAAACAGTTAATTTTAATCATTCAAAGCACAGGGCATTTTAATGCTCGTATAAGATCGGCAGTAGTGCTTATAAAATACTAAAAACCATCCTTTTACAATAAACCAAGAATAGTCAAAATATTCATAAAAAAAATAACTTTCGTTTTAATTGCCATTACATAATCAACAAAAAGCAATAAATTCATAAATAAATTAAAGATTTTTCTTCTAGAAATGTCAAATAAGAAAAATAATGTTAAATATGAAAAAATCTTGAATTTCATTAAAAAAAATTTTAATGTATAGACAGGGATGAAAGCTTAAAAGAGAATTAAAAACCGTTTCAGAAAAAAAAAATTTCGTTGTGTGAACCGGGACTTACATTACTTTTGTATATCTTCCTTTTATTTTTGTATCATAATTTATTTAGATTTCTTTAACTTTCTTTTCTATAACTTCGCTACTTATTTCTTATAAGTATTATTTATTTGCTTTAATTTAAATAACTTCTCTTTAATTTTTTTTTACTTACTTTTTTTAATTATTTATATTTCTTTACACTTATTTTCTATAACTTCTCTTTAAATTTTTATGAACATTATTTATTTGCTATATTTTAAATAACTTCTCTTTAATTTTTTTATTATTACTTATTTACATTTCTTTTCACTTCTTTTCTATAACTTGTCTTTATTTTTGCAATATTAGTTATTTCTATTTCTTTAACTATATACAACTTCTCTTTATTTTTGCAATTTTACTTATTTATATTTCTTTAAATATCTATAACTTCTCTTTAAATTTTTTATTTACACTTATTTGCTCCTTTATTTCTTTTCTCTTTTATGTGTTATTAAAATCATGCCACCATATAAAAACGATTGCGCTTGCGAATAACTAACGTTGTTTTTACATTTTACTAAACCGAACAATCACAACGGAAAAAAATATAACAAAGCAAGAGAGTGCAGCAGCAGCGCTGCTACTCTTCAATAACTATGCACAAACACAAACTTTTTTCCTTTTGCAAATTTAACATACTTTTTCTAATAACTAGCTTAATTTGTTTTTTTTATGAAAACACTTATTTATTTTTTAAATTACATATAAGATTAAACACTTGTAAAAATCACAACAAAAAAAAGTACTCCGCCGACACAACCGAACCGTATGAAAGTTACCACGACACTAACCAAATGCAATTAAGTCAGACTTATAATATTATAAATTGATCTACTTAACATGTTCAATGATTTTATCCGTTTTTATTTTCCTCTCACATAAATAAAGAAATCACAATTGTCTCAGCAAGATGTGAAAGTATATAAATATGTATATATGTATGTACGTATTATAAATCAAATTACTGAGCAGGCTTTTTATACCCTATACCACTATGTGGTTTGGGTATAATGACTTTGTGCTGCTGTTTGTAACAACCAAAAATATTTGACCTAGACCCATCTTTAATTATACCGATCGAATCAGAATCACTTTCTGAGTTGCATTAACAATGTCCGTCCGTCCGTCCGTCCGTCTGTGTGTCGATGTAAACTTTGTAATCAAACTGCAGGTCGCAAATATGAATATATTTTGATGAAATTTGGTATATAAACTTTTGTCGGCCATGGGATAAACGCTGTTGAAATTGGTGAGAATCGGTCCGTGCTCAGACCTAGCCCCCATACAAATTACCCATATGAAATCGACATAAATTGCCATAAGATCCAAATTGTCATATATATCTTACTCAAATTGGGTTTGTATGCGTTCATTACATCCATTAATGAGTAGTCCAAAAATGATCCCTTTGCCCCCATATAGAGCTGCTTCCCGATCTTCGCTTAAATCTATTAAAAAACAAAAATATTGCACTGATTCTTCTCAAATTTTGTTTGTATATATTTTTGCAATATACAAGAGACTTTACCAAACATGATCAGCATCGGTCCATTTTTGGACCTAGTCCCTATATAGATATAGCATCCGATATGAAGTTTTTCATATCTGAAGCCAAAAAAATTAATAAAAATCCCACTCAAATTTGGTTTTTGCTTATTTTCTATGTCCAGTTAGTTGGGCCTGGTATATGGTATCGTATAGTCGGTCTAGACCGACTATAATTTTCTTACTTGTTTAACATGTTTAAGTTAATTTGATTTGAAATAAAACGAAACGTGGATATCTGTATGAAATATTCTGAGACGTATTCTAGGATTAAATTCTTTTAAAAATTAAAACAAAACGTAGGATACAAAAAAAAATTTTTTTGTTGAAAATGGTGGTATTTAAATGCTTAATTTTTAAAATTTATTCTAAAGAAACCATACACGAATGTAGATACATACATCAAATGAGGGTTTTTTAAAGATCATTAAATGGCTCTTATCCAGATGATATTTTAATTTGTAAAGATCTTGTAAGAAAATTATAACTTGTATTTTGTTTACTTTAATATATTGAAACCTAATATAAGTAGATCTTTTCCGAATTGTACTTTCCATTTGTGAAAATGCACTTTATCTTAATTCATTACTACAAACAGTGCGGTTAGCATTATATTTTTATATCGTATAGTTGTTTCCAAAAGAAATTTACAACCACGACTAACATACAAATTATTATACCCTATACCACTATGTGGTTTGGGTATAATGACTTTGTGCTGCTGTTTGTAACTACCAAAAATATTTGACCTAGACCCATATTTTATTATACCGATAGACCCAGAATCACTTTGTGAGTCGATTTAGCAATGTCCGTCCGTCCGTCCGTCCGTCCGTCCGTCCGTCCTTCCGTCTGTGTGTCGATGTAAAGCTTGTAATCAAACTACAGATCGCAACTATGAATATATTTTGATGAAATTTGGTACGTAAGCTTTTATCGGCCATGGTGAAATTCGGTCTATGTTCAGACCTAGCCCGCATACAAATGACCACTAAGAAACCGACATGAAGTGCGATAAGATCCAAATCATAATATAGATCTCAGTGAAATTGGGTTTGTATATGTTTGTTATATCCATTAATCAGTAGTCCAAAAATAATCCCTATAGGACAATTCGTAGTCATAGGTCCCATATAAGCTCCTTCCCAATCTTCACTTAAATCTATCAAAAAAAAAAAAATATTGCACAGATTTTTCTCAAATTTGTATATATTTTTTCAAAATATAAGTGACTTTACCAAATGTGGTCAAGACCGGTCCATTTTTGACCTAGTGCCCATATATATATAGCACCCGATATGAACTTTTTCATATTTGCAGCAAAAAATTAATAACAATGCCACTCAAATTAGGTATATGCTTATTTTCTATATCGAATTAGTTGGACCGAAAGATAGGGTCTCTAAACCATGGTATAGGGTAACATATGGTCGGTCTAGACCGACTATAATTTTCTTACTTGTTTTACTTATGTTTATGGCCTTTAAATTGTCTCGGTGTAAATCTTCTGCAAACAAAAAAAAAAAGATTATGATAAAATTTGGTCACTAAATGTTTCCATCAATGTTCTTATTTTTCCTCTTATGGATTTATCTATGCTGTTCTTCTTGAGAAACGAAAATTCCATACGCCAATCAATTTGGAGATTATGGGAGACATCCCTCTTTCATGAAATGAAATAGAAAAGCATATGTATCTAGAATTTTTTTTCCCAGTTTTTCGAATACTTAATACTACAGAGAAAAGGAATATCAGTTCACATAATAAATACGTTGTCACTTTACAAAAACCAAACTTTAAATGAAAAGAATAAAAAAAAAAGTAAGAGTGTTAAATTCGGCTGTGCCGAATCTTTGATGCCCTCCACCTCGGTTTGGGTATTGATAATATATATAAACAAAATATTTGAAAAAGTAAACAATTTGTCAAACTTCCTACCGAATTATTTCAAAAAATACACAGATGTTTTGCCTTTTTTGAGGTATATTTTTAGACCATACCTTGACATAATGATGCCCGATTTAACACATTTCAAATACCAACCTGCTCGTAGTAACGAAAATCAATATTATTTTAACTTTACCTAGGTAAATGGTTTATTTTGTTGAATGACCGTAATTTCAAAAGACAGATAGACCGATGCATGTATGGACATTATATGGACTCGAGTTGTTATAGGTATTCAGAATACAAATACTTTATGGGGTCGCAATTCATTGTTCAATGCGTTATAACAGAATACCAATAGTCACTATAAGGAATAATACTTTTCAATGTTTTGAGAGCTAAAAATTATGCGGTATTTCAAAATAAAAGTTTCTAAAAACCTTGGCAATTTTTGGTTTGTCATATACCAGGAAAATGAATTTTTTTTCAAAAAGTACTTTAAAAGAATTTACTTTAAAAAAAAAATTATTTAAAAAAAGTTATTTTATATAAAAGATCCTTGTTTGAGAGAAGGTAACTTTCTAAGAAAATTTACTTTAAAAAGAAAGTTATCATTATAAAAAGGTACTTTTTTAAAAAAAGAGTACTTTAAAAAAATACTTTTAAAGAAAATGTTCTATTTAAAAAAGGGTAGATTTTTAAGAAAATGTACTTCTTTAAGAAAAGATGCCTTCTTAATGGTTATTTGTTAAGAAAACAAGTAAGAATGTTAAATTCGGCTGTGCCAAATCTTTGATACCCTCCACCTCGGTTTGAGTATTGATAATAAAAATATGCATGCGTTTCCTATATACATTCGTTTCCGGTTATATGACATGACTTCTCGTTTAATTTAGTTTTTGCTAATTAAATAGCTCGACCTAACCTCCATTGCAAAGGTAATGGTTGTGTAGAGTGGCTATATGCATTAAATCGCGCTAATTGGAGATGGCTGTATAGTTTCTTTTAACTGGCCAAATATTTCTTCATTGCGGTCATAGAGGTCAGATGGAGTAACAAAATAATAACCAAAAAAAAGCTCTCTCAAATTTTTTATTAAAATTTTGCCATATTTGGAAAACATAGAGAATAAATTTATAATAATAAATAATCAAATTAGGGATGCCAAACGCAAAAAACCAAATGTCCCAAACATTTAAAATAAAATAATTTGTTATCTTTATTTTCTGAAAAACTTCAAATATTCATCCAAAAAAAATTGTGAAAAATAATATATGTATAAATAACATTCTCATCAAATTGCGTTTATTTATGTAACAATTTTTATGTTCGCAATTCTTAAATATCATTTGAGGTTTTCTAAAATTCATTGAATTTAAATTAATGTTTTCTGTAGTGCGAATTCAACGATCCGACAGAATTTCAACGATCCGACAATCACAATATATCGACAGCTATTGTTGTTTTCACTGAGGATTAAGTGATTCAATAAGTACACACATCTTAACGACAGTCGACAAATCTATTTTTCAATTTATTTAAACTGCAAACGAGTGGCATCTCTGTCAAAATAAGCGAAAAACACAAAGAATAGAAAAAAACAAATTACTTCGTGTTTGACAGGATTATCTTATGTTTATGTTTAATATCTTTATTTTTTTTTATTAATATTTCTGTTTATTTATTTGAAAATGAAATAATGAATTGAATATGCTATTAAATTTTTTTATTTATATAAAAAAGTTTTTTAATAGAAGCAAAATATTTTCACTATTTTATGATTTTTATTTATGTATGATGACATTTCAACCTAAAAATTTAAGTTTTTATCGATTGAATAAACAATACAAAAATGGTTGTCGTTTAGATAACAACAACAGCTGACTTTAACAATAGCGAATATCATTTAAAAAATTTACTGATAATTTTGCTTTTCTTTTTTAACGATTCGACAATCGTTAAAAGAAGTTACTGAAAAGCTATTAATTTCTCCTGAATGCCAATATTTTTTTTTTAATGCTTTCCAATTGTATTGCCTGTTTTAAATGCTAACTCGTATTTATCGAGATTGTAAATGTTGGTATTCGTTATTCTCTCAGACAACCCCGGTATATACGTTGTCGATTTATATATTTTTGTTGGTTTTGGTTCCTATTTTAAAATTTTACATGTTCGATTAAATCTCGAATAGTTTTCTTGGGAAATTCGTTTTTGCGCAATGTATCTTCGATAATAATAACGTTCTCCTCATAAAATTCTTCATCACTTATGCCCAAAACCCTTTTTATAAAATTTGTTGCCATATTTATTGTAATCCTCCGAGGAGGATCAGCAATTACAGGCGAAGCTGGTGACCCCATAGGTAATCCCTTCTGTTGCTCATATATATACTTTTCATATCTAAAATATCTTGTATCTTTAATACAAAAAGTTAAAATTTCCATAAAAAGGGTCTTTGGGTATTTTGGTATAATTTTTTAAACTGTCCCATTTTCCCTCAATAGTTTTAGCGCCAAGTTTACTGGAATGTTTGGAAACAATGATATCACACCAAGATTTCATCGCTGTCGACTTTTATATTGCTTGTTCTCGATTTAAATTGAACTGCATCTTTGACATTGTATTTAGAAGCTTTAGTTAGATTTTTCAACATATTTACCATATATTTACATAAATCATATGCCGGGGAATTAATGGAAGAACAAATCGGACGTAGTGCTATACCATTTTTATGGATTTTTAGTAATCCATATATACGGGGTGCTAAATCGGTTTTATTAATTAATCTGAATTTATCTTTAGACTCAATTATCTTCGTATTAAAAAGTTTTTCTACCTGTGAATTATGTTTATGTTGTAGAACTGTGGTCGGGTCTTTTGTTAGCAGTATTATAACAATTTCAAGATTTGATATCCGAAGCCAGCCTAGTCTTTTTTGAAGCATGCAACATATCTGTTGATTTTTTACAAACAGATCCGGGAAAAATGGCATAACAACAAATCCTTTAGTGAAGCAAAGAATAAAGTTCAGCAATTGCACGTGGTAAATGATGTCCCAGAACGCGCCGTGGCCATGGCTCATTCTTATATAAATGTAACAACTTCTGAAACGGACTTTCAGAATTTATTGCAGGGCATGGAACTACATCGCAAAAGCTCTAATAAATAATTGCAAAGAAAAAAAAAATAATTTTTTAATTTATTTTGGGTATGAGAAGTAAACTGCCTAGAGTTTGGCGGTAGTTGCAAAAAATTTCAAAATCAACCATATTGACTCTCATTGCAACCCATACTTAATATCTGAAAAGAAAAAAAACTAACACTAAAACAATATTTTTACAAAATTGGTACAAAGCGTAAAAAGGGTACAACTTTGGAACGGTAAGAGCAAATTCAATAATTTTTTTTTAAATGACTCATCCTTTATCCACATTTTAAACTGCGTCATTAGTTTTTTTTAACTTTGAAAGAAATTTTAAAAGTTGCAAAGCATTACTTTCAAAATTTATGCAAAATTTACGAAAAAAAATGTCATTAAAGAGACCCAAATGAGCAAAAAATTACCGAAGCTTACGATTTCTACATAGAAAGTAAAGCTCTAACATTCTTCTTTTAAAATATTGACTTTGTAACAAAGAAAATCGTGGTTATGGGCCAAGTAATAAGTAAAAGTAAAAAAATATCCGGGAATCCCGATTTTTGGGTAAAATTCGTCTTTAGCAACCTCTAAACCTCTTCGAAAAAATCTGAAAAATATCACAAAAATACTTTACCCCTAAGCTTACAAAAAATGCTTGGGCATCCATTTTTTTTTTTTTTTTTGGGGACACCCTAGTCCACATGTCACTTACTATTGATGATGATCAACAAAGTTGATAGAAATACATATGTATATTGGAAAAAAATAAATTAAAAATTTTTATAATTATTGCTTAAAAATTAAAAAAACTCTTATTTTCATTTACTTTTAACAAAAAAGTTCTTACAACAAAGAGAATCTTTTAACAACCGATGACCTTAAGCCGAACTATATGCACCCTTCAAAAAACATGTTTTTTACAAATTGTCACTTTACAAAAGTCAAACTTTAATGAAATGAATAAAAAAGATTCAAAACAAAAAAAAAACAAATTAATTACTAAAAAATTTATGGCAGTAAATTTCTAAGCAATACTGATAGAAAAAAATTTAGTTTAACAGTAGAATTATGAGTAGTAGAAAAATTAATAAATATTAGTTCTCACACACTGAAGAAGGGCGATATGATGAAACTGCTCACTGGTACTTTTTTCTGAACCGAGCTGTTTCAAACTGAAAGTCAGAGACACAAGCATTTTGCAAAAAGTGCAAGCTAAATCTGTGCAACAAAATTTTGTTTTTTTTATTATTTTCGCCACCGAAGGAATGAATACTTCATAGTTTTTTAAGCAAAATATATATTTTTTTTTTGAATTACTCTTGCTTTTTGTTTAAAATTGAAATAATGGACCTTGTTTAAATAAATAAAAAAAAAATCACTAAAAAAAAAACAAAAAATAAAATTATTACGATTTGCACAGAACCGCTTCAAGGCGGGTTCACTATATTGACTCATAAAATGAAAGGGAAGTAAAATATCTAATTTTTTACTTCAAATACGTGTTCTTCGACACATATTTAGTCTATGTTAGTTTTTTCATCCAAAACATTAGAGGATTAAAAAAAAAATATTTTATGAAAAAAAAAACAAATTGCAATCCTCAAACAGAGCACGCTCTGAAAAGCTTTATATTATATGAATATTACAGTTGAAGTATGTGTATGAAAACATTAAACAAATATAAAACCGAATGCAGCAATTAACTCTAATTGTGTTTTAAACTATTAAGGATTCTTAACTACAAGGAATACATTTAAGTAACCAAGAGAAAGGATTAAGTGATTAAAGACAAAAATAAACAACAGCGGCAGTACAAATAGTGTAAGCCAAAAGCGAAAGATTGAGTTATAAAATGCATATTCGAATAGCGGAGGCTTCACCCGAAATTACAAAATTTAAGCTAACAAATTATTTTCAATTCAACAATGAAAGATAAAATCTTTAATTAACCTAAATTTTATAAAGTTTAAAAAATGTGTTAATTATTTTTCTATAACTCGGGGTTGTTAAACAATTTTCATGGATGTAGAGTAGACGTATTTAAAATGATATAAATGTCTTCAAAATAAACTTGTAATAAATTTAAACTTTTGGAGAATGATTATCTTTTATACATTGTTGCTTCATAACTATTGATGCACTTTTTTTTAAATGAACTGAATGCACTTCCAGGAACTTAACTTCGAATAAGTTCAAAAATTCTGTCTGAAAGTATCTCTGTTTAATTTTTCGCAATTCTTCATTGATCAACGCCAAGACAACGGACCACAAAAAAAATTTAAGAAATATGACAATTACTCATATGCGTAAATTTGATTTGGAAGATGAGATCGATCCAGTACTTAACCCTGCTGTTAGGTTAGAAAAAACTTACGAATGTTAGGTTAATGGACCATTTGGTCCATACTTCAATATTCATACAAAATAAACATTTAATCTTATATTTGTATCTATTTTGGATCACTTCTCCCTAAATATTATTAATTTACGCTTTACTCAACGCTAGAGAAGGGCGCGTGAGTGAATTTTGGCTCACGCTCACGCAAGAAATTTTATAATCTTTCATGAATCACTCACTCGAATTTTTCTTTACCCACGCACTACTAACGTCAGTAAAATTATAATAACTCACGCTCACGCGTGATTCACGTGAACCACGCAAATCACGTGACGAGCGCAAATCTCTACTCAACACAGCTATTGTAAAAATTTGTTGAGGGATTCACCTTTTTGCATCTTTCTTTACTCAGGATAGCTAATGTAAAACACAATTGTGGGAATCCCCTTTTTTGCATTTTTCTATATTCAACATAAACAGTTATTGTAAAAAACAAGTGTGGGATTCCCCTTTTTTGTTTCTTATTTAATCAACATAGATTAGATATGTAAAAGAAAATTGTGGGATCCCCCTTTTTGATTTTTTTTGTAAAGAAGCACAAATATTTGTACTGCTTGTTTCATTTTGTGAGTTGTTTTCAATAGTTCAGACGTGATTTACTTACGACATGGCAAACTTGAACGAAGATCAGATGCGAGAACTACTCAATGCAGAAAGTGACTCCGATATTTCAGATGCGGAATTTGATTATATTTCAGAAATAGCGAAACAAGTTCTTCTGAAACAGATACTGAACGGAAACCCGTCCTAGCTGCAGCTAGCTCTGTTGATCCGTTTTTTATAGTTAAAACCAAAATGGTCACTCCATTACCTCAGCCTATTGGAGCTACGGCTGAGAATATTATATCAACGCAACCAGGAGCAACTCGATTTGCAGTGTCCAGATGCAGTGACATTCTGTCAGCTTTTTTGTTGTTTTTTCCGCCTCAAATAGAAAGAATTATCATCAGAAGTACTAATAAGTACGACAGGGTCAAGATTGGTGGCAAGTGGAAAGATATTGATGAAGACGCATTGCGCGCATATATTGCTGTGCTCATTCGTGCAGGCGCATGTCGGTTTGTATAATCTTGTTTTTTTATTTCAGCAAAATAGTTGGCTAATATAAAATCTATTACTGAAAGTGGAAAAAATGAAGATGTTCATGGTTTATTTGATGCAAAATTTGGTTGCCCCATTTTCAGAGCAGACAAATGCGTAGTTGCGATAAATTTGCTCCTTTTCGTAAACTGTGGGACCGTTGGGAACAACTTCTTCTAAAGTTTTACAATTGTCACGAAAATGTCACCATTGATGAGCAACTTGTTGCATTCAGGGTGCGATGCAGTTTTCGACAGTTTATACCATCAAAGCCAGCAAAATATGGTTTGAAATTTTGGTTATCGGAGGCCTCTAAGCAGGCTACGTGTGGAAAATACAACCATACCTTGGTAAGCCCAGAAATGCACAGTCTGAAAAGAACCAAGGCAACGCGTTGTATTGGATTTAACAGAAGGCTTGAAAGGGAAAAATATAATAGGCGACAATTTTTTTTACACTTTTGAGTTCGTAAAAAAATTGCAGGAAAGGAAACTTACATATGTGGGAACAGTACGCAAAAATAAAACATTCATTCCTCCGAAATTGCTGACTGTCAAAAAACTCCATTTGTACCATTCTACATTTGCATTCGATGTCATTGCGACATAAGTATCATACATCAGCCACAAGAACAAAGCAACAATATTGATTAGTTCAATGCACAAGACAGTTGTATTTGATGAGAGTGGATTGAAGAAAAAAGCAGAGATTGTTTTGTATTACAATTCAACGAAAGGTATGTTAGTTTTATGTTATCCTATAATTTCTAATACTTCATCTCTTTTAGGTGACGTAGATACTGCTGATCAAATGGTTGGTTCCTACAGCACAAAACGCAAAACAAATCGATGGCCAAAGATTGTATTTGGAAACATACTTGATATATCCGCATTGAATGCGTACATAATATTTTCTGAAATCGACGTTTCATGGGCTCCAGCTGATCGGAATCGCAGGAGACCAGAGTTTTTGCGGCAACTAGCACTTTCTCTGGCAAAGGCGTATATGATGAAACGGACTAGATTACCTCAACAAGAGTTCTCAGCACAGTTATTGACTGAAATACGATCACCATGCATAGTTCCAGTGGCCTCTTCAAATAATACTTCTAGTTCAGGGGCTCGAAAGCGTGGAATTAGTAGTTGCTGCAAGTTAAAGTCGGATATAAAATGCTCCATTTGCAGCAAGTTTATTTGCAAAACTAACCGAAAAACATGTTGCTTATCATGCAATCACAACTATTATAAAACCAACTAATAAATACTTATTTTTTTTAAATAAATGTAAAAAAAATCAAAGAAAATATACTATGGACCAAATGGTCCCTTAACCTAAGATTTGTAATTTTTTATTTTTCTCAGTCCCGTTTTAAGTCAGAACCTTGAATTTTTGTATATAACATGGTTTTATAAAAAGACCACGTGAGTTAAAAAATTAAGTCACTATATGTCACCGTTCAAAAATTACAAAGGAAACAATCCAAAAATTGGACCAAATGTGCTTAACCTAACAGCAGGGTTAATAAATTTGCTATTTTGGTTATAGTTACAAAAAGACCTGCTTTGACAGTAATATAGAATCGGACAAAGAATTAATAAACGAAAGCTAATTAAAATTAATTAAAAATCTGTGAAGTTAGATGTTATTAATTTTATAAAGGAACTACAATGCCTTACCACGCTTCGCTACGACTTTCCGAGACTTATTGAAATGTTTTATTTCATAATCAATTTTTACTACGAAGTGTGTATTCTACAATTAAAATATTTTATTTAATTTATTTTATATTCTTTTTTATTCCAATGCTTGCTGATATAAAATATTTTTTGTTTTTGCATTTGCGGTGCAACAACTAATAAATTTTTCGGCGTTCCTACTATGGAGCAAGGTACATATAGCTACCCATGGTATGAACATGGATTTTCCAAATTAAATCTGGCAACACTTAACTGTTGGCCTTCAATTTAGGATATCATTAGGCAGTTTTTCAATTAGCGATTTTTGATTTTGGCCATTTTTGATTTCAGCGATTTTGATGATTTTTGTTTGTGGCGTTTTTCGCGACTTTCGGTTCCGACTATTTTTGATTTTTGCGATTTTAATTTTGGCGATTCCACCCATATTTTCCACGCCACACTGTGGCCGAAATTTTGACTTCACTGGTAAAATTCTAATATTGTTTTGTTACTGATTTTTGAAGTTTTAACGCCGTTCACCAGATTAAGGTAGCCAAAGAATTCGTTTAAACTATTACTAATTGTGGACGTGGCATGCTGTCAAACTCTACTGTTTTTTTAATTTCAGAAAAAGGTGCTTTTTCTGTTTTTTTTTTATCAAAAATAAATTGTTACTACTCGCAAGTTATCAGCGATAATAACCGGCGGTCTTTTTTACTGGTTGGTAGGATTACAGACTTAAGATGTTGTAAGCGGCCACAACCCTACCGTTTAATATTAAGGATGTTCTGAAATATTTATTAAACTACTATATTTGTCTCAAATTTCAAATTTAACGGCAAAGAGCTTCTGGATAGCAAAAAGGAACAAGAAACGTATACCACCCAGGTACCTTTGTACCTGCCACGACCCGCCAGTAGAACACTTTTTCAATTTAAGGAAATTCCTATAAAAAAAATTTAAATTACGATAATTTAAACAATGGTATAAGTATACAATGGTGTGTTAAATTTGTGCTTTACGTAATTTATAGCCTATAATAATCATTATTTGTTCTATTACCAGTAATGATATCTGCTTACAAAACACACCACACTTTTGATATATTTGTAAGTAAGAATTTTAATACACAGAGGATGTAATTCATTTCAAACCTGGGTTTTTTATTATCATACCTTTTTTATACCTTTTTATTTTACCTTACAATGCACTAATGCAAGTAGTAAAGATAACACATAAAGGTAATTAATTTGTATAGTGGGTTTTTAATATAATATTTTAGGTAGTAATGCACTACTGCCATTTTCTTACCTTTTTATTTCACCTAGAGAGTGACATTTGAATACAAACTCAATTTCAGTACTATATTTCAGCAATAACAGTCATAAATAAAAATATTCAGAAAATATGGAGAGCCTCAGTTACAAAGAACTGGCCGAGGAGTATTTTAGAAACAAAAACCAAGAAGGCGATCTTAGTTACGTTAAAACAAAATTAAACTTAAATTCGTGTTGCATTAAAAGAATTATCTAATTTAAGAGGAATTATCTAATTTAGTCAAAGCACAAAAAAGAACGCTACAAGGAAGTTAGCTAAAATAAACAAAAGGTTTATATAAAAAGCGCAAACTGATTAGAAGGCCAGCTTACTGCCGCTGCAGAAACAACAAAGCAAGATAAGGCTGGAAGGCCACGCAAATCATTGGACAACTGCAGCGATAGATCTAAAAGGCGGAAACTTAAAGATGTTAACGATGAAATTCGATGTACAAATATAAAAGAATCTTTCCTATACCAATACCGATCACAGAAACAATTGACAGAAGTAGATATCATTGCAAAAATTGTTAAAGGTAGCCCAGTGAGAACAAAATGCATTCTTAAAAGTATACCAACTACGAGCGATGCAAAACAGTTCATAAATGAGGAGGTAATAGCATTATTTTTGTGTTTAAAATTAAAAAGACAGCAATATATTCAGCTCAGATTGCGCGTGGCGCGCCACTCACATTGAAAATTAATGTACTATTCAAAAGTTTCTTGACGGTCGCTTTCGTAGTCCTTCATATTTTATACCCTCCACTCCAGTGTGCAGAGGGTATATATAAGTTTGTCATTCCGTTTGTAATAATTAGAAAAAAAAATTTGGACCCCATAAAATATATATATTTGTGATCCTTATAACAACCGGAGTTGATATAGCCATGTCCGTCTGTCCGTCTGTGGAAATCACGATGACGGCATCAATCGGGCAGCTAGGGTGCTCGTTGATACAAAAAATGACTCACTAACATCCTGGGAAGTTTGCTATTTGAAATCGTCTAAATCGGTCAATTAGAGCCCGAGATTTTTTAAAGAACTAAAAATAGTCTTGAAAAAATATAATTTTCTATGTTGTTCTTGTCACGATCACGCCCTCAATAGGATAGCTAAGGTGATCATTTTTAGTGAGAACGATTCTCCAAGTTCATGGGAAGATTTCTGTTTCAAAAATCATTAAAATCGGTGGAACAAGTCCAGGGAAATCTCTGAAGAAGTAAAAAAAAAAAATAAAAATATGATGTTTCTATAGTGTTCTTGTTGTTATTCAAAATGTTATATTGTAGTCATAGCTGGACTTGTTGTTTTTGTGGTCGTTGTGGTAATAATATAATAAAAACTAACACTTTGTACATTTTTTTATCAACTCTGGTAGAAAAATTTAAAAGTTTCCATTGTTTTGGCATCACTAAAAAAATTCACTAGATCATTTCTGTCATTGCCACGAGCCTGCCTGCAAAGTTTCAGATCGATTGGGTCGCGGGAAAGGGGTTCAAATCGATCCAAAATTTTTTCGAGAAGCAGACACTACGAGTTAATATAAAGGGAGTAAAAATTCACCAGCATCTAAAGCAAATAATGCTAAAATATGTACCTAGTTGTTAATAAAAAGAAAACAATGTAAATTTAGCAAAAAAAAAAAAATTTATGTATTAATTTATTTAAAGAGAAACACACAAAAATAACGTTTGATGTTGTATTTTTTGTGTGTAATATTTACATACACATACATACACATATTAAATAATACAAATAATATACATATATTCTATATATGTATATCCATAATAACTGCATGTTAGAAATAAATCGGTATATTATTTCATTTACATAAATTTCTGCAATATTTTGTTGTGGGGAAAATACATTTCTTTTGCATTAACAGAGTATCACTTCATTTTGCTCAGCGTGACTATGCCACAGTAGATGGTGCCACAATTTTTGTTCTAATTAGCTTTGCAATAGTTATTTCTATTTTAACATGAATGTCAGTATTTTCAAATAGATGTCATACAGCACAATGCTAAGAGTATACACGGGCTGGCCTTTTATTTTTTCATACGTTTTTTCATTATTCTTTTACAAATATGAACATAAGTTTGGCATACTAACTTTTTGTTGTCTTTACAAAATAGAGTTACCGAGTTCATCAATGAGTTTTTTGCTTTCAAACCAGTTCTACATAGTTATATAGAATTATTATTCTGCTTTACCTACCAAATATCTGATTGCGATTACTTCTAATTTTTAAAAATTGTTTATAATTACTAAAGCAGTATTATTCACATATATACAAAATTGCACTTTTTAAATTTTCCATTCAAATTTTAGAAAATATCAATTCTAAAAACTTGAATTAAAAGTTCCAATTATAAATTATAAAATATTAATTAAATTTCAGAAAATCATATCAAACGTCGGAAATAATAATTTTAAATATAGAAGACATCAGTTGCATCAAATTCCAAAAAAAAAATAAACACCAAATATGTTTACATTTAAAAAATGTTTACATTAAAAAAAATATTGGCATTCAGGAGAAATTAATAGCTTTTCAGTAAGTTCTTTTAAAGATAGTCGAATCGTTAAAAAAAGAAAAGCAAAATTATCAGTAAAATTTTTAAACGATATTCGCTATTGTTAAAGTCAGCTGTTGTTGTTATCTAAACGACAATCATTTTTGTGTTGTTTATTCAATCGATAAAAACTTAAATTTTTTGGTTGAAATGTCGTCATACATAAATAAAAATCATAAAATAGTGAAAATATTCTGCTTCTATTAAAAAACTTTTTTATATAAATAAAAAAATTAAATAGCATATTCAATTCATTATTTCATTTTCAAATAAATAAACAAAAATATTAGTAAAAAAAATAGAGATATTAAACATAAACATAAAATCATCCTGTAATTTGTTTTTTCTATTCTTCTTTGTGTTTTTCGCTTATTTTGACAGAGATGCCACTCGTATACAATTTAAATAAATAGAAAAATAGATTTGTCGACTGTCGCTAAGATGTATGTACTTAGTGAATCACTTAATCCTTAGTGCAAACAACAATAGCTGTCGATATATTTTGCGATTGTCGGATCGTTGAAATTTACAGAATCGGACTACAGAAAACATTAATTTAAATTCAATGAATTTTATAAAATCTCAAATGATATTTAAGAATTGCGAACATAAAATTTTTTACATAAATAAACGCAATTTGATGAGAATGTTATTTATATATAAATTTTCAGAATTTTTTTTGGATGAATATTTGAAGTTCTTCAGAAAATAAAGATAACAAATTATTTTATTTAAAATTTTTGCGATATTTGGTTTTTTGCGATTGGCATCCCTAATTTAATTATTTATTATAATAAATTTATTCTCTATGCTTTCCAAATATGGCAATATTTTCTTGAAAAAAAGTTAGGAGAGCGTTTTTCGGTTATTATTTTTTTACTCCATCCGACCTATATTTATTTATTTATTAAATGTGGATATCACATACAACAAGATATAAATCTTTTTAATTACAGTATGTGATCTTATAATACTACCAATTTGTGATAGTAGTTACAATACTTTTAAGAAACAAGAAAAATATAAAAATAAAAATAATTTTAAATTATAAAAGTATAAAAATATAAGTAAAAAATTAATACATAATGGGAGAGTATAGAAAATATAATATAATCACAAATGAAACAATAATTAAGAAAGTTAAAAATTAGAGACCAAATCATTTTTAAACAATTCATTTTTAAATTGTAAAGCGTTGTCTGTTATTTGTAAATTGTTGGGTAACGAGTTTCACAGATACATGGTATTTTTAAAAAAATGCCAACTAGAGATTAATGTTCGATATCGTAATTGTATAAGATTATTTCCTCTATTGGATCGTGCAAATTGAAGGCGTTCAAATAAATAAGATGGTTCTTTGGTGTATATTACTTTGTGAAGTAGAATTAATGATCTTATTTTTATTAAGGCCACGAGGTCAACTCCGTACAGAGACTTAGAATATAGAGAAGTTCCATCATATCTCTTTATACCATACACATAACGTAGGATCGCATTGTAAGCTCCTAATAATTTCATTTTACTTTCTGAATCACAAAAAGCAAATATCTCACAACCATATAGTAACTTCGGCATAATGAAAGTTTTCGCGAGAAGCACACGAATGTTTAAAGGTATAAGATGTTGTATAGGGTACAACGTTGTTAGCATTACAAATATTTTTCCAGATGCAGAACTAATCTGATTGTTCCACGTGAGCGATTTATTAAAAATGCTTCCCAAATTCCTAGCATATTCCACAATTTCAATATTCTGATTACCTAATGATACTTGAATATATATAGGGATGGTTTGATTTCTTTGAGTTATAACTAAACATTTTTATTTTTTTGGATTTAAGTAAAGTCCATTTGAAGAAGCCCATTCAAATATTATATTGAGATCCTCATTAAGCTTTTCAGTGCATTCACGAATTAATCCATTTTTCATATATGGCCGCAATGAAGAAATATTTGGCCAGTTAAAAGCCAAAAAAGCACGATTTAATGCATATAGCCACCCTACACAGCCATTACCTTTGCAATGGAGGTTAGGGCGAGCTATTTAATTAGCAAAAACTAAATTAAACGAGAAGTTATGTCATATAACCGGAAACGCATGCATATAGGGAATGCATGCATATTTTCCAATATTTTGTTTAAATTTATCATCAATAGTCAAACCGAGGTGGAGGGTATCAAAGATTCGGCACAGCCGAATTTAACACTCTTACTTGTTTTGTTTAAGAGAAGACAAGCTCACTAATCCCATCCCGTCCAATTTTTACCGAACTACTCACATTAATATCTTATAGACTCGTGCAAAGTATTGAGGCCCTTTTATAGTACACTATTTATGTGATATTACATATTTTCTTTGTATGATGAATAACTTACGGGCTCACGCAAAGCCCCAAGGCTCTCACTGCTACACTACTACAGATATATTACATTTGATATTTACTTTGTATGGGGTGCCACGTCCATTATTTTGTGCTACTTCTTACATTAATACGGATGATCTCAGTCCATCCTTAAGGACCATTATTTTTAGAAACAGGTAAGTAAAATATAAAAAGAAATCCAAGAGTACGAACTCAACTACTTAAATGGAAAAACAGTGATAGTATTGACTAATTTCGGATTGAATTACACAACTTCAAAAACTCTGTCAATAAATCATCATGTTTCAATGATTTTTTCGTATTCAAGAGCTGAAGTCAAAATAACTGTATTTACGCACGGCAAGTGCGTATTGAATATGGTCTAAAGATTAAAAAGTCCTGTTGCATTATATATAACATTCCGTCAAATGTTTTTAGTTTTATTACTAATTCTCATCAAGCATATTAAAACTCAAAATTTTATATTAAAAGAAGATGACGCAGAAAATTTCATGTTTTTGTATGAAAATGAACAGGTATAACAAAAGTTTTTAACAAATTTTATTTCTTATTTCACGCGGCTTATGCTGCAACAGAGCTTTTCCCGTGGTTCGTACCAGGGATGAGTAATATCTAGCGTATGCGGACCTATGCAGGGATGGATTTATTTCTAATAATAATAATAATAATAATTTAGTACTAAATAAAATACACTGGTCCACAAATTAAGAAAAAATTTGACTGCAGAAACTAAGCATGTTTTTCAACTAATCTGGGTGCGCTGAATTAGAATCTAGCATAAGAATTGGGCTATCACGTCTTATTCATTTTTTATCGCATGCTGGCAATACTGTAAAATAGTCAATACTGACACTACAATTTCACAATTATTAATTCTAAATCTTCAGAATAATAGCATTTAAGCATGTTAGGGAGATCGTGTGTTACTGATTCAAGCTATTTTTGCTTTGTGTGTGGTGAATATTTGGTTGGAAAAAAAGGATATGCAATATCAGAATCATTAAAATATGCATATTTATATTATTTTGGTTTTGCTGTCAGAAACTTGGACAAACCGTGGACATCGACAATGTTTTGTAATAGTTGCAGAACTGTTTTATACAAGTGGTGAAATAGCAAGAAGATCTATTTCGATTTTTTTATTCCAGTACTTTGGAGAGAGTCAAGTAACCACCAAACCGATTGTTATTTGTGTTTAACAAAAGTTGCTGGATTCAATGTGAAAAATCGAAAAAATATGCGAATATCACATTGATTTCCAAACCAGTTTAACGTCCACCAAATGATCCATTACTAGTCATTCCCAGTGCTATGAGCAGTAAATCCGAAACATCTTTCACCAGCAGTGGTAGTCTGTATGAGGCTGATGATGAACGCCATTAAGTGACTCAAGCTGTGCTTCAGCAGTGGAAACATCTTGTAGGTGGGACAAAAGTAACAATCTATGAGACAGAAGCTTGGAATTGGCTGCATATTTTGAAAAGAAACACTTTATTCTGTTCTGTACTGATGTTGATGGTTTATTACAAAAAATGAACCAGCCATATGACAAAATTGAGTGGAGATTATTTATCGATGGCTCTTAGTACAGTTTAAAGTCTCTTCTTTTGCATAATGAGAATGAAAAGCCAATTGCTCATGCCATTAATACAATGGAAAATTACGAATCAATAACTGAAATTTGGACACTACTCATATACAACGATCATAAATGGAAGATCTGTGGTGAACTAACGTGCGTGATTTAAATTTCTTTGTATATATAGTATAGACAATCGTAAATAACTGTAAATCAATCAGGTCATTGGTTTGTTGACTGGTATGCAAGGCGGATTCACAAGATATTGTTGTTTCCTTTGTCTATGGGATAGTTGCGCTACATGCCATCATTACGTCGGAACAGGGTGACCAAACAAAACTGATATTCACCAGGCAAATAAAACATTTCAAAGAAACCACTAATTGATCCAAATGATGTTCTTCTTCCGCCGCTGCACATAAAGTTGGGCCTTTTTAAGAACTTTTTCAAGGCTCTGGACAAAGATGGTGCACCATTTAAATATAAATGTTTTTCCTAAAATTTCATATGCTAAAATCAAAAAGGCATATTTGTTGGCCCTCAGATCAGGAAGCTATCGATTGATGACAATTTTTCACAATGTTTATTGGAGAAAGATAAGGCAGCCTGGAAATCTTTCAAGAGCCTCGTGGACTGTTTTTTGGAAACAATAAGAGTGAAAACTAAAGACAAATTGTTGCTGAATTATTAAAAAATTATCACGAATTAGGTGCACGAATGTGACTCAAGATGCATTTCCTTCATTCACATTTAGATTTTTTTTCACAAAACCTATGTGCGATGAGCGACGAACAAGGGGAGTGTGCTCAGCAAGATTTAAAGAAAATTTAAAGAAATTATCCAGGATTTTGGGACAAAAGCATGCTGGGAGACTACTGCTAATACATGAAACCAATCCAACAGAATACAAACGACGTTCAGATAACGCCATGCACTTTTGAAAATTCATTGGTTTTTAAATAAACTAATGATTTTTTAGGTAAAAAACGAATAAAAACATTTTCTTGTATCTCGAAAACCTGACATGATAGAGAAAAACCAATTACAGATTTGAATTCCGCCCACCAAATTACCTGGGAAAGATATTTGGTTGCTCCAGTCCAAATCCTTGATTTCTAGTGATATGTAAAATTTAAAAAAATATATTTTTTTAATAAAAATATAACGAGCGCTTCTCGGTGATTTTAGTTTGTTTTGAATTTAGCGCCTTTTACTGTTTTGCGCTTTTTGGTTGGAAAAAGTTGGCATCACTGGAAAACTTTATGCTCCCATACATAAAATGAAAAAAGGTTTTACTGTTTTATAAAATATAATATTTTATAAATTGCATTTTTTTATTCCATTATATAGTTTTATGCTTAAAGAGTAACATTTTGTTATTGGCCATTTAAAAGACCTTTAATTTCATTACAATATTAATAGTTCTTTTACACATAGTCTTTGCTTTTAGAACTGGGAAAGGATAGACAAAGTTGTAACATTATTTTGTAATTACTAACAGATGTTATTAAACAAACACACAACGTCTATGGCAAAGCTATTTAGGAGAAGGGTCAGTATGTTTGTAGAATTTTTATATGTATCGTAAGTTTTCCTTTATGGCATGTTATTGTTACTAATTTGCCAATTTTCTTTACATGTGCCTGTAGTTTGAGTAGCTTTATGCTATTTTTATTTCTAGTACTTACACTTTATTGTAATTTAACTATTTTTATTACATTTTACATATGTAATTGTTTTAGGTTAATTTCATTAAATACGAAAGTATCTACTAAATTAACTGAAAGCATTTTTTTTTTATGAAAAAATCGATATGCTTACAATTATGATCAATTAATTTTTGTAGAAACTTTTATTTTAGTAATGGATTTTATTTTAATGAAAAATATTTACTTAATATAATTCATTACAAACGTGGAGCTTTTAATTTTGCGATTCCAATTTGTAAAAAAAAAACTTTCGTGTTACAAGTTTCAAATTTATAAAAAAAAGTTTTTAATACAAATAAAATCGTTTTAAAATTTAAGCTTTCTAGAGTTCATCTCATCATCTGTAAACTGCATGTTTTTGTTGAACAACATGCGAACAAAATATTTATAACATTTAAAAAGTTGCACTTTTCAAATATCTATCATTTTTGGCTTGTTTAACAGAAGCAAACGCTATAGGCAATTACATTTAAGTGCACAGCGTTTAAATAACCTGAGAACAAGTTCAGTTTTAATGTCATGATTGGCATCAGAGATCAGCAATGAATCGTTATATCGATATTCTTAGACACTCATGGCTTTTTAAGGAAAGGGAGTAGAGATCATTAAATTCAACTACTCTGATCTAATCATACTTGCGATAAGGTTGATTTATTAGTATAATTTGCAATAAATATGAATCCGACTCTGACATCCCTCTCATACCACATCAGTTTGATTTTTAATTTTAGGAAAATATACAATTGATTCAACTCATTTAACATCCATGTACAAATACATGTACACCGTTATGTGTATACTAGGGTGACAGCGGTTTGCATGAAAAAAAATTTTCAGTGGAATTTTGAGGGTCGGATTATTGTGACACTGGATTTAAAACTTTAGTGAGTAAAATATGAGCGAAATCGGACAATGCTTTCTGGACGCGCATTGGCTTCAAAGTTCAAATATGCATTTATATGTGCAAATTATCAAAAAAAAAATCATTTTTCACAAAAATCTTGATATTAATAATTGCGTTAAAATTAAATTAATTAATAAACCATAATTAAGAGTAAATTATCTTTCTAATAAGATAACAAAATCTATTATCGGTTGAAAAAGAGTTAAGTTATATCAAGTTCCCGCGTCAATAAATGCGCCGCAGACCACTTGATTAAGAAAATCGAGCCAACATTTTTAAAGACATTGAAATAATTACAACAGTAACAGTTCTGCAATCTCCTGATCCCTAAATGATCTTATGTATAGTATTTTGCATCTCGTTTATTGTTATGCCGCACAGTGGTTGAAAATCGTTTTTCATTGGCCAAAATTCTATAACTTTTGAACCGATCAAAATATTTAAGTAATAGATAGATATTTAGTTCAGCTTAACTTAGTTTTAATTACATTAGAATTGCTTAAGGACTTTTTAAGGAATTTTAGGTCAAATTTTAACTTTTGATTTTTTTTAACTTTTAGTGTTTATTATTTTGTTATTTATCAAAATATTTAATATTTGAATTTTAATAATAATTATAAACACTTTTTGTAATAATGGGATTTTTTTACTGTTACACTCAAAAAAAATGTTTAAACTCAAAAAAAAAATTGTAAAATCAACTGTAGATTTTGCTATTATTACTGAAAAATTAAAAATTTTTTGTTGTCAAATTTGCAAATTTGTTTACACCCAAAGAATATTTACATTTAAAAAAAAACGTTAATAATATTATCTAAAAATCTTGCTATTACTACAAAAAACTTATTACTTTTGCTGTCAACTTTGTTTATTTTAAAAAACATTTTAAAAATAAAAACTGCAATAGATTTTAATTGCATTTGTAACAATGGTAGGTTGTGTTTATTATTATTTTTTACTAATACTACATTTTTCGTACTTAAATAACAATGAAAGGCAATTATAATTATTATTCAAATATTGATTGCAAATATTCAATATTTTGTTCTGTGCTATTTCTGTTCTTTAGTAGTTTTTTGACTTCTTCATCTAAATCCCGATGTTCCAATTTCCATTGATTTCGAATACTGGAGATGAACGGATCTGACATTGCCAATAATATATTATATAGATCTTCATATGTGGAATTTCGTGAAATTTTTCTAGTATTGTGCTCTCTATCAAATCTGTAATCCTTATTCCTTTTTTCCTGAGCCTCCTCTGATAAATATCCAAGTGGCACCAAATGATATTTAATGACATCTCCTCCATGATAAAGGATTTTGTGAACTGTTGCAGATATATTTCTCCATGGGTTGTATATATTTTTGCAGTTTCCTTAGCATAATCTCCAAATTTTCTAGAGTCAATTTCATCATTGCACGCAAGTACTTCTAGGATTAATTTAAAATTAATATAAGCTTTAAATCCACTCCTGTTATTTCAGATGCTGTTTCTAGATCTGAATAGAATCTTCTTGCGGTATTGCCATCATTTGTATTGCCTGAACCTTGTTTTGGCAGATCTATAATCAATCCAAATTTGAAATATTCAACTTCAACATGTTTCTTTTTTAAACTTCTTAACTCTTTGTTGGTGTCGTTATTTCTTATTGATCCTGAAGACCCGAAATCCAAATCATAACTTATTTTTAGCATGTGTTTCATTAAGTCGTATTCTTGCATGTAGTGGTGATAATCCAAATTCATATGCATCGGTATTATCTAATGATTTTTTCGGGAATTGGTTAAACTAACTTAATGTTGCTTGGAATATAATGCAGCTGGATGCAGCCTTCGTGTTAGTCAAAGCCTGACCTACTTTTCCATCTATCATTGTCAGCACTAATTGGTAGCTTACTTAAATTTTCTGCCCATCTAACTGTAATTGTAATGGCTATAGTGTTGCAATTTGGGCCTTAATATCACTAACTTCTTTGTTAATGGCATCATGAGTTTCTTTTTTGAGTTCAAATTTGATTGGCCTGCAGTATTTCGTAGATGATGGTGTCTCATTTTTCCAAATGTCCATTGTTTGCGTTGTACTAGTCGAAGGCTCTGAATCTTACAAAATCTTTTTCAATCGCAATGGTACAAATGATACCATGAACATATCTGAGACCGAAGTATTTTCACATACTACTTGTTTGTATTGTTTCTGTCCCGAAGAACCATCACATCCCCATTTACAAAAAAGAATTAACTTTGTGTTTCCATATTTCTTTAACTCATTTCCTTTTATTGATTGAAGCAAGCGTTAGGCTGTGTCGTCAAGTACAGATTGTAGTTGTACCTCTGCCGAAATTGGTGTGATTGTAATAGTGTCCTTTGATGGAAAACAATCCATTTTAGCAGCGGTTATGTGATAATATGCTGGATACATATTTTAGTTTTTTTTCAATCGCACGCAATCTGAGCTGATTATATTGCTATTTTGTTAATTTCAAATCCAGAAATAATGCTAATGCCTCCTCATTTGTGAACTGTTTTGCATCGCTCGGAGTTGGTATACTTTTAAGAATATGTTGTGTTCTCACTGGTCTAGCGGTAACAGCTTTTTCAATGATCTCCACTTTTGTTAATTGGTTCTGTGATCGAAATTGATGTAGGAAAGATTCTTTTATATTTGTATAACCAATTTCATCGTTAACATCTTTAAGTTTCCGCCTCTTAGATCTATCGCTGCAGTTGTCCAATGATTTGCGTGGCCTTCCAGCCTTACCTTGCTTTGTTGTTTCTGCAGCGATAGTAAGCTGGCCTTCTAACCAGTTTGCGCTTTTTATATAAACCTTTTGTTTATTTTAGCTAACTTCTTTGTAGCGTTTTTTTAGTGATTTGACGAAATTAGATAATTGCACTTGTATTTCGGTGCTATACGAATTTAAGTTTAATTTTATTTTAACGTAACTAAGAACATCTTCCTGGTTTTTGTTTCTAAAATACTCTTCGGCCTGTTCTTTATAACTGAAGCTCTCCATATTTTATTGAATATTTTTATTTATGACTGTTATTGTTGAAATATATTATAGCAATTGAGCTTGTATTCAAATGTCGTTTTCTTATAAGCCTTCACAGAAGCCATCATGCTATATTTCTAGGTAAAATAAAAAGGTAAGAAAATGGTATTAGTGTATTACTACCTAAAATAATATATAAAAAACCCACTATACAAATGAATTACCTGTGTGTGTTTTCTTTACTACTTGCATTAGTGCATTGTTAGGTGAAATAAAAAGGTATGATAATAAAAAAACCCAGGTTGCTAATGAATTACATCCTCTGTGTATTGACATTCTGACTTAAAAATATATTATGGTAATAGCACAAATAACGACTATTATAAGCTATAAAATACCTAAAGCACAAATTTAATACACCATTGTATACGAGTACTTATAGGGCTGTTTAAATTATCGTAATTTGAATTTTTTAGAGTAATTTCATTAAAATTAAAAAATGTCAACCAACAGGCTGCGTCCCAAGTTAAATGCATCAGGTCAACAGCAAACATCAGTTTTCCCGCAACTAAAGGAAATATTGTTAGATCCCATGTAACCTGGAAGAACTCTACATTAGACTCATTACGCAAAAAAAAAAAAACAACGACTTAGCATAATTTCAATCGTTTTAAAAGCGACTCAAACTTGATACTTTATAAAAAAAAAACATAATGCAATCTTCAGGAGATCTGTCCAAGAAAGCAAGCTGCCTCCCTACAGAAATTTGCAGCAAATATCAAACATAGATCTACATCTCAACGTATGTGGAATTTATTTATTTATTCAGTCTATGGAATCATCCTTACAGACTACTTAAAATATACATTTATATTATAATTTATATATATAATTAAACATTTAACAAAATTGATATATAACATTTATTTAATTCAGTTAATTTAATGCATTTAAGTGTAATATAATATCTCTTCTCACAATATCCAAACTTTTATTAAAATCAATAAACTGTTACAGCATATTAAACTCATCACAAATTCTACGTAGTGGATTAAAATTAGCATCGTTTATACAATAATATTTGATAGTTAGAAAGTTATAATTTCTTGATGATCGAAAAGGAATATTTATATTTATTTTGTTGATAAGAAATTCAGATTTAAGACTACCATTTAACAGTTTTAACTGGAAAGTAACATTTAACATATGTCTGCGACTTTTCAATGTAGGATGCTTAATTAGAGCCAGGCGATTTTCATAAGATGGCAACCTCATATTAGGATCCCAGGCCAAACCGCGATGACAAAATAACATAAATTGTTTTTGGACTGATTCAATTTTATTCGAATGTATATGATATTGCGGATCCCAGACTACAGACCCATATTCGAGTATTGGTCTTACCAAGGTAGTAAACAATTGTTTTGTCGTATACGGATCCGAAAACTCTTTAGCCCACCGTTTAATGAATCCAAGTACACCAGTAGCTTTATTTATTGTTAGCGAAATATGACTTCTAAAGTCTAATTTTTTATCCAGATGTACGCCATGATCGTTGAATGAATCCACTAAATCAAGCACAGCATTATTCATAATATACCAACCATTAATTGGAATCGATCTTGTAAAATTCATATATTTCCATTTTTTGACATTTAGGTCCATTAGTTTAATATTAAACCAAGTAATTTAACGATCAATATCATTCTGTAAAAGTGATTGTTGATCAAGATTGTTGAGGGTAAAAATTAACTTTACATCGTCTTGTACCTTGAGGTACACCAGATCGATCTTGTAAAAATCATATATTTCCATTTTTTGACATTTAGGTCCATTAGTTTAATATTAAACCAAGTAATTTAACGATCAATATCATTCTGTAAAAGTGATTGTTGATCAAGATTGTTGAGGGTAAAAATTAACTTTACATCGTCTTGTACCTTGAGGTACACCAGATAATACTTTTATGTTGTTGGAATACGAGTTACGAAACTTAATACATTGTGTTCTGTCTTTTAAATATGATCCAATCCATTTTATCAGCAATATACCAAAGCCCATACGGTCCAGCTTAAACAACAATAGATCATGATTTACTTTATCGAATGCCTTGCTAAAATCATTATAAAGAACATCTGTTTGTTTCATATTAATAAAACCATACATTTACCAAAGTTGTAAGCTACAAAAGATTTGTTATTGTAGAGCGTGATTTGCAGAATCCATGTTGCGTTGGACATATGATAGAGGACACATGATGTGACAACGTGTCATATATAAGTTTTTCAAATAGTTTTGGAATAACACTTAATTTAGCAGCACCTCTATAATTCGAAATACCAGCTTTAGATCTAGACTTAAAGAAGGGAATAATAAATGATTTTTTCCAAATGGGAGGAAAGTAACCCAACTTAAGGGATATGTTAAACATATAAGTCAAAGGAATATACAATAAATGTGCGCAGCGCTAAAATGCAACTAGAAACACCATCAGGAAGAGCAGCATACGACAATTTCAATTTTGTCAGAGCATTCAAAACTGTATGTTGATTGATGGATGGTATATTAATAATTGAAGATTTCGATATTATGTATGGATATCAATGTTCCATATTTTCTATAATTTTTGTACATTTTGTTTTTCTTATTTTTAAGTTGAGATAGATGTTTTTTATTCCAAGGAGGACCATTCGATTTAGGAGGTAACATTTTAGGTACAGATGCCGAGAAACATTCAAAGAGGTGATGATAAAATATATGCAAACACAAGTCCAAGTTATCATTGCAACGAGATAACACATTTATCCAGTCAATTTGGAATAGATGGAGTTGTAAATCTTGGTAATTAGTTTTATTAAAGCAAAACATTTTATCGCTGTGAGTTAACTCCTTTTTATGAAGAGGATAGGAACAAAAGCAAGATATCTCAAGTGTTGGATGGTATATATCTTCCGGATTAGAAATACGGCTATGTCGCAATATTGAAAAGTCATTAGGTTCATTAACGAAAATAAGGTGCAACAGTCTACACCAAATGCATTTGTGGCGGAGTTGACTTGGAAAAGACAATTTTCCAATAAACCATGAATAAATGCAGCTGAAGAATCGGAATAATGAGATGGAACTAAATAATTGGTATCAGGATCAGCTTTCCAGGATGTAGACCGCATGATAAAATCTCCAATTAACATTAATAAATAAGATGGTTTTATATAATTTTGGATTAAATCAACAGCTTTCAGATGATCCTCATAAACAGAAAGCGGAGGAAATAATGTATATGGACCTGTTATTAATTTTAGCTAAAACACATATAATCTCAATATGTAAAAAATCGTTTAAGATAATTTCTTCAGACGAAAATTAGTTTAGTATAGCAACCAATACGCCGCCACCAGACTTTTTTATTACATTATTACACTGATTATTATTTTTATCAGATTCAACCAATACGCCGCCACCACACTTTTTTATTACATTATTACACTGATTATTATTTTTATCACATTCAATTCTTTCACAACTTTCTCTATATTTTCTGAAAATTTGATATTTAGGGCAAAAAATCTCAGAGTTATTAATTTTTTACTGCTATAAACGCATTACAGGAGCAAAACCTTCAAACATTATAAACATTTTATGCTCACTTCATCAATTGATATCGCTAACTGCTTTGTAGAATATTGGTCAGAGGAATCTGATGACAAAAATTTTTCTCAGTGTAACCGACAAGGCAAATCCTATTCCATGCACCAAATATTAAGTCATCAATATTGCAACAAAAATGCTACGAAAGTTGAAACACCAATGAATATAATAGAGTTAGAAGATGTTTTACATTCTGCCAAATGAAAAGCACCAGGTGATGACCTCATTTCATATCCAATGTTAACAAATTTAGGTTTTACTGCAAAAAACCACATCCTCGCACTTTTCAATAACATATTTATATTCAGTGTTTATCCTCAAGCTTGGAAAACTGCAGTTATTATCCCAATTCCAAAGCCAAATGAAGAGCATTATACAGTAACTAGATTTAGAACAATATCTCTTTTAACTTGTATAGCCAAAACCCTAGAATAGGAAATCGCCAGACGGCTTATATGGTTCTAAAAAACCAACTAACAACTTTATCACGTCTAATCAAGTCATGTTTATTTAAAAACCAGGTACCGCCGATAATCTGCTCTACATTCAACATTACATATCAAAAGCTTTATCTAGCAGAAATCACGTCAGCGTTCTATCCGTCGATTTTGAAAAAGCTTTTGACCGCATTTGTGTCCACGTTATCTTGCAAAAGCTAGCCAGTTGGAACATAGGGAGAAATATGTATTATATTATTAAGAGCTTCTTGAGTAACCGGAAAATAAAAGTTTAAGTTAACGGCCAACTTTCAAAAACATTGCCTTTGGATAATGGCATACCCCGAGGATCGCCATTATCTGTGGTATTATTCACAATTGCTTTTAACAAATTCAGTAAAGTCATCTACACACAAAACCACATTGAACATGCAATTTATGTTGATGATGCGGTTATTTTTGCAAAACTTCAGGATAACAACAAAGTCAGGGAGATCTTTTCAAGCACCTTGAAAAGCACTGATAAATAATGCTCATCTTCTGGAGCTAAGCTTTCTATTGAAAAGTACAGTCTTTTACATATCTGCAAAAAATTCAGTTGCTCTATTTCCGACATGGAATACAACAATATTAAACTCAAACGAGTAGATCAGCCTTGCATACTGGGAGTTATTTTTGACAAAAGTTTTACCTTCACACAACATTGCCAACAACTTAGGCAAAACTTAAATAAAAAAATAAATATTATAAAATATCTAACATCAAAACAAGTCATGATTCAACTATGATAAATATAACACGATCTTTTTTACTATGGTGGTTGCTGTGCACCATCTTATATAAAATTAATTCAAGGCCCTTACCATGCAGCAACCCGTCGTAGCATTACAGCATTCCCTACCAGTCCCACCGCACACATTTAGCTGATGCCATCTATCAAGGAGCATATTATACATATAACGTACAAAACAAAACTATGTATCAAGAGGTCAGTAAAACTATAAAAAGTACACGTGCCTTAACTTCAATCTACAATTGTTGGATGTATACATTTTTCTCGTAATATGAACTTACCCATTCGCCCTATATATATAAAACTATAACCAGAACCATCATGGATAGTTGAAAATTCATCTCTTCTATTAACAACGGTTGATTTCCCTAAATCCACTACTACATCTGTTGTTTATAAACAAACATTCTTAAATATTTCCGACCACTTAATTGGACAATATTGGAAATTACTGTACACTGATGGATCAAAGTCCAATGACTTCACCACCTTTGCTGCAGTAAAACAAAATGGCTATCTCATTAATACTGGTTTCATCAATGATAACTGCTCCAGTTTTACAGTAAAACCTTTAGCCATGCTCATTGCCATAAAATTTGCCTCAGATAACTAACAGAAATATATAATACGCACAGATAGCCTTTCTTCTATTCTTGCCACAAAAAATTCCCTGCACGATTCACCATAATTAAATAAAATCAGAAACAGATGTATTCGACAAAAAAAATAAAAATAAAATAGTTAGTTAGTGAGTTATTGTTCTTTTTTAAAATTAAAATTAGTAATTACATTTTTGTTTTAAGAATAATATACTTTAAAATAATAAGGAACATACGACTATTACATTGTGACGTCAGTCGGAGAGAGAGTTACTTAACTACGTTACAATTATGTTTTTTTTTTGGCAATGTGAATTAAGTTCTTTTCTATAAACCATCGTATCTGTAATAAAATGATATATTTGTTTAAAATATTTTTTGGCATTATTTAGCAAGAAAATCAAATAATTTTCCGTTAAGAAAGCCTTTTTAAAATATTAAAATCTGAACTCGAGGAGAATTGGGCATTTGGCTATTAAATGAGGTATATCTTCTGTATCATTAAGATTGCATAGAGAACATATATGTACGTTGTCTCTGCTGTTGAAATCTTGTTCCATTGAGCTCAATTACATCGCATCTAGCTTTAAAAATATAGCTTATTGCATTTATATTGTCTGTGATTTCAAAATAAGTTTGGTGTTCTTTAAAATTAAGCTTTAAATAGAGACGATGAGTTTTTCGAGTTGCCGTT
Source organism: Cordilura impudica (assembly GCA_963682025.1). Taxonomy (NCBI): domain Eukaryota; kingdom Metazoa; phylum Arthropoda; class Insecta; order Diptera; family Scathophagidae; genus Cordilura; species Cordilura impudica. Next base: position 155,516,406 of record OY821517.1, read on the forward strand.
TCTTCATTTATTTCCATTTCTCTTAATTTAATGACATTCATTATATTTTACCTTAATAGTTCCCAGTCTTCCTTTGTTGTACATTCCGAAATTCTCATTGTGCTAAAATCAAGTGCTAGCTTTTATATATATTTTTACAAATAAGTTTCTTTCTCAATTATTAGTTTCGTAAGCTGGTTAGGTAAGCGATTTTCATTATATTCTTATTATATAAAGAAGGTGTACATCTAATATGTAAATTTGTTATTTTCAATGCCAGTTTCAAGCATTTATACATACTAGGCGGCTTTATTTTTGAACTTAGCCAATTTACAAAGCAACACTTTTATTATTATTGTGAATGAAGATAACAAACTCATTAACAAACATATTAACAAATTTAATAAAACACACATAGTATATGTATAATTTTATGTTTGTGTTAGTAGCAAATTTAAATGCAATTTACTCATAATAAAAGAAAAAATTTAAGAATCTGTAAATCTGCAAATCGGCTAAAAAGAAATACCTTTAAAACATGATGCGTTTGGTAAAAATCAGGATAAAATGTTAGAATAAAACATCGGTCACAAGAAATCGCCTAGCCTATTAATATTATAGATGTGGGTGTGAAAGCCGGCAATTTTAAAATATTTTTTAATAAATATCCCTGAAGCTTGTCCACTTCATCGAAAGGGTAAAATTCCCACATTTGGGCTCCATATGATTAAATAGCTCGGCAAACCGATTTAAATAAATTCCACTTTGCATCTAATCCAATCTCTTTTTTTTTTGCTAAAAAATCTTTCAAGGTTGCATTTATAGAACTTTTAGTGGATATATTTCTATTTTCCAAATGTTTTTTAAATGACATTTTTGGAGATAAAGGCGTTCCTTTAAAAAATTTACCTTCTCTTGTTGAAATTTTTCCTCTATTTCTAAATATCATCATTTCTGATTTATTAAAATTTATCTCAAGATTCCACATTTTACAATATGTTTCGAGGTTTTGTATCATACTTTGCATTATACTGATATCTTCAGCATACATCAATAATCTAATGTTGGTAGATTCTACGTTTGTTCCCCCTTCGAGATAAGAATACAAATCATTTAGGTAAATGGAAAAAAGCGTTTGGGATAGCAAGCATCCTTGTTTTGCTCCAGATGAAGTTTCGAACTCGTCAGATAGATATTCTCCATTCCAGACAGCAAATTTAGTATGACTGTAAATACTTTCTATCATACTAACCATTTTAGTTGATACCAATGTTATGCAGTTTATTAATAATTTTCTCTAGACTTGGTCGAATGCGACTTTTAAATCCACAAAAATGCGTACAGTTTTTTCTTTCCTTAAACTTTAGGCGGACAGTCGCTGATAAATTATGCAAATTGTCGGCAGTGGAATATCCTCCTCTAAAGCCAGCATCTCTAAGCCAGCTCAGTTAAAATATTGTGTCTACTAAGCCAGACATTTAGTCTATTATTAATGATAGCCATAAAAATCTTTTCTACTGTATTCATAAAAGATATACCTCGACAGTTGCTAGCAATATCTTTGTTACCTTTTATACTTGTAGTGAATTTTTCATCTAATAATGAGGATTGAAAAATAAGATTATAAGATTGTGTTAGTTCTTGTAGGAATGTACCAGATGCATTTATTAAAATTTAATTCTATCTTCTCCAGGAGCTTTGTTCCACTTAGCCTTGGCCAGCACACTTTTTATTTCTAATATATTTATTGGGTAATCTAAATCGTCATCAGTGTAAAAGATGCGCACATACATTATATTGTTTGAATTTTGTGATGGAGTGAGTAGATCAGCAAAGTATTGCCTTTGCTGTACAAAGTATTGGTTTTGCTGTACAGAAATGGGAAAATGAATGCCAAATTATGGGAAAATGCCTGTTAAGTCTATAGGAAATTCATGTTAAATGGTTAAAATGCATGTCATGTGCATGTTTTTGTTTTTTCAAAAGATTTTTTTTATTTGCAGCTTTAAAAATCTTTTTTCTTAATTCAGCATGTAATTTCCTTACATTTAGCATGCAACTTCCCTAAATTTAGCATGCAAATTTTTCTCATTTTTAACAGAAAAATTCCCATTTTCAGCATGCGTTTTCCTATAAATTTGCCCAAATTTAGCAAACATTTTGCCAGTTTTGACATGCATTTTTAACATTTGGCATGCATTTCCTATAGACTTAACAGGCATTTTCCCATAATTAAGCATGCATTTTCCCACTTTTATCAAGCGCTTCCCTTTATTCCCTTGTCAGATTTACTTTTTTCATATTTTCCCTTGTTGGCTTCTGTAGGAATTTGGCGATATAGTTGTAATGCACTTTTTCCCTGGAGTTAAAGCATTTTAAATTAACCCATTTGTTTTCTTATTTAATTTGAAACTCGTTTTCATAACAATTTTGTTTTGACATATGTACAATGTCGGTCATTTCCTTCAATTGTAATACATTTCTTTGCTGTTTATATGAGGATAAGTTTTGATTCAGTTTTTCCCTGTATTCGTTTATATTTCTCTCACCCCATTTGAGTTTAGGCAACAATTTCATTGGTTTAAAAATGTTTGCAATTTCTATGTTCATAGTCAGCATTATTGGCATATGGTCGCACCATATCTTATTTTCTACCGTAAACCTTTCAATTGTTACCAAATTATCATGTGCCATCGCAAATAGATCAATAACTGATTCGGCTCTGCTGCTCATAAAAGTAAAATTGCCTATTTCATCACCCATTTAAAATATGCAATCCAAAATCTTCACACAGGTCCAAGAACATCTTCACTCTCGAGTTTTCCTAATGATCTCCAGATTTCCTTAAACTGAGACCTGATTTGAACGTTGATTTAATAAAAATCGTCATAAAATCGGGTTATTGTAAGCTTCCTATTCGGATATTAAGATCTCCTATTATAATTAGGTTTTCAACAGCTTCGTTAATAAGAAAATTGTATCATAATCTTCCTTCCCTGATGCTGCTCTCAACTATAATGTTATCATATTAATCGCTTTATTCAACGTTTTCAGTATAATATAGTTTATGACATTTTCTGTTCTAAATTAACAGTTAATATTTACTCGTTAAATTAAAATTTAAATAATGAGGGTACCTTCACTTATAGGTATATTCGGAAATTAATATACTGACTCAGCGGCAGACGAAGCCAAACGTCGACTACTTTTTAAATATTCCAACCAGGAGCCATGGAAGATACAAAACACCATCATTTGAATAATTCAAAATTACAAAAATGCTCAAACTATCAACATTATTATAAGACTTTTAATCCACTGGGTATCAAAGCAACCTTCCCGAAAATCTGCATTAGAAAAGAAACCAGCACTACTGCACGCCTTAGAATTGTGAACTGCAAATTTTCGCACAAATACATTTATGTGTACCTCATGTAACACACAACTGAACACTAAACATAATCTAAATGAGCGCACCGCCTTCAATTCAGCCAGAACCAGTATTATCGGGTCTAACAAATGCTAAAAAATATATGTGAAACTAATATCAAATTAATTTGCAAATGCTTACTCTAAAATAGTTTATAAAACCTAATTTAAACAGGTAAGAAAAATGCGGTCGACTATATGATACACTATTTCACGGCTTATCTCTTCGTTGCAACTAAGTGGACATCTATATATATAAAAATTCATTTTCTGTTTGTTTGTTTGTTTATTTGTTTGTTTGTTTGTTTGACCGCTATACAAATTTTTATTTTTCAACCGATTTCCCTGAAATTTTGTACACGCGATCTGTATACCCCAGGAAAGGTCACCATATGCTTTTTACCGGCCACGCCTACTTTCACGCCCACTTTTTATGTAAAATTCTTTTTCTGTTTTATTCATATTTGTTCACTATACAATTTTTTATTTGTTAACAGATTTCTCTGAAATTCGGTACACACTATCCCTGTACTCCACCTAAGGTCACCATATACTTTTTATCAACTACGCCTACTTTTATGCCCACTTTTTATATACAATTCATTTTCTGCTTTTTGGTATATTTGTTCGCTATAAAAATTATTATTTTTCAACGGATTTCTCTGAATTTTGGTATACACGATCTTTGTAGCCCAGGCCAGGTCACCGGGTGATTCTTTCGGCCACACCTACTTTTACGCCCACTTTTTGTATACAATTCGTTTTCTGTTTTTTGGTATATTTGTTTGCTATACAAATTTTTATTTTTCAACGGAATTCTCTGAAATTTGGTACACACTATCTCTGTACTCCAGAAAAGCTCGCCATATGCTTCATACCGGCCACGCCTACTTTAACACCCACTTTTTGTATACAATTAATTTCATTTTTTGGTATATTTGTTCCCCATACAAATTTTTATTTTTCAACCGATTTCTCTGAAATTTGGTACACACGATCTCTCTGCTCCAGGGAAGGTCGACATATTCTTCGTTCCGGTCACGCCTACTGTTACGCCCACTTTTTGTATACAATTCATATTCTGTTTTTTGGTACATTTGTTCGCTCGCCATATAATTCTTGCCGGCCACGCCTACTTCTACGCCCACTTTTTATACAAAATTAATTCTATACTACAGGGAAGGTCACCATATGCTTCTTACAGGCAACGCCTACTTTGCGCCAACTTCTATGTATATAAAACTTATTTTTTTCCTTTTATTTGTTTCTTTATTTGATTGCTATACAAACTTTTATTTTTCAATGGCTTTCTCCGAAATTTAGTACATATTCCAGGGAAGGTCGCCATATGATTTTTACCGACCACGCCTACTTTTACGCCCAATTTTCATATAAAATTCACATTTTGTTGTGTGGTATATTTCTTCCCTATACAAATTTGTACTTTTCAACGGATTTCTCTGATATTTGGTTTACACGGAAATAACTACACGGTGAACAAATTCCCCAAACTTAAAAAAAAGGTACCCAAAAGAAATGAACAAATTCCCCTTTTTTTTAATCGGAAGAAACAATGAACTTACTCCCCAAATTCATTCTTAAATTTTTACATATTTTTATTTAATGAATTTTGTTAAATATTTATTTTAGTAAACATTTGCATACTGCTCTCAATATATGTCCTACAATAAATGCATTTAAAATGAGTATTCTTTTCAATAGCGTCATTTCGTTGCGCGGAAGCTACGCGCACGGGGAATACAGCTTACCTTATCGGAATGATCTGAAAAATATATTTTGACAATTAAAATAAGTTAGCAACAGCTTGGCGGCAGCACTGGTGTGGTTGCCAAATGCACGAAAGCGGCGCGCGACCGCGGACTCGGACGCGACGGATGCGGACTAAGCGGCAGAACGGGTAGTAGCTGCGAGGAAACGGCGCGAGGCCCGCGGACGCGGACGCGGACGCGACGGATGCGGACGCGACACGCTCGCGGAACACAGCTCAGCTAAAATATCGCAACGATCTGAAAAATATATTTTGGCGATGAAAATAAGTTGGCAACAACTGCGCGGCAGCACTGGTGTGGCTGCCAAACGTGCGGAAGCGGCGCGCGGTGCGCGACCGCGGACGCAACGGATGCGGACGCGACGCGCTTGCGGAACACAGCTCAGCAAAAATATCGCAATGATCTGAAAAATATATTTTGGCGATTAAAATAATTTGACAACAAGTGCACGGCAGCATGGGTCTGGCTGCCAAACGCGCGCAATCGTGGGCGACTCGCTCGCGGAACACAGCTTAGTGAAATGTCGTATGATAAATTTTATCTACGTATGTGAAATAATTACCTGTTGATAAAAATAGGCCACACATATACTATAAGCAGTTGCTTAAAGAAACCTTGCAACACAATAATAAACGTCGCATTAGTCTTTCATTTCTGAAACTTGAATTTGACGTCTCTGCTCAATGATGATCACTTATTGAATGAAGTAATTCAATTTTTAAAAGTTGTGATTCCTTTAGTTTGCGAACCATTCCGTTATATTTGATGTTTATAAATAAACTGAAAAAAAAACTTAAAGCGGTTTCGCAACTTATTTTTGAAGCATTTTTGCTGCAGCATCTTAAAAAACTTCTAAATTAAAAAATCAAAAAATTTTTAATTAAAATAAAAAATGAATTTACTGCCCATACAAATTTTTGGGGAGAAAGTTCATTTTATTGAGGAATTTGTTAATTGGGGACTAAGTACTCAGCGCCTGGTAAGCATAGTGAACCATTTTTCAAGTCAAAGGCCTTTGTATTCCGGGCAAGACCGGGTAAAAACAGCTAGTAGAAAATAAGCATAAAACAAATTTGAGTGGCATTGTTATTATTTTTTTTTTTTTTTGCCTGCAGATATGAAAAAGTTCATATCTGGTGCTATATTTAAATGGGGACTGGATCGAAACAGGGACCGATCCTGACCATATAATTTGAAAAATTATATACAGACCAAATTTGAGAAAAATCTGTACAAAAATATTGTTGTACCCTATACCACTATGTGGTTTGGGTATAATGACTTTGTGCTGCTGTTTGTAACAACCAAAAATATTTGACCTACACCCATCTTTAATTATACCGATCGAATCAGAATCACTATCTGATTCGATTTAACGATGTCCGTCCGTCCGTCTGTGTGTCCATGTAAAGCTTGTAATCAAATTGCAGGTCGCAAATATGAATATATTTTGATGAAATTTGGTATTTGATCTTTTATCGACCATGGGATGAACTCTATTGAAATTGGTGAGAAACGGTCCATGTTCAGACCTAGCCCCCATACAAATGACCCCTATGAAATCAACATATATGGCCATAATATCCAAATTATCATACAAATCTTAGTCAAATTGGGTTTGTATGTATGTATTACATGCATTAATCAGTAGTCCAAAAATGATCCCAATTGGACAACTCTTTGTCATAGGCCCCATATAGAGCTGCTTCCCGATCTTCACTTAAATCTATCAAAAAACAAAAATATTCCACTGATTCTTCTCAAATTTGGTTTGTTTATATTTTTTCAATGTATAAGTAACTTTACCAAATATGGTCAGGATCGGTCCATTTTTGGACCTAGTCCCCATATAGACATATCATCCGATATGAACTTTTTCATATCTGCAGCCGAAAAAATTAATAAAAATCCCACTCAAATTTGGTTTATGCTTATTTTCTATAGTATATAGAGTTAGTTGGGCCTGAGAGATAGGTCCCTAAACGCAAGGTATAGGGTATCGTATAGTCGGTCTAGACCGACTATAATTATACCCTATACCACTATGTGCTTTGGGTATAATGACTTTGTGTTGCTGTTTGTAACAACCAAAAATATTCGTCCTAGACCCATCTTTAATTATACCGATCGACTCAGAATCACTTTTAGAGACGAAATAGCAATGTCCGTCCGTGTGTGTGTCCATGTAAACCTCGCAATCAAACTACAGGTCGCAAATATGAACATATTTTGATGAAATTTGGTATATAAGCTTTCATCGGCCATGGAATGAACGCTGTTGAAATTGGTGAGAATCAGTCTAAGTTCAGACCTAGTCCCCATACAAATGACCCCTATGAAATCGACATAAATTGCCTTAAGTTCCAAATTATCATATAGATCTCATTCAAATTGGGTTTGTATGTGTTTATTACATCCATTAATGAGTAGTCCAGAAATTATCCCTATAGGAAAATTCTTAGTCAAATTTTTCTCAAATTTGGTTTGTTTATATTTTTTCAAAGTATAAGTGACTTTACCAAATATGGTCAGGATCGGTCCATTTTTGGACCTAGTCCCTATATAGACATATCATCCGATATGAACTTTTTCATATCTGCAGTCAAAAAAATTAATAAAAATGCCACTCAAATTTGGTTTATGCCTATTTTCTATATCCAATTAGTTGAACCGAAGAGATAGGGTCTCTAAACCATGGTATAGGGTATCGTATAGTCGGGCTGGACCGACTATAATTTTCTTACTTGTTTTTTGATAGATCTAATTGAAGATCGGGAAGCAGCTCTATATGGGTTGTCCTATCGACTCAGAATGTGATTTTGACTCGATTCTGATTCTGAGTCAATCGGTACAATAAAAGATGGGTCTAGTTCAAATATTTTTGGTAGTTACAAACAGTAGCACAAAGCCATTATACCCAACCACATAGTGGTATAGGGCATAATGAAAATATTCATTCATTGCAGCTAGTACTCCTTATCATAATTAATTATTGTAATTGTATCATTGCACTATGGTCAATTTTGGCCAAAAATCAAAAAAATAAAAAACTTGTTTTTGATAAAAATTGTTATGCCAAATTAAAGTCTGCACTTTAGATCATACGATTTAATTGTTCTTCTTCTTATTAAAAATTTACTTTGTTACAATTAATCATTCAAAAATTAACTCATTTTTTAACTCATATTTTTCATATCTGCAGTCAAAAAAATTAATAAAAATGCCACTCAAATTTGGTTTATGCCTATTTTCTATATCCAATTAGTTGAACCGAAGAGATAGGGTCTCTAAACCATGGTATAGGGTATCGTATAGTCGGGCTGGACCGACTATAATTTTCTTACTTGTTTTTTGATAGATCTAATTGAAGATCGGGAAGCAGCTCTATATGGGCCTATGACTAAGGGTTGTCCTATCGACTCAGAATGTGATTTTGACTCGATTCTGATTCTGAGTCAATCGGTACAATAAAAGATGGGTCTAGTTCAAATATTTTTGGTAGTTACAAACAGTAGCACAAAGCCATTATACCCAACCACATAGTGGTATAGGGCATAATGAAAATATTCATTCATTGCAGCTAGTACTCCTTATCATAATTAATTATTGTAATTGTATCATTGCACTATGGTCAATTTTGGCCAAAAATCAAAAAAATAAAAAACTTGTTTTTGATAAAAATTGTTATGCCAAATTAAAGTCTACACTTTAGATACTTTATATTTCTAAATACTCCTAAATATCAAAAGTAAGTATCCAAAAATTCAGCATCCAAGCTTTTCCAACCTATTAACAAGAGCAATTTTAGGGACCACGTTATTCACAAACGGGGAGCTTTTTAATTTTTATTTTATTCACCCAACTAAAAAAATGGATGAATTAACATAAATAATGGTAAAATTTATAGGGGAACGTGCAAACAAAATTTTTTAAGTGGTTGTATTAAAAGGAAAATTGCTTGTTAAAAAAAAAAGTGGACGTTATGTAAAAAGTATAAGTCAGTTTTTGAAGCACGTGAATCACAATGGTTAAAATCAAGTTTTAATTACTTGGAGCATGAATTGTGAAGAACTTTTGTTAATAATGGGTTTTTAAGGATGCTGGAACTAGTAATCAATCCAATAGAGGAAGGCCAACAATCTCTTTTAATGAATGTTCAGAGAGAAGCAAGCGAAGAAAAATTATTGAAATATGCAATCTATATGAGTCATCTCTAGTTCACAAGGCTTCGCAGAAACTAAGTAAAATAAAGTGTAATGCAGTAGATACAAACATTCTATTAGATAATGGGGCTTTAGCTGCATATATTTATGGATCTGCAATTGACAAAAGCAAAATATAATAATTTAAGATCATACAGTGAATTGTTGTTTGGAGCTAAATATTATCCATCTTATCCTGAAATCCTAAACAGAAAAAAAGACTGCTATCCAGAAGATATAAGCATTAATGAAAAGGGGGCTTCTATAAAACTTCAAGCGCTATTGGTTCATACTTCCAAAAGAATTTTTTTTATCAATTGAGGCTGATTTGAAAGATATAAATGAAACAAAATTTGAGTTAATTGGAAAATGGGGCATGGATGAATCAACTGATCAACAGATTTTTAATCAAAAGTGGGAAAATGAAGAAGAGCAAACAAATGTTGATGAAAAGTCTTATTTATGATAGCATTTGTTCCCCTTCAGTTAATTTTAGTAACAAGTAGCAAAATTATTTGGAAAAACGAGAAACCTGGCTTTATTCGGTTTTGCAGGCCTATGCAGTTTGAATTCATTAAAGAAAATAAGGAAGTTGTGGAAACAGAATATAAAAACATTACGGAACAAGTAAAATAATTATTGCCTACCGAAATTGAATTTGAAGATTCTCGCAAACTTGTGATCCAATATTCTCTCTTATGTACTATGGTTGATGGAAAAGTTATAAATATCCTTAGACAACAGCCGTCAACCAGGTCTTGCAATATATGTAACGCAAATCCAAATTATATGAATAACCTATCATATGTAAAATCATTGCCACCTATAGTAAACAACTACAAATTTGGATTGAGCACTTTACATTGTTGGATACGCTTTATGGAGTGTCTTCTCCATATTGCTTATAATATGGATTTTAAAATGTCATTTGCATCAAAAGAAAATAAGATTTTAAAAGCAACCAGAAAAACACAAATTCAAACTGAAATTAAATATACATTGACGTATATTTAGTAAAAAGGTTTGCATGTATATTTCAAGTACTGGCTTCGGGACACGAAATTAATAAAACAAAATTAAAAAACTTTTGTTATGAAACTGCTGAACTTTATATGAGAATTTATACATGGCACAAGATGCCTCCGACTGTTCACAAAGTATTAATACATGGTGCAGATATTGTGGAACATATTGGAATCCCAATAGGATCATTAACAGAAGAACCTCAAGAGGCTTCAAGCAAAATTTTCAAATCGGCCATACTCAATCACAGCAGAACATTATCAAGAAAATTGAACAACGAAGACGTCATTCATTATTTACTTATATCGTCAGATCCATTAATTAGTAATATTAGAATAAAGAATGAAAAAAATGAACAAGTGATGTTCGAAGAAGCCTTAGATCTTATTTGCTAAGATTAGACTAACAATTTAAAATATCTCTGTATCTAGATAGCTATATACTGTAGTATAAAATAAATAAAATTATAAAAAAAAAAACTTTTAATATGAGAGTTAATTTTAGAAATAGGGAATATAGTGGAAAACGGCTATAAATATCTTGAAAAGATTGGAAAACTCCGACCTTTATAAACGTAGTAATTTTTATAACAATTTTAAAGGGAACAACTAAAATGGTCGTTATTTCCGTGTTGTTATAATCTGATTTTCATAATTTTTTAGTTTATATACAGATAAAAAAATGTTTTACGGATATTCGTATCTGTCTTCAAAAATAAGACGATATTGACAAAATTTATATAGTTGGAAAGCATAGAAATATATTATTTTATATAATAACATAACATATTTATAAGAACTTCAAATGATTTGTTTATTTTATATAAATAGTCCATACTTTATTGGCCTACCCCTATATACATAGTGCCGAAATTGGTATATGTTCAAAAATAGTATACTTTACTCGCAAATCAAATTTCAACTAGTTACATAAAGAAACAAAAAAGATATAGATTTTTGGCCGAAATTGACCATAGTGCATTGTAGTTAATAAATAAATAAAATAAATAAATACATATGCCCCCTGCATAATGGTGGGGATGGTATAAAAATAATATTCTAATATCATAAAATTTAAATATTTTTTCTAAATAAAACTTTAGTTTTTTCCTAATATATCTAGCTTCATTTGCAACAAAATATATAATTACAAAAAACATAGTAATTTGCTGGAAAATCACAAAGTTCCTCTGTATGACAAATTTCTATAAAAACCCAGTCTCCGTGGCAATGACTACCACTGTAATTACTATCTATGCCATTTACGCATGGTCGTATTCACCTTAGCATGCATGATGATGTATTGGAACGAGTTACAATGTAGATATCTATATTTATTATATGTCCAACTATATTTTCTGGTCATCTACAAGATTTTGTGTAATTACAAGTTTATTCGAACACATGTTGACACCTTTTCTACATATAGTAACAAGCAAAGACTGCAGGCATAGATTTCCCATACACTTAAAATTTCATTCTCATGAATAAAACTTTTATTGTCTCATTTGTTGTTCTCAACATTTTGTTAAGGATGTACACTTGCAATGTGCGACAGAAGGTATAATGGTAGACACATTCAAATGCACTGACACATTTGTGCACGGCACAGTTTATTTATTGGTGGTTCTAAATTCCCTCACAAGGATATCCACAAGTACACATGGGAATCACCAAACGGTCAATATCGTAACCAAATAGATCACATACTGATCAATAAATAATTTTTAGGTTGCCTACTGGATGTTAAGACCCGTCGTGGCGCCAATATTTACAGTGATCATCAACTTTTAGTTGGGACTTTTAAACTACGTCCAGCAGCTCATAAGCGCTATACAAAGCGCAAAAAGTACAACTTACCTCGTCTCCTAAATCCTCAAACACAATCGGCTTATGACGACTTACTGAAGAACAAACTGCAAATAAATGGACATCTCCCTTGGCAAGAAATTGCACAAATTTGTAAGGATAGCGCAGAATCCGTCCTTGGTATTCGTTAACGCGACCACAAACCTTGACTGAGTGAACAAACATGGCAACAGATCAAAGTCAGAAAACAGCTAAAACACAAATTTGATCGTGCAAAAGCAACAGAGGAGAAACAAAGATATAGACAGGACTATGGACACGTTGCACGTAATGTAAAATCAATGGTAAGAGCAGACTGTAGAGCTTACTATAATAATATTGCTTCAGATATGGAAAAAGCCGCAAATACTGGCAATCTACGGGATGTCTATTCTGGCATAAAACAGCTCAGCGGGAAAAAATTAAACACAACGTCATCAATAAAGGATCAAAACGGAAACGATCTAAGTACCATTGACCAACAGCTCGAAAGATGGCGGGATTATTTCTCAACAGAACTCGCAAATGTTGAAGAAACTTCCTCCCCTTCGTTAGTAGCACGCCGCACAGTGGTCAATTTCGCGAGATAGCGGTCAAAACTCTATAACTTTTGACCGGATTGGTTTTTTTACGCAATTTGTTTTATTCAATAGGAGGGACTTTAAGCTTCAATTTGCGTGTTCAAACGTAAAAATCGACTGATAGGAACGTAAGTAATTTGGAGTTAAAAATGCATTTTAATTTTTTGTTGAGTTTCCATGTAAAAGTTGAATATTTTGACATTTTAAATAGGTATTTTTTTATAATTTCTTATTTTCTTCAATCGTATTTTACAACCAATACTTATTTATTATTCCTAAACTTAATTTTGGTCAGAAAATGCCAACATTTGGCCCCTGACATTTATTTAGTCTCAATATTCACAGGGGCCAAAGGTTGGTTTTTTTGGAAGAAAGCTAATTCTTGTGAGGATTAAACTGAAAAATAACACTGAAATTCCCAACAATATCAATACCATTTGGATAAATTATATACAGAACACAACATCGATAAAATTTTAAGTAAACTTTTGCTATTGATTTAAAGTGCACATATATTTTATTTAAATGTATTAATAAAAATTTATACTAAAATTAGAAACAAATTATAATCTTTAAACTAGTATTAATTAAACAATATTAGTAAATATTTCTTCCAAATAGCTTTGATTTTGCAGTAGTTGTTTAGCTTCTTCATCTAACTCTAATGAGGTTGATTTCCATTTTTGTCGAATACTGGACATATATGGGTCTGATGTGCACAACAAAATATTAATAAGATCTTCATTAGCACAATATCTGGAAATTTTTCTTGTATTGTGCTCGCGAAAGAATCTGTAGTCTTTGTTCCTTTTTTCTTGGGCTTCTTCTGAGAGATCTCCAATTGGAAGCATATTGTGCTGAATTATTTGTTCCCCATGGAACAAAATTTTGTGAACTGTGGTTGGCATATGTATCCAAGAATATTTTTGGTTATAAAGGGTTGCTGTCTCATTAGCATACTGACCAAATTTTTTTGCATCTATCTTTTTGCTACATGCTATAACTTGTAATATGATTTGGAATCGTCGTATTAAATCATAATCTACTCCAGTTATAGAAGCTGCACTTTCTGGATCGGAAAAAATCTCCTTGCTGTGTTTCCATCATTAGAATTTCCTTCTCATTGTTTTGGCTGGTCAATTATATCTTTTTTTTTTGCTTTCTTTTTTCCAAATTTTCTTTGTTGTTTCTCACTGTTTCGCCTAACGGGCCAAATTCCAAATCGTATCCCAATTCAAGAATATGCTTCATAAAACGAATTCTTGCATGAAGAGGTGACATTCCAAATTCATATGCTTCATTAAAACTATCGTCTTGTGTTGGTGGTTGGCTCAATTGACTTGATGTTTTTTGGCATATGGTGCAGCTTTACGATGACTTTGTTTTGGTTAAAGCTTGTGCAACTTTTACATCAATCATTGTGAGACACATTTTAAAATTTACTTCAATGTCTTGGTCTTCAAATTTAAATGTTACTGGTTGAAGTTCTTTAATTTGATCATTTATTTTTCGAACTTCTTCATCTATGACATCTTGAGTCTCCTTTTTGTAAGCAAACTTTATTGGTCTACAAAATGTTGTTGACGAGGGAATTTCATTCTTCCATACATCTATCTCTGCAGCTCTACTAGTTGACGGCTCTGAACCAATATAAGTTTTTGTTAAACGTAATGGAACGAAAAAAATCATGAATAAATTGGCATCTGATGAATTTTCCGCATTACATTGTTTGTATTGTTTCTGGCCAGAGGACCCATCACATCCCCATTTAGAAATTAAAGTCATGCTGCAATTTTTAAACTTCTTTAAATAGTCAGCATCAAATGTCTTTAATAATCGTTCTGCAGTGTGTTCAAGAAGATCCCGCAATTTTATTTCTGCTGAACTTGAAGTTACACTAATAGCAGTTGGTGAAGGTAAGCAATCTTTTTTGGCAGAAACTATATCTCGATATCATGGAAAAATTCCACAATTTTTTTCATTGGTTCGCTTCCGCAATTCTGTATATTGGTTTTTAGTCATTTTCAAATCCAAAAATAGTGCAAATGCTTCTTCTGGAGTAAATTTATTTTCTTCAGTTGGTGTCGGCATACTTTCTAAAATCCTTTTTGTGCGTCTGGGGCTTGCTTCCACTATTTTTTCAATGATAGCAATTTTACCCTTTTTAGTTTTCGATGGTTGAATTTGATGCAGAAATGAATCCTTTATGATGCTACAAGAAACTTCTTCATTGATATGTTTAAGCTTGCGTATTCGTGATCTTTCACTACAATTATCAATTGGCTTTGCTGGTCGACCACCTTTTCCAGTTTCCGTGGTAGTTACTGATGGCTTTTTAAAAATAAGTTTATTTCTTAGCCATTCTTGGTTGCGTGAGTAAAACAATTTCTTGTTTCTGGAACATTGATTGTACCGTTTTCTTAAAGTATTTAAAAAGTTTTTTTATTTTTAAGTTATGAATTTTAATTTCTTGTTTGTCGCATATTTTGAAGAATGGATTATTCATTATATGTAAAATAATGTCGTTTTCATCTTTCCGTTCAAAATATATATCAGATAAAACACTATAACTGAATTTAGCCATTGTTTAAACAATAATGAAGAAAACAAATGAATGCATGGATTAATATACTATTGCTCGAAGTTTCAACATGATATTTTTTACCTCTTTGAAACATAATGTAACAGGTATTTGGTTATTTCCATTGGTTTTAAATTTATTTGCAATTTTCACGTATTTAAGTTGTGTAATATTAGATGGCAATAAAATCTTCTTTACCTTTTCCAAATGAATTGCTAGATACCACATAATTTGAGAGTTAACAGGTACTGGCAATAATATAAAAGGTACTTGGTTTTACCAGTTATTTCCATTGGTTTTAAATTTATTTGCAATTTTCACGTACTTAAGTTGTGTAATATTAGATGGCAATAAAATCTTTTTTACCTTTTCCAAATGAATTGCCAGATACCACATAATTTGAGAGTTCTATTGTCATTTTTGTCAAAATTTTGATACACCCTTCTATGTGGACTAGGTCCAAATATGGGCCAACTTCTCCTAATTTCAACAGAATTATTTTTTGGGTCAATAAGAACTCTTGTACAAAATTTCATCAAAATATATGCATAATAGCCACTTTCACATACAAATAACTTCTCAAAAAATATGACGTGCATTTGAACCGAATATCTTACCTTGGGTCAGAAAAATTGCTGTAGCTCAAAAATTGCAGTCCCGATGCATGGACATGTATATATAGGAATGTAGGGGAGAGTTAGGACTACAAAATAGTAAATTTGTGTTTTGACTCAGCTTGACTCACAGGAGTTGTGCTCTATGAAGTAGGAAATTTCCGAGAAATTTGACCTTTTTTAAAAAAAAATTTAAATTGTTCTGAAAACAGTAGAGGTTCAATTTTGTTACCAGTAATAGGAAATAAGTTATGTTACAACACAAAATCTATTTCGTCCAAAAATCTGAAAAAAAAAAAAAAGTTATGATCATTTAAACTTTAAAAATTAACTAAAAATATCATAAATTTACTAAATTATGAAAAAGCCCATTTTGGACCACCCTGTTCTCAGTGAAATAGTTGAAATAGAGTTCTAATTTTTTGGCTCCCGAGGTCTACTACTGTCTACTTTCATATGAGTCTAATAACTTTAAAATCGGAGAACAAAAACCAAAAGGAGTTTTGGCCTCTATCTCAAAATATTGGCCACAGTGCGCCGCAATCCAAACCGGCTAATATCAACGTCATCACCAACCTTACATGAAGTACAAAAACCCCTGGAGAACCTGAAGAACCAAAAAGCTTCCGGTAGTGACGACATCCCAGGTGAACTCCTAAAATATGGTGCAACAACACTTGCCAAATCCTTAACCCCAATTATAAGCGAAGCATGGGATACAAACTGTATACCTCGTTCTTGGAAGAAAGGCGTAGTAATAACTGTCCCCGAAAAGGGTGACTTAACGTTATGCAAAAACTGGAGAGGTATTACTCTACAGAACGCAATATGTAAAGTAATGTCGCTTTTAATTTTGGGTAGAATAATGCCGGTGGTAGAACCTCTCCTCCGCACAAAACAAGCTGGATTTAGCCCAACCCGCTCTTGTGCGGACCATATCAACACACTACGTATCATCATTGAGCAATCTGTTGAACATAATTCACAATTGTATCTTCTTTTTGTGGATTTCGAGCGTGCATTCGATACACTGCCTAGGAACGCTCTATGGAATGCATTGGCTCTTAAGGGTATCCCTGAAAAGATAATCAAACTTATTAAGGAACTTTACAATGACTCAACTTGCGTTGTGCGTTTTAACGGTCAGGATAGCCAATCTTTCCTAACAAACCGTGGGGTTAAGCAAGGCTGCGTCTTATCGCCAACTCTGTTTCTAATTCTCCTGGATTGTGTTATGCAAAAGACCAATTTAGATTCACCGCGTGGGATCCGTTGGAACTTAAACGAATTCCTTAATGATGTCGACTATGCCGATGATTTGTGTTTAATGGCACACCGTTTTTCTGATATAGAAGACAAACTCAAAGTTCTCACGCAAAATGCAGATGCGGTTGGTTTAAGGATCAATGTTAAAAAGACAAAACTGCTAAGGATCGGTAACACTTTAAATACACCCTTAACATTGAATAGTGAGAATATCGAAGATGTTGTGTCCTTCTGCTACCTCGGAAGCATTCTTACAAGCGACGGTGGCTCAGAAAATGATATAAATAATAGAATTAATAAAGCTAGAGTTGCATTTCATAGTTGCATTTCATAGTTTATTTTTATCAAATAATATTTCTAGAAAAACTAAACTCCGTATATTTCAATGCAGTGTTATGTCAATATTATTGTATGGCTGTACTACTTGGGGTACTTCACAACAACAAATAAGAAAACTTCAAACATTTGTTAATCGTTGTCTAAAGCAAATTCTTGGATTATTTTGGCCCAACTGGGTAACAAACGAACAACTTCTCACGCTATCCAACTGTCAACCAATAGCAACAGAAATTTGCAAACGTAAATGGTCCTGGATAGGCCATATACTTCGGAGACAAAGTGATGATATTGCTAGATCTGCCTTAGACTGGAACCCCCAAGGTCAACGCCATGGAACATGGAACCAAGCCAAAGCACTTGCCGTAAATCGCAATAGATGGAAAGAATTCGTTGACGCCCTATGTTCAGTAAAATGAACTTTCGTAAAATTATTTATTATTATTATGTTTTTTTATTTTTATTTTTATACCCTATACCACTATGTGGTTTGGGTATAATGACTTTGTGCTGCTGTTTGTAACAACCAAAAATATTTGACCTAGACCCATCTTTAATTATACCGATCGAATCAGAATCACTTTATGAGTTGATTTAACAATGTCCGTCCGTCCGTCCGTCTGTGTGTCCATGTAACCCTTGTAATCAAACTGCAGGTCGCAAATATGAATAGATTTTGATGAAATTTGGTATATAAGCTTTTATCGGGATGAACGCTGTTGAAATTGGTGAGAATCGGTCCATGTTCAGACCTAGCCCCCATACAAATTACCCCTATGAAATCGACATAAATTGCCATAAGATCCAAATTGTTATATAGATCTTACTCAAATTGGGTTTGTATGCGTTCATTACATCTATCCATGAGTAGGCCCCATATAGAGCTGCTTCCCGATCTTCATTTAAATCTATTAAATAACAAAAATATTGCACTGATTCTTCTCAAATTTTGTTTGTATATATTTTTGCAAAATACAAGAGACTTTACCAAATATGATCAGGATCGGTCCATTTTTGGACCTGGTCCTCATATGGATATAGCATCCGATATGAACTTTTTCATATCTGCAGCCAAAAAAATTAATAAAAATCCCACTCAAATTGGGTTTTTGCTTATTTTCTATATCCAGTTAGTTGGGCCTAAGAGATAGGGTTTCTAAACGCATGGTATAGGGTATCATATAGTCGGTCTAGACCGAATATAATTTTCTTACTTGTTTATTTTTCTGTTTGTAATCATCAATATTTATTATGAATAAAGGCTTAAAAAAAAAAACAAGTCGGTCACAATAACAAATAAACATGTGGTCAAAAATATGACATATTATTCAGTAACCAATTCGTAATAAAACTATTTCTAAGCGAATTTCACGAAAAGTTACAACTCGTTAATAAAACTCGTTAATAAAACTCGTTAATAATTTTTTTTTTTTTTTTTTGTTAAAAACATGGTGAATTTTTTAGCAGTACAATGTAAGCAGGGTATCGAAGCTACTGAATATTGCTGGGAAAAGTGTATCGAGATAAAAGGAAATAATGTTCAGAATTCAAAAATAATTTTTGCAAATTTGTTGTGTTTTTTTTAACACGTGGGATTGTGCTGGATCGCCCTCGTAATTCCATATTAACAACGTCAGATATGAACTTTTTCATATGTGCGGAACACAAATTTATAACTATGCCATCCAAATTTGTTTTATGCTTATTTTCTATATCCAAATAATTAGACCTATGACCATTTATTAAATTCATTCATCATAAAGTCGGTCTAGACAGAATATAATTTTCTTATTTGTTATAGATGAATTTTTACTTACTTAATTTATTTTTTTTTTAAGAGGGAAAGAAACAAATATTTGCAATTTTCTTTATTTTAGTAAGAGGAAATTTTTTTGCATGGATAAATTATTTGTTGCATGTTAAAGTACTGTTAACAGGCTTCGCAAAACGTAGAAAAAAACTGAATTTTATGTAAATATCATTTGTTTTAAGTTTTTAAAATCATTACATTACTATGGAACTTGCTCTATGTACTTTCAGTGCTAAGATTTGTATATAAATTAGTTTAATTTATGGCCGGAAATATACAAAATATGTGGTCACAAGCATTAACCGCCTAAGTCGAAAATCATTATTTTGAGAAAAATAACTTTTTATATAAATGTAATGGGGCTTCATTACGACTTAGGTCAGAATGTTTTCATTAATAACTTTTTAATAAACAGTGTTAGAGAAATGGGGATTTCACGTAAATATAAAGCGTTTTTAGTAGAATATGATAGCATACATAACTCAAATCGTTCTTGAGTCGACTTAGGCGGTTATCGCTGGTGATATATATATATATATATTTTTTTTCATTTAATCTGTACTCCGTTTCGTGCTGTTCTTAATGCCGTTTTTCCAGGAGCGTTGTGCTTCGTAGCAAGCATCAGTACGCAAAAGGTCATTTGTCGTGCAATCACAAAAATTTTTATTGTATGCCCCTTTAATAACACTGTCCAACAGCATTTTTGGAACAGATTAGCGACCCTATAATTCAGAAAGGGTATGTTGAGTAGATCATTTTTGTAGAACAAACTTATGGTCCAGCACGTCTGAGTATTTTTTTACAGTCGGTCAAAGTTTTCATTATGAAAAAAATGCTGTAACTTAATGTCTGAGAGAATTCTTATGGTCAGAGTTGTATTGTGGAATTGTATGAGGATTATTTTTGTGGAAGGTCTTAACCCTCTATCTGGTCTCTTTATGGGTCAATTTGACCCTTTTTTCGAGAAAATCAAAAAATATCCTTTAAAAAAGGACATTTAAGGATTAAAATATTCTAGGAAAATGTTTGCCGAAAAACTTCAGTGGGGGTCACCAAAGACACCGTTGTTGTAAATAAAGCTCTTTATGCTTAATTAGTAAAATTATACACCAACATATACAAAACTGGTAAAAATGGCGTCAAGTTCGGCCGGGCCAAACACTGAGTTCTCGCGTCTAGTCAGCTGTGACTTACAAATCGGGTGTGATATTTATTAAAATTAGTAATAAAAAATAAAAGAAAAAATTCAAGCATAATTGAGCTACTAAGCAGTACATATCGGGTGTGATTTTTACTAAAATTAATATAAAAAAGAAAGAAAAATTAAAGCTTAAATAAGCATGGCGGATTCTGTTTGCAAATTAAGAGAGTGTTTTGTTTTATTTGTGGACATTTTACGCACCATCAAAGCAGAAGAAAGATATTGCATACAATTGAAGAACCATATATTCTTTTCTTTGGAATACGATTTTTATCTGAAGCTTGGATAACAAAAACCGTATGTACTACTTGCAAAAGTGGTCTTTTGACCTGGTACAAAGGCGGTACTAAGGCGCTGCCATTTTCTGCGCCTATTACATGGATTGAACCTGAAGATCACAAATCAGATACATGCTATTTCTGCGTAAATTACAAATTTGGTAGAAGCCAAAGGCACTACGCGACAATGACATACGAAGCAACAAATAATGTCATTTTACCAGAAGTGCGCTGTGAAGGTGTTCCGGTGCCTCAACCGCCTACACATACAATATGACAGTCGCCAATACAGAAATAACAGCGGCGGTTGAAAACTTATCAGATATAAGTTACTTGCCTCTTGATGGTTTAAACATATGTCCTAATTTGGTAGACCAAGCTTATTTTGAAGATCTTGTAAGAGATTTAGGACTAACAAAAGAGAAAGCTGAAATATTATGTTCCAGATTGAAAAACAGGAATTTGATAAAAGCCTATGTAAAAGTTACATTTCCAAGAAAAAGACACGCCGATCTGGAAAGTTATTTTAAAAAATCAGAAGAACTTGTATACTGTTGCAGTATTGAAGAGGTTCTAAAATATCTAAAACTTCCACTGGACTCTTCCGCTTAACGACTATTTATAGATAGTTCAAAACACAGCTTAAAAGCAGTTTTACTGTACAATGGAAATCAGCATCCATCAATACCGGTTGCGTATTCCACAAAAAAGGAGGAAACATACGCAAATATTTCAAATCTCTTAAATAAAATTGAATACTATAAATATAAATGGGAAGTATGCGCAGACTACAAAATGATTGCAATATTGACTGGAATGCAAACAGGATACACGAAATATATGTGCTTTCTTTGTAAATGGGATTCACGTGCTACCAGCAGCCATTATCATATTAAATATTTCGAAGAACGTAAAGAAAATATTATTGGTGACTTAAATGTAATCCATGAATCCCTTGTCCCAAAAGATAAGGTCATACTTCCACCGCTGCATATTAAGTTGGGCGTGGTGAAAAATTTTATTAAAAGCTTAAATACACAAGGAAATGCTTTCAAACGCATTCAAACAATTTTCCCCAGATTATCTGCAGCAAAATTAAAAGAAGGTAACATACGGTTTTAAGAAATAATTTATTTCATTCAATGTAAATTACCTTTTCTAGGAATGCTCGTTGGACCCGATATAAGAAAATTATTACAAGATGAAGAATTTTATTTGAAAGCATGCTAATCGGTTTTAACAATATTGGCGTTAAGATGCCACTAAAGCTGCATTTTCTGCACTCTCATCTCAATTTTTTTAAAGAAAACCTTGGAGCGGTTTCAGATGAACACGGTGAAATATTTCATCAGGATATAAAGGTATTAGAAGAAAGATTCAAAGGGAAATCCCAAAGTGTAATGCTTGCTGAATACGTATGGGGCTTGTACAGAAACCTTGATCCATCGGAACATTCACGTCAAGCTAAATACAGGAAAGCGTACTAAGTTTAATCTTTAATCCATTGTCATACTACTGCTATTTCCCAATTCTCTTTTACTCGAAAATTTTAAGCAAAAAAATAAATATGTGCATACTATAATAAACCAGTATTAAAACAAAATTATAATATTTTTATAGAAGTTGGCGTGTAATTTTGCCAATTAATCGTAAAGAGCTTTATTTACAACAATGGTGTCCTTAGTGACCCCCACTGAAATTTCTCGGCAAACATTTTCTTAGAATATTTTAATCCTTAAATGTCCTTTTTTAAAGGATATTTTTTGATTTTTTTGGAAAAAAAAGGGTCAAATTGACCCATAAAGAGACCAGTTAGAGGGTTAAGATCTTCCACAAAAATAATCCTCATACAATTCCACAATACAACTCTGACCATAAGAATTCTCTCAGACATTAACTTACAGCATTTTTTTCATAAAGTATAATGCTCCCTTCGACCAAAAAATTAAAACTTTGACCCACTGTAAAAAAATACTCAGACGTGCTGGATCATAAGTTTGTTCTACAAAAATGATTTACTCAACATACCCTTTCAGAATTATGGGGTCGCTATTCTGTTCCATTCAAAAAGTCTTAATTTGTTGGACAGTGTAATTTAAACGTAAAAATAATATACCTCAAACTATTAGTACCATTGCCAAGTGTCCACTACAGAATGCATTTTCACATTGTCTGAATGCTCATCTGAAAGTTTAGTTTTCAGCATAAATCGATTTTCTCATACAGACAAAACTGATTTATTGGCACAACAAAATTATAAGATCAAATTTTTGTTCTCTCAACCAAAAAATCTAATTAGTATAAGCTAATAATTCAATTATTGCAACAAAATGAACCACTGCCTGTTTCTTATGTGCAACAGCATCAATCTATATGTCCGGCAAAGTTTGTTAGACTTGTGTCTTTAGAAATGTGTGCTTCATAAAATTCTGTTGACATCACTAAATAGTTATAGTTTTAGGATTAATTTGAGTGTAAATTGCTACAATGGACTAATCTTATGATTGGATTAAAATAGAAACTAAATTCAATTGCTAGTTTATTGAACAATTTTGCGACTTATAGGTAACATATGCCATATGAGCATTTACAGCTATGGGCAGAAAAATAGCCGATTCTAAATAATTTTGAAAAAGTCAAATTTTTGTCATATTTTGCACATTTTTTTGTTTTTATACCCTATACCACCATGTGGTTTGGGTATAATGACTTTGTGCTGCTGTTTGTAACTATCAAAAATATTTCACCCAAATCCATCTTTTGTATTTGTATTTGTATTTATTTATTAAATGTAATTTTCCACAACAAGACACAGTATCTTATGAACTGAAGTAATGGAATCAGATAAGTTATTCACTATATATTTAGCATCAGTAACTCTTAATCTAAATTTCAAATATAAATTACAATTTAAAAACATTGAAAAAGAAATAAAATAATATCATTTAAAGTATTGATATAGTAATTTTCTAAACCCTGTTGCGTTGCTTGTATTTTCCATTACATTAGGAAGCTGGTTCCAGAGACGAATAGTTAGAATAAAAAATCGACATTCAGAGGCATGGTTCCGGTATTTAAATTGAATTATTCGACTCCCTCTGCTAACTTTAATCGTTCAAAAAGATATATTGGAGCCTTTGTTGTAATAATTTTATGTAGAAATATAATGTTCTTGAATTTAATATAGATGTCAAAAGATATGTGTAAGACATGACACGAGTATTAAGATACATGATAAAATTTTCTTAATCTAAAGATATAGCGAATAATGTTGTTGTAAGTTACAGTTAGCTTCCTGTTATCCCTAAAGTTGGAACCTGTGAGAACCTCAGATGCATATAGTAATATTGGTAAAAGATATGTTTTAGCAAGTAGCAATCTTATTTTCGGTGGAGTAAGGTTCTGTGTTAACCATAAGCTTCTTAACATACTATATTGTCAAATGCCTTTGAGTGGTCCAATAAAACCAAAAAATTTATTTTTCCATCATCCATGTTGCTTCTTATCTCCTCAACTACATCAGATAAAGCTGTTATACAGCTATGTTGTGGTCTGAAATCGGATTGACGCTCTGCTAGTAATTTGTTGTCGTTTAAATACCTAAAGATTTGTCTGTGTAAAAGGTGCTCGAAAACTTTTGAGAGATATGGAAGAATTTCAATCGGGCGATATTCGTTGCCTGTTTTTGGTATTGGTATAATTTTGGCATGTTTTCACTCCATTGGAAAGATGCTAGTAAAAATTACGGAGTTAAACAAGTACATTATGAAACGGACAATCAATGGTAAAATCATTTTTATAAATCTGGGGTGCATATTATCAAGGCCCACTGCATTCGATTTATTAGAATTGAAACCTTCAACTACATCTGTTAGTGTTAAACACTGAAAGGTAAATTTGGGAATGCTTGGATTGTTATATAGAAAATCATCATAGAATTCGTTATTTACGGCTGGTAGAGTAATATTTACAACAGCTACATTTAGCGCATTAATGTCAACATTCATTGATTGATAAATTATCTTATTTATTCCAATTTGGAGTATTTGTTTCCAGGTTTCTTACTTCCAATAGCTGTATTAAATTTGCTAAAATAATAGGAAGACTTATCATGCCTTATTTTGGAAACGACCGCTTTCCTAGCCATCTTATAATTGTCGTGATATTCTGTAACGTCTCCACTTCTGATACAGATTATCACGGTGTTCTATTAGCATCTTGGTTTCCATTGTAAACCAAGTTCCATCTCTATTTTTAATAGTTTTCGTTTTGTTGAGGACATGTCTATTGGAAATTCCTAAAATTTTACCATTAAGAAATGACAGTTGTTTTCCAACAGTCGGTAAATAGAAAATTTGATCCCATAGAGTAGAGCAAAGAGCATATACCAAAGCCAAGATATCAATATTATTAAAATTACGATAAGTATATATTTGGGGCCGGGTTTCTCTTGCAAAATCATATGATAGAAAGAGTAGGTCGTGATTCGAGAATGCTGGTGCTGCTAACTGGTCATAATTAAGGACTTTAATTTCATTATTGGTAAAAAAAAGATCAAGTAAATTGCTATTTGTTGACGTGAAGTGTGTAGGTCTCGTTGTGTTGACAGCTGATAAGTTAAACATCGACATTGTAGTGGTAAGATTTGAGTCACCGAAAAGATTGTTATTAAAATCACCTGATATAATGACTTCCGAGTATGATATTGATGAAAGCTCCAGCTGCGTGATAAGACTTTATCATTTATGTGGACTGTATACACATCCCAGAAAAAGTCATTAGCTACATTATGTGTACAATTAAATTTACATTATATATTATTTTTTATATAAATTATGACACCACCAGCATGACTACTTCTGTCGGAACGAAAGACAGAGTACCCCTTCGGTCCATAGATATTGTCACTAACTCTATCACAGAACCATGTCTCAGAAACACATATAGCGTCAACACCCGAGTTTTCAAATAAAAGACGAAACTCATCAAGTTTATTACATAAAATTTATGCAATTAAATGACAAATACTGAAAGCCTCTCTTTGAATGGCCAGGATACGTACCATATTATAATTACCATCTCTGGAGCCAACTTATTCATATGATGTACTTGTCATAATGATATTCTAAAGCAACGCAATAAAATTTACATTTACTCGTATAAAGTCAATTTAATAATAAAACATTAATGTTACAAAAATTTTAAAATATGATTGTCATATTTAAATTTAATAATAAAAGACAAATTGTGCAAAATTTTAAAAACATATAGAGAAATGAAGAACATATAGAACCTGTACTTTTAAAGTGAGTCAACTCAAAATTTAAAAATTTTCAGTAGAGGCAAAAAACGTTTTTTTTAATATTTACTATAAAATATAAAAACAGTTGTTTCATTTTAAAGAATTGCGGATAATAAGTATACAACAGTAGTTGTTATTTTCGATTTTTTCTGTGATCATCAAATATTATAAGTTTTTTGTGTGCAAAATAAGCGAGTAGCGAAAGCAAGCGGACGTGTTATTATTGAACTCTCTATAATATTTGGATTTTTTTTACATAAAAATCGAAATCAAATTTATAAAGATATATATTTACTATATATTTTTATTGCGATTTATACACTTCTGATGAAGATAGCGAGGAGTCATGGATTTAAGCTGTGGGAGGTGTAATATAGGCTGTAGGAATAGTGGTATACGATGTGGTGGATTTTGTGGAAAAAGTTTTCATTTGAAATGCTATAATTTGTCCGAATATGAGTCTGGCACTGTCATGAAATGTGCAAATATGAGGTTTATATGCGATGAATGCATAAATTTTATTAAAATCACAAATGAAAATTTAAAAATTTAATTGAACTTATAAAAGAAAGCGAAAATAAAATTAACAAAGAAATTAATGAACGAGTAGAAGAAGCAAAAATAGAAATTGTCAACGAATTAAAAAAAAAATCCAATAAACAACGATAATGAAACATATGCAAGTACGTTGAAAAAAAACATTAACAGTGTGCCTGTAATTTTAAAGCCAAAGCAAAAACAAGTAAGAAAATTATAGTCGGTCGAGACCGACTATATAATACCCTATACCATGCGTTTAGATACCCTATCTCTTAGGCCCAACTAACTGGATATAGAAAATAAGCATAAACCAAATTTGAGTTTGATTTTTATTAATTTTTTTGGCTGCAGATATGAAAAAGTTCATATCCGATGCAATATCTATATGGGGACTGGGCCTAAAAATGGCCCATATGCAAAAATATATACAAACAAAATTTTAGAAGAATCAGTGCAATATTTTTGTTTTTTGATAGATTTAAGTGAAGATCGGGAAGCAGCTCTATATGGGGCCTATGACTTAGAGTTTTCCCAGGGATCATTTTTAGACTACTCATTAATGGATGTAATAAATGCATACAAACCCAATTTGAGTAAGATCTATATGGCAATTTGGATCTTATGGCAATTTATGTCGATTTCATAGGGGTCATTTGTATGGGGGCTAGGTCTGAACATGGATCGATTCTCATCAATTTCAATAGCGTTCATACTTTGGTCAATGAAAGCTTACGTACCAAATTTCATCAAAATATATTCATATTGGCGACCTGCAGTTTGATTACAAGGTTTACATGGACACACAGACGGACGGACACACGGACGGACATCGTTAAATTGAATCAGTTAGTGTTTCTGATTCGATCGGTATAATTAAAAATGGGTGTAAGTCAAATATTTTTGGTAGTTACAAACAGCGGCACAAAGTCATTATACCCAAGCCACATAGTGGTATAGGGTATAATTATAGTCGGTCTAGACCGACTATACGATACCCTATACCATGCGTTTAGAGACCCTATCTCTCAGGCCCAACTAACTGGATATAGAAAATAAGCATAAACCAAATTTGAGTGGGATTTTTATTAATTGTTTCGGCTGCAGATATGAAAAAGTTCATATCGGATGCTATATTTATATGGGGACTAGACCCAAAAATGGACCGATCCTGACTATGTTTGGTAAAGTCTCTTGTATTTTGCAAAAATATATAGAAACAAAATTTGAGAAGAATAAGTGCAATATTTTTGTTTTTTGATAGATTGAAGTGAAGATCGGGAAGCAGCTCTATATGGGGCCTATGACTAACAGTTATCCAATAGGGATCATTTTTGGACTACTAATTAATGGATGTAATATATACATACAAACCCAATTTGACTAAGATTTGTATGATAATTTGGATCTTATGGCAATATATGTTGATTTCATAGGGGTCATTTGTATGGGAGCTAGGTCTGAACATGGACTGATTCTCACCAATTTCAACAGCGTTCATCCCATGGCCGATAGAAGATCAAATACCAAATTTCATCAAAATATATTCATATTTGCGACCTGCAGTTTGATTACAAGCTTTACATGGACACACAGACGGACGGACGGACGGACATCGTTAAATCGAATGAGAAAGTGATTCTGATTCGATCGGTATAATTAAAGATGGGTGTAGGTCAAATATTTTTTGTTGTTACAAACGGCAGCACAAAGTCATTATACCCAAACCACATAGTGGTATAGGGTATAAAAAGTACGTTTTATTAAAAAAGTACATTTTCTTAAAAACAAACACCACTATTTTACCAAAAATATTTGTGTAATAACATGATGTTTTTTATATTTAAATAGACTAAATCCCCAGAAGAAATCGAACAAACGTCGGGAAAAATTTTAATGAAATTGAAGTTTTAATTACAACAAGAAATTTTAGGTCTTCTAGCTAAATAAAAATAAATGAAACAACGTAGAATTGAATAAACAAAAATCTAAATAAAAAAAAGACAAGACGTTTTAAACGGTACCTTTATTGCAAATGTGCATTTTAACAAAAAACAAGTAAGAGTATTAAATTCGGCTGTGCCGAATCTTTGATACCCTCCACCTCGGTTTGAGTATTGATAATAAATGTAAACAAAATATTGGAAAAATATGCATGCGTTTCCGGTTATATGACATAACTTCTCGTTTAATTTAGTTTTTGCTAATTAAATAGCTCGCCCTAAACTCCATTGCAAAGGTGATGGTTGTGTAGGGTGGCTATATGCATTAAATCGTGCTAATTGGAGATGGCTGTATAGTTTCTTTTAACTGGCGAAATATTTTTTATTGCGGCCATATAGGTCGGATGGAGTAACAAAATAATAACCAAAAAAAGCTCTATCAATTTTTTTATTAAAATATTGCCATATCTGGAAAACATAGAGAATAAATTTATAATAATAAATAATCAAATTAGGGAGGCCAAACGCAAAAAAACCAAATGTCCCAAACATTTTAAATAAAATAATTTGTTATCTTTATTTTCTGAAAAACTTCAAATATTCATCCAAAAAAAAATTATGAAAAATAATATATGTATAAATAATATTCTCATCAAATTGCGTTTATTTATGTAACAATTTTTATGTTCGCAATTCTTAAATATCATTTGAGGTTTTCTAAAATTCATTGAATTTAAATTAATGTTTTCTGTAGTGCGAATTCAACGATCCGACAGAATTTCAACGATCCGACAATCGCAAAATATATCGACAGCTATTGTTGTTTGCACTGAGTATTAAGTGATTCACTAAGTACACACATCTTAACGACAGTCGACAAATCTATTTTTCTATTTATTTAAATTGTAAACGAGTGGCATCTCTGTTAAAATAAGCGAAAAACACAAAGAAGAATAGAAAACAAGTAAGAAAATTATAGTCGGTCTAGACCGACTATACGATACCCTATACCATGCGTTTAGAAACCCTGTCTCTTAGGCCCAACTAACTGGACATTGAAAATAAGCAAAAACCAAATTTGAGTGGGATTTTTATTAATTTTTTTGGCTGCAGATATGAAAAAGTTCATATCGGATGCTATATCTATAAAGGGACTAGGTCCAAAAATGGACCGATCCTGATCATGTTTGGTAAAGTCTCTTGTATTTTGCAAAAATATGTACAAACAAAATTTGAGAAGAATCAGTGCAATATTTTTGTTTTTTAATTGATTTAACTGAAGATCGGGAAGCAGCTCTATATGGGGTCAAAGGGATCATTTTTGGACTACTCATTAGTGGATGTAATGAACGCATACAAACCCAATTTGAGTAAGATCTATATGACAATTTGGATCTTATGGAAATTTATGTCGATTTCATATGGGTAATTTGTATGGGGGCTAGGTCTGAACATGGACCGATTTTCACCAATTTCAATAGCGTTCATCCCATGGCCGAGAAAAGCTTATATACCAAATTTCATCAAAATATATTCATATTTGCGACCTGCAGTTTGATTACAAGCTTTACATGGACACACAGACGGACGGACGGACGGACGGACGGACGGACGGACGGACGGACGGACGGACGGACGGACGGACGGACGGACGGACGGACGGACATTGTTAAATCAACTCAGAAAGTGATTCTGATTCGATCGGTATAATTAAAGATGGGTCTAGGTCAAATATTTTTGGTTGTTACAAACAGCAGCACAAAGTCATTATACCCAAACCACATAGTGGTATAGGGTATAACAAGACAGTGGTAAAACGGAGAAAAATATGAAAGAGAAAATTAAGCCATCTTCTCTTAATTTAGAAGTTAAAGGAATAGCAAAACGGAATGACGGAGTGAATGCCATCAGATATCAAAATGAAAATGACTGAAATATTTTGTCAGAAGAAATCAAGGAGAAAATGGGTAACGATTACGAAATTCAAATGCCTAAAATGAAAAATCCGAAATTATTAATAAGCGGTATGAACGAGGAGTTGGATAAAGACACAATAGTGGAGGTAATTAAAAAACAAAATAATATAGAATGTAACCATTTAATATGCCTAAAAGTTTACAAGTCTTATAAGAATCCTCTTATTTATAATGCATTGATTGAGACTGATGGATTTGGTGTTGAAAAAATAAAAGGTAAAGGTAAGATAAATATAGAGTGGGACCGGTGTCCTGTTTATGAAAGTCGTAGTCTTCTAAGATGTTACAAGTGTTGAGGATTTAACCATACATCTAAAAACTGTAACTGTGAAAGTCAGATTTGTGCTAAATGCAGTGAAAGTGGACACTCTTATAAGGACTGTAAAAATAATTATGAAATATGTATCAATTGCGTGAATGCCAAAGAACGACTTAATTTAAATGATGTAAATGTAAATCATGATTGTAGGAGTCCAAGTTGTCGAAAACTAAGCAAGAAGCGGAAAGGATTGCTTATTAGCAATTAAACTCTATAAATAGATTATATCTTAACATTGGGGGGTTAAGTACAAATTTAACCCAATTAGAAGTTTTGTGTGTTGACGAGGATTTTAATTTTGTATGTTTATCGGAAACCCATCTTACTAGATGATGGTGAAATAATGTTAAAAAACTATAACGTTTTACGATGCGACAGCTCATCAAGGCATACAGGTGGTGTCTGTTTTTATATAAAAAAAAATTGGCAATTTAAATTAATTGAATGTACTGCAGTAGGAAAAATGATTTGGTGGTTGGAAATTGAAATTATTAATAAAAACTTAAAACATAATTTAATAGGTGTTTATCGTTCATCAAATAATCAAGAATCTCCAGAAGATGTTTTTATCTCTTTTTTTGAAAATCAAATGGGAAAAATTAATGATAATGTTAATTATTTAATAATGGGAGATTTTAATATTAATTGGTAAGAGAATAATTCACATAAAATTACGTTGGAAAACATCATAACCGATAATTTTTTTAAACAAATTGTAACACAATTCACAAGGATAACAAATACCACATCAACTTTAATTGATTATGCAGTAACTAATATTGAAAATATATAAAACTAATTTTAAATTTAAAATAAGTGATCATGAGTCCTTAGAAATTATAATTCCAGTAAAACATGAAGTGGAATTACCAAGAAGACAAAAGATAAAGTCATTGTATTTCAATAATTTTAATTTCCGTGCTAATCTAATTTCGAGTGAAATAATGAATGTTAGATCAAACCACATTTGTAATGAATTATCTAGTACAATAGTAAAAAGCATAAACGATGCCATAAGCCCAATGATTGCCACTAAGATTATATCAACTCGTACAACAAATCCATGGTATAATAATACTTTAAAATAAAGGGTGATTTTTTAAGAGCTATAGGAAAGTTTTCCAAAAAAAAAAAACACATAAAATTCAGAAAAATGCATGAAATCTTTATTTGAATCGATAGTACGGTCCATATAATTTAATGTTTGAAGATTATTTCATAAATGCTTCAATGTTGTCTTCCAATGCGTCAATTGAAGCGGAATTGTCTGTATAGACATGAGCTTTAACATAGCCCCACAAAAAGGCGTTAAATCGCACGATCTAGGCGGTCAATTGACCAGTCCCGAACGTGAAATAAAATGCTCACCGAACTCGCCTCTCGATAAGTCCATTGTTGCGCGTGCTGTGTGGCATGTGACACCGTCTTGTTGAATCCACATGTCATGCAAGTCAAGCTCTTGCATTTTGGGCAAAAAAAAGTTGGATATCATATCTAGGTAGCGCTCACCATTCAGTTACGTTACGATTCGCATCATCTTTGATTAATTGATGGTCATCATTAACACTGGCCGATACAGCTGCGATATTTTCTTCAGTTCACACTCTACGTAAGCGTGTTGGTGGTTTAATGTACAACAATGTAAATTTGGTACGAAATTTAGTCACAATGGCCCGAATAGTCGCTTCAGTGGGTCGATTAAACTGACCAAAAAATGGAAGAAGCGCGCGATGAACTTTCTTAACAGAGCACGCATTTTGATAATAAAATTCAATAACTTGCAAGCGTTGTTCGTTTGTAAGACGATTCATGGTTAAATTATAGACCAAACTGAAGATGTCTGACAATGAAACAAAACACAAAACGTGCGTCAGCTGTTTAAACCAGTGTTGCCAAAAAGATAATAGCTAAAAAATCACCCTTTATATGAAAGAAACAAAAGTACAGCTCTACCAGACTGCTGTATGGTATAATAATTAATTACATTGGAACAATTACAAACAGTTTAGAAACAATTACAAATCAGAACTACTAAATGCAAAAAACAATTTTATTAACAACAAAATTAATAGCTGTTTGGACCAAAAAACAATGTGGAAGACCATAAAATCGCTGGTGTTAAAAAAAGACAATTCTAAAATTAATGAAATAGAGCTAAATGGGAAAACTATATCTAATGAAAAAGAAATAGCAAATGAATTAAATTAATTTTTTTGTAAATAGTGTACATCAAATTGCCGAAAGCATACCATTCGTTAACTATGAAAATATTATTCAAGAAAATCCTAATTTGAATTTTAAATTTGATATCATTGACATAAATATTTTAAAAAGTATAATGAACAAAATGAATGGCAAAAAAGATCACAATTTTCTTACAGTCAAAATGCTTTTGGATAATTTTGATATTCTTGGACTTTATCTTCATCGTCTTATTGTGTCATCTTTACAAACAGGTTATTTCCCCGATTGTCTAAAAGAATCTTGTATAGTGCCAATTCAAAAGGTTAAAAACACGAAAGACCCTCAAGAAATTCGTCCGGTAAATATGTTGATGACAATAGGAAAAATTTTGGAAAAAGTAGTGTACAATCAACTAAACAAATACTTTGAAATTAACACATTATTAAATGAAACTCAATCAGGATTTAGACACCAACATAGTTGTGAAACGCTTCTTAATCTGGTGGTAACGCAATGGAAGACAGAGGTGGCAAATAAAAATTGTATAGTGGCGGTCTTTTTAGACTTGAAAAGAGCATTTGAGACAGTTAACAAAGAAATTTTAATAAAAAAGCTGCGTAATTATGGTGTAAAAGGCGTGGAATTAAAATGGTTTACAAGTTATCTAGAAAACAGAACACAAAGAACGAAATGCGGAGAACGAAATGTCGATATACGACAATAAAAAATGTCAACATTGGTGTGCCTCAAGGGGCAGTTCTAGGAACTTTACTATTTCTTATTTATAGAAATGACTTTGGAAAAGTTTTGAAAAAAGCAAAAATATGCATGTTTGCAGATGATGCTCTCATATATATAAGTGGAAAAACTCCTGAGGAGTGTGTGCGTAATATGAATACAGAATTAACAGAGGTTGGCAAGTATCTAAAAGGTAACAAATTAAAACTCAATACAAATAAAACAAAAATAATGATTATGAATGGATCAACGGACGAGCAGGTTATAATTGATGGCGTGTCAATTGAGAAAGTTGATGAAATAAAATATCTTGGTATTATTATAGATAAAAACCTAAAGTTTGACTTACACTATAACTACATTTGTAAAAAGATTTCTAAGAAAATTGGTTTCTTAAGAAGAATTCGAAGTAAAGTTTCAGCAATCACGGCTATAAATATATATAATACCACCATTAAACCCCATTTTGAATACTGTTCAACTTTATTATTTCTTGGAAACAAGCAGATGAAAGAAAGACTTTAAAAGTTACAAAATAAAGGGATGAGATGTATTCTTCAGTGTCATATGTTAACCCACGAAATTGATGATATGTTACATAAATTGCAGTGGATTTCGGTAGATCAAAGGCTTGTGATGAATGTTTTAATATTTATATTTAAAATGAAAAATGGAATGTTACCCAATTATATGCAAAAACAGTTAGTTTATGTAGCAGACATTCAACCCTACAATTTACGGAATTTGTGTGATTTTAGGCTGAACCTTTGTAGAACAAATTATTTACAAGATGTATTATTTTATAATGGTCTTAAAGTATATAATGAAATACCAATAGATTTAAAGAATGAAAGTAACTTTTTTATATTTAAAAGCAAAATAATAGGTTATGTAAAACAAAAGTTTTGATGTAATAAAATCCATTGATTTAATATTAAGCAAATGTAATATAATAGCAAAATTGCTAAATAAATAAATTTAAAAAAAAAAACTCAAAATATGTCTTTTTAGTGGATTCTAAAGAAGCTACTCTTATAACACAAAGAAAATTTACAACTGTATTTTTTTACGAAAGACTAGAAAAACCGATGTAAGATTTTTACAGTGGACAGAAGAATGACCACTGTGTATCGTTTTCAAAAGTGAAAATTGAAAAAGATTTGAGTTGACTCACTTTAGAGGTACAGGTGCGATATGTTAAATGAGCAATAAGCAATAAGATTTGTTAAACAATAGTAATATATAGCATTAACAACAACAAAGTTTATTAATGCTTTATGTTTATTATTCAAGAAAAAGTTCTTTCAGATCATCAAAAATTCTATTAGAATTGGGTCGTCTGAGTTAAATTTTTTTACATAAACAAGACCTCGCAGAGTAAATGTAGGTTGGATCTGTTTAAGTTTTCTCATACTTAGCGCCTCTTTAAATGTTCGATGATTATGTGGTGTAAGATTTTCATTTAGATAAATCGGTTCATCGCTTTGAAAACCAGCCTTACGTAAACACAAAGATTTTTATTACGACGGTATTTTGCAATTGTTTTTAGAATAAAGTTTTTTCATACGGGTAATTTAATTTTGCCATTATAACCTCATCCATAGGTTCATAGCAGTGAAGGCTGTGCCAAACAAAAATACTCACCAAAGAGTAAAAGTAAACAACAATTTCATTCAGTCTTATGAAAGCTTTTGAACAAATCAGGTCTATGTCGCATTGCCTTTTGAAATTCATATATCTCTTTTTTTAGTAGGTACACAGAGAATATTTGTTTAAACGAAACCAAAAATGTAGAGAAAATTTCGAAGACTTGATAAACTATAAATTAAACATTTTCTATAAATTAGATACGTCGCACAGTGGATCGTTTCATATAAACTAGACGAAAAAAATTTTTTTCTTAGCTTAAATTGTTGCTTTAGTCGCACTTAATAACTTTTGTTCTGGGAAAGTTCCACAGATTCATTTTAGTGGGCGCGGCACATGATACGAAATTTCTTGTGCTTTTTGACCAAAAAAAATTCATATAAAATATAAACAATGAAATATTAAAAGAAGAATTATACAATAATACAACTGTGGTTTTCGTTGATTTTTGTGTAAAATTTAATTTATGTCGACTTATTAGTTTTTTAGATATTAAGATATTGCTCTAGATTAGTTTTTTTTTTACAGAAATATATTATAAAATATATTCACAGATTTTTTGATGAATCGCTATCAATGCTGCTGGAAGAATATTCTTCAATATCGACTTCATCACTCTTAGAAAACCGTGCATCTGCCACATTTATTATGCTGTGAGGCTGGACAAGATATTTTGAAATATCTGGAGAGATTTGTCGAAAATATTTTAAAGGGTTTTCTCTATAAGAATTTATAAGAGGATCTGAAGATATGAGTAACATATTCAGCAAGTCTCTATTCGTATCGACTCTGGATGTTTTTCGAGTGTGTGACATACGAAAACGTCTGCAATCTTTGTTGCGAGCCTCTTGTGTCTCTTCAGACAATTGCCCAATTGGGACAATGCACGATTTAATAATTTCACTACCATGACACAGAATTTTATGCACGCTGACAGGCATACAATACCAGCTATATTGCTCCAAATATAATTCCTTCGTTTCTTTCAAGAAGAATTCAAATAAGGGCAAATTTATCTCATAGCCGGAAGAAATGCAACTTAAAATAATATAAAAATTATTTATTAGTTTTTTGTCCACTCCAGTTATCTCTGCAGATTTCTCATGATTTTTAAAAAATCATCTCGCTGTATTGCCATCGTTTGTAGTTCCAATACCCGGTTTTGGCCTGTCGATTATGAGACCCATTTCAGACTTAAATTGATCTTACATTCGTTTCTTACACGTTTTGACCAACATTTTATCGTCGTTATCTCTTATTGCCCATTTTTTTACTTCTAGCCTATATGCTATGTGTAAAAGGCACTCAAATGTTTTTATCCAAGCGTGTAAGCTTGAAAGACCGTAACAATAAAATTCGGTATTTGGATTCTTATCAATTACCATTTTATTCAGTTCAGTAGCCTTAGCACCACAAATATAGCAAGATTGCGTGGATTTGTGAGAAGTTAAATAATTGGCAATTTTACCATCAATCATCGTCAACACAAATTCATATTCAATTTTGAGGTTTTTTGTTGCTACTGTTATTTCGAAATTATTCAAAGTATCAATTTGATCGCGAATGCTTTTAAATACCTCTACCGAAAGTTCTTTTGTTTCTTTAGCAAACAAAAATTTTATTGGTCGACAAAGCCGATTGGACGATGGACTTTCATTTTGCCAGATAACTACACTTGGGTTTTCTTTTAATCGCAGTATTAAAGGCACGAAAGAGATGACAAATAAATATTCGTCAGTTCTACCTTGTTGCTGAAACTTTTGCTTGTATATGCTATGTCCTGAACTGCCATCACCACCCCATTTACAAACAAAAGTCAATGTGCTGTAATTAGGGACATTGTCAGCAATGACAGGCTCTTGCATTTTTAACAAACGAGCAGTGGTCAAATTTACAATATCTTTTACAACGATACTTTCATGGCTTTCGTCAACACATATACTGTCTTCAGGTGGAAAATAATCTTCCTTCGCTTTTTTTAACCCATATGCAGAAGGATAAAGTAAGCGACCCACTTTCATTGCTTGTTTCCGCAGAGTTTTGTAACTGCGAGTTAATTTTGTATCAATATATAATGCAAGTGCTTCTTCTCTTGTTAGTGACCGTTGCAGCTGTACCTCTTTTCTAGCTTTTAATAATTGAGTTGCCTCAACTTCAGATTCCGCAACCGATTTTATTACATCTGCTGTGATACGAAACCCATCTGATCTTTTGGTCATCTGACCAGCAAAAAGTAATTCAGCCGTAGGTGTTGAGTTCACCAGCCCACGGATTTTATTTCTCTTAGATGTGTCGGTGCACATTTCAAAAGGCTTGGGTGGCCGTCCTGCCCTTGAAGTACAAGGCAGTTCTTTCCGATTTTCTTCAAAGTTGAGTTCTTCACTTGTCTGACTAAAAACAAAAAAACCCTGAGCTAACCAATCTTTATATTTCGTTAAAAATCTTAAAATAAAATTCAAAAGTTACAACCAAAGATATACGAGTATGTAATATTATATAAAAATCTACCGTTCTTTCCTGCAGCCACTTGTTTTCCACTTTTTTTCTATGGTTTTTGAACTTAAATATATTTCGTCTTTTACATTTTTTGTATCTGCATAAACGTGATCAAAACTCATTCGTTCAGAAACAAAATTGAGTTGTGCATTTTGTCTCTCTGATTTGTAAACTGAAGACCACACTTCAAAAAATTCGGCACGGGTAACCAAAGTCGCATTTTTCCGGGACATTTTATGATTTTATTTAAATAAATTTTGCAAAAATAGCTAAGAATGTCACAAACCACGCTTATTTTTGTTATTAAAAAAACTTTTAAGATAACTGTAAATACTTTGCAATTTGGCACCTCATCAGCATAATTAGTGATGCCACTTGATTGGGAAGTAAGTTATATTTAAAATTGACATCGTTGTATTTTTAAGTGGAGA
This sequence comes from Cordilura impudica, assembly GCA_963682025.1. Lineage (NCBI taxonomy): Eukaryota > Metazoa > Arthropoda > Insecta > Diptera > Scathophagidae > Cordilura > Cordilura impudica. Next base: position 155,554,916 of record OY821517.1, read on the forward strand.
AATACAGGGTGCAGTAACTTTAAATATTTCTGTAAAAAAATTTCCCCTCCTTTACACTTTTCCTCGATTTTTCATGATATTAAAAAAACATGAGAAAGTAAGAGGTGTGCTTATAAAGTGAACAAAAAACATACCGTGCAAAGTCGTGCGAAGTCAACGGACAACGGTATATAAAAGTAGACAAAATTTCCTTTAAGATGAGCTAGGTTTCATTAGGTTCAAAAGGTACTGTCTCCTTTAGATTTCTACATCAGTCAAAAGAATTTAATTTTCTTTAAATAAAAAAAGATGTCACTTGAAGATCTAAATATACAAATTTTAGAAATAATATATAATAAGAACCTATTTGTAGAAAAAAGTATATACTTTAAGCTTTTATTAAACATAAATAAGAAATAAATTAGAAACCCAAATAACAGAGAAAAATTTTTTTGCTATTGCCCTATTTTTTTTTCTGACCAAAACTAGAAAACAAGATAATTGTAAATTTCAAGTTTAACGGTTAATTGCGTAAAACGTAGAATGAACAGGTGTTTCAAAAATAACATTTTTCAGTCTCGGGACTTCTAAGAAAACTTTTCCATTCCAATCATATAGAAATTACACTTTAAATTTTTTTCGTCTAGCCTATATGAAACGATCCACTGTGCGTCGCCTCCATTTGACAACATTATAGCTGTCTTTTATGCATTTTTTTTTTAATTTTAAAAATATCCAGTTACTGCAGGCTGGTAAGTTTGGCTATTTTGTTTTTTTTTTTTTTGTTTTTTAAAGAAATGAATTACTTATTATTACTTATTTGATTTAGTAAACTTCAAACTTATGGATAAAAGAGATTAAATGTTCTTCACATTTTGTTTTACATTTTCAGAATGTAAAACTTAAAATTTTAAAACAACAAAATATATTTAAAATTTTACCATATTATTCGTGAACCCAACTTTTTTCCCTTTTATGCATTCATATAAACATTCATACAAAATCTACACAAACCCTTTTAATATTGGCATTGTGTTACGTCCATGGATTTCGATCAGTGTAGTACAACTAACACATGCTCTTAAACACTACCACTAACCCAATTCTCTCGATGGCCACCACTGGTTTATAGGGTATATTGTTTTTGTAAATCTTTTTAGGTCTATATATATTTTCTATTTGTGGCGAAGGTATATTCAAGCCACCACATATGTCATCAAAAATTTTATGAAGATCTTCATTTTCATAGTAGGGGACACCAGATATTCGAATACTACCAGCTACTACTGAGTTTTCGTGCTTTAATATATTTCTCTTTAATTCATTTAATTCGTTTTTCATCTCGATAACTTCTATACTTTTCATTTCTAATTTTTTGACTCCTTCAGTTATTGTATTTATTTGGACCTTTATATTGTCAATTTTGTTCTCAATTACAGGGATAATTCTCTCTTCACTTTATTTTATTAAATTTTGTATAAAATCAAAATGTTTTTCTTCACTTTCTCTTATCGAACTTTTTTTACGAACTTCGGATGTGGTGTTTTCACTCTCTCTTATTAACTCTCGAAAAAATACTTTGTCGTCGTGTGTTAACGGTAGATTCTTTGGATAATTGTCCACAGAGCAGTATTGTTTTGATTCTTGTGTTTTTTCTCTTGCTCTTTTGGCAGACGATTCACTTCTTGTTTCCATTTTTGGTGTTGACTAAAGAGTTGTTATTTTATTTTTTATTTTATTTTTTTTTTCCTTAATATTTCAGTTCACGACAGTATTGTTACTTTTTTGAATATTTATTATTGTTATTTTGGTTATGTTAGTTGATGTGCAATATTTTTGTTGTTTTATTATTAGTTTGTTTATGCTCACTATTTATTTATTTATTGTTCTCACTATGTATATGTGTGTATATTTTATACGGTGTTTTGGCTATTTTTTAGCATTGTCTGCTTCAAAGTTTAATTTTAAAATTCAAAATATTTCAGTTTTATATATAATTTTAAGGACTTTTAGTAATGACACACCGATGTCGGGAATTATTAAAATTAATTAAAAGAGTGTATTAAAACATTAAATTTATAATAAATAAGAGCAGCTTTAAAAAACACGACCTTTTCACAGAACGGTTGTTTATTGTACAGATCGACTCAGAATCACTTTCTGAGTCGGGTTAGCGATGTCCGTCCGTCCGTCCGTCTGTGTGTCCATGTAAACCTTGTAATAAAACTACAGGTCGTAAAAATTAATATATTTTGATGAAATTTCGCATATAAGCTTTTACCGCCGATAGGATGAACGCTGTTACAAATGCTGAAATTCGGTCCATGTTCAGACCTAGTCCCCATACAAATGACCCCTATGAAATCGACATAAATTGCCATAAAATCCAAATTATCATATAGATCTCGCTCAAATTGGGTTTGTATGTGTTTATTATATCCATTAATCAGTAGTTAAAAATAATAACCCATAGGACAATTATCAGTCATAGACCCCATATAGAGCTGCTTCCCGATCTTCACTTAAATCTATAAAAAACAAAAACATTGAATAGATTTTGCTCAAATTTGGTAAGTTTATATTTTTTCAAAATATAAGTGACTTTACGAAATATAGTCAAGATCGGTCCATTGTTCGGCCTAGTCCCCATTTAAATATTGCATCCTATATGAACTTTTTCATATGCAAAGGAAAAAAATTAATAACAATGCCACTCAAATTTGGTTTATGCTTTTTCTAATTGGATAGTTGCACCGAAGAGATAGGGTCTCTAAACCATGGTACAGGGTATCGTAGATTCGGGCGAGACCGACTATAATTTCCTACTTGTTTTTTTTTTTTTTGTGTTTTTTTTTTTTTTTTTGTTTATTAAAGTAAGATATGTAATTTGAATTCATGGGGTAAATAATCTAACACATAAAAACAAAGTTTTTAATAAAACTCTTTCTTTCATCTATAAAATTCATTTTCTGTTTGTTTGTTTGTTTGTTTGACCGCTACACAAATTTTTATTTTTCAACGGATTTTTCTGAAATTTTGTACACACGATCTCTATACCCCAGGAAAGGTCGCCACATACCTTTTACCGGCCACGCCTACTTTCACGCCCACTTTTTATGTAAAATTTATTTTCTGTTTTATTCATATTTGTTCACTATACAAATTTTTATTTGTCAACAGATTTTTCTGAAATTCGGTACACACGATCCCTGTACTCCAGCTAAGGTCACCATATACTTTTATCGACCACGCCTACTTTTACGCCCACTTTTTATATACAATTCATTTTCTGCTTTTTGGTATATTTGTTTGCTATACAAATTTTTATTTTTCAACGGAATTCTCTGAAATTTGGTACACACGATCTCTATCTACAGGGAAGGCCACCATATGCTTCTTACAGGCAACGCCTACTTTGCGCCAACTTCTATGTATATAAAACTTATTTTTTCCCTTTAGTTGTTTCTTTATTTGATTGATATACAAACTTTAATTTTTCGATGGCTTTCTCCGAAACTTAGTACATATTCCAGGGAAGGTCGCCATATGATTTTTACCGACCACGCCTACTTTTACGCCCAATTTTCATATAAAATTCATATTTTGTTGTGTGGTATATTTCTTCGCTATACAAATTTGTACTTTTCAACGGATTTCTCTGAAATTTGGTTCACATGGAAATAAGTACACGGTGAACAAATTCCCCAAACTTAAAAAAAGGCACCAAAAGAAATGAACATATTCCCCATTTTTGTTTTTAATCGAAAGAAAAAATGAACTTACTCCCCAAATTAATTCTTAAATTTTTACATATTTTTATTTAATGAATTTTGTTAAATATTTATTTTAGTAAACGTTTGCATACTGCTCTCAATATATGTCCTACAATAAATGCATTTAAAATGAGTATTCTTTTCAATAGCATCATTTCGTTGCGCGGAAGCTACGCGCACGGGGAATACAGCTTAGCTAGAATATCGGAATGATCTGAAAAATATATTTTGACAATTAAAATAAGTTGGCACAGCTGCGCGGCAGCACAGGTGTAGTTGCCAAATGCGCGTAAGCGGCACACGGCGCGCGACCGCGGACTCGGATGCAACGGATGCGGACGCGACGCGCTCTCGGAACACAGCTCAGCTAAAATATCGCAATGCTCTAAAAAATATGTTTTTGGAATTAAAATAAGTAAACGAGAACTAAGCGGAGGCACGGGTAGTAGCTGCGAGGAAGCGGCGCGAGGCGCGCGGATGCGGACGCGACGGATGCGGACGCGACGCGCTCGCGGAACACAGCTCAGCTAAAATATCGCAATGATCTGAAAAATATATTGTGGCGATTAAAATAAGTTGACAACAACTGCGCGGCAGCACGGGTCTGGCTACCAAACGCGACCGCGGACTCGGACGCGACGGATGCGGACGCGACGCACTCTCGGAACACAGCTCAGCTAAAATATCGCATTGCTCTAAAAAATATGTTTAAGGAATTAAAATAAGTTAACGAGAACTAAGCGGCAGAACGGGTAGTAGCTGCGAGGTAGCGGCGCGTGGCGCGCGGACGCGGACGCTGACGCGACGCGCTCGCGGAACATAGCTCAGCAAAAATATCGCAATGATCTGAAAAATATATTTTGGCGATTAAAATAAGTTGACAACAACTGCGCGGCAGCACGGGTCTGGCTGCCAAACGCGTATGTGAAATAATTACCTGTTGATCAAAATAGGCCACACATATACTATAAGCAGTTGCTTAAAGAAACCTTGCGACACAATATTAAACGTCGCATTAGTCTTTCATTTCTGAAACTTGAATTTGACATCTCTGCTCAATGATGATCACTTATTGAATGAAGTAATTCAATTTTTATAAGTTTTGATTCCTTTAATTTGCGAACCATTCCGTTATATTTGATGTTTATAAATAAACTGAAAAAAAAAAACTTAAAGCGATTTCGCAACTTATTTTTGAAGCATTTTTGCTGCAGCATCTTATAAAAAACATCTAAATTAAAAAATCAAAAAATGTTTAATTGAAATAAAAAACAAGTAAGAAAATTATAGTCGGTCGAGACCGACTATATGATACCCTATACCATGCGTTTACAGATCCTATCTCTCAGGCCCAACTAACTGGATATAGAAAATAAGCACAAACCAAATTTGAGTGGGATTTTTATTAATTTTTTCGGCTGCAAATATGAAAAAGTTCATATCGGATGCTATATCTATATGGGGACTAGACCCAAAAATGGACCGATCCTGACCATGTTTGGTAAAGTCTCTTGTATTTTGCAAAACTATATACAAACTAAATTTGAGAAGATCAGTGCAATATTTTTGTCTTTTTATAGATTTAAGTGAAGATCGGGAAGCAGCTCTATATGGGGCCTATGACTAAGAGTTATCCAATAGGGATCATTTTTGGACTACTAATTAATGGATGTAATATATACAAACAACCCAATTTGACTAAGATATGTATGATAATTTGGATCTTATGGCAATATATGTTGATTTAATAGGGGTCATTTGTATGGGGGCTAGGTCTGAACATGGACCGATTCTCACCAATTTCAATAGCGTTCATCACATGGCCGATAGAAAATCAAATACCAAATTTCATCAGAATATATTCATATTTGCGACCTGCAGTTTGATTACAAACTTTACATGGACACACAGACGGACGGACGGACGGACGGACGGACATCGTTAAATCGAATCAGATAGTGATTCTGATTCGATCGGTATAATTAAAGATGGGTGTAGGTCAAATATTTTTGGTTGTTACAAACAGCAGCACAAAGTCATTATACCCAAACCACATAGTGGTATAGGGTATAATGAATTTACTGCCCATACAAATTTTTGGGGAGATAGTTCATTTTATTGGGGAATTTGTTAATTGGGAACTAAGTACTCAGCGCCTGCTAAGCATAGTGAACCATTTTTCAAGTCAAAGGCCTTTTGATCCCGGGCAAGACCGGGAAAAAACAGCTAGTTATGCATAAAATTGTTAAGTCTTAATGGGCGTGACTATGCTTGACTATCTTAAAGTTAGTCTTTGGCCACAACAAGTCTATGAACAAAGTTTCAGATCGATTGGATTAGGGGAAGTGAGGTTTAAATCTCTCCGTGACTGTGCTTGACTCTGACAAAGTTAATCTTTTCTCACAACAGGTCCATCGACCCAGTTTCAGATCGATAAATGGGTTTAAATCACTCCGTAGCTGTTAGTGACTATGCATGACTGTGCGTGACTATGTCAAAGTTAATCTTTTTCCACAGCAAGTATGTCGATCAAGTTTCAGATTGATTGGATAAGGGGAAATGGGTTTTACGTCTCTGCGTGACTGTACGTGATCATGCGAGACTCCATGCATGACTGTGCTTGACTGTTTTAAAATTAATATTTTTGGTCACATAAAGTCAATAGACCAAGTTTCAGATTGATCAGATAAGGTGAGATGAGTTTTAAATCACTTCGTGACTGTTCGTGACTATGTGTGACTGTGCGTGACTATGTCAAAGTTAATCTTTCTTTACAGCAAGTATATCGACCAAGTTTCAGGTTGAATGGATGAGGAGAAATCCGCTTTAAATCTCTCCGTGACTGTGCGTGACCATGCGTGACTGTGCGTAGCTGATCCAAAATTAATCTGTAGTCACAGCAAGACTATGGGCCAAGTTTCAGATCAATAGGATAAGGGGGAATGGGGTTGCCCCACGACAGACTGAGAGAGAAAAGAAAGAGTTTAAAAATAACAAGAACCAATACAATTTTACTCGAATTTGATTTGTTTGAGTTTAGTAGTCAGAGCTGGTACGAATTTGGTTGGAAACAGAAATAGAACACTTGGTAAGAACTTTATAAAAGAAAACAACTTATTGAAAAACATTTTTCAAATATATTGCATTTAATTACCACATTAGTATGTCGTAGTCTGACCAGGGTTTTTGATAGTTGCTTGGTTCTCCGAGGCTAACTCTACACTAACTTTTGGCATCTGCTCTAGGGGATTGAGTACATAGCGTACGCATTTTTGTACTCTTTGTCCCGATCTTAACCCTAACATCATTCCCTTAACTTAACCTCGTTCCAAACATTTTTTGTTGGGTGCAGATCGGGACTTTGAGCTGGCTAGCTCAGGACCTCAATTTTTTTCCGCCATTGTCCAATTCTTGATCACAAACGAAGAAAAAGCACCCCATACCATGAGACTTCCGCCCCCATGCTTAAAAGTTTTAATGGTGTATTTTAAATTAAATTTTTGGCACTTTGGATGACGCGCAAATGTTTTTCCATCAGGGCCAATGCGACTAATTTTCGTTTCGTCCCAAAATACTATTTTCAAAAATTTTACATCCTAAAATAATTGAACCTTTTCAAAACTTAGCCGCGCTTTTTATATATATATACATTTTTTTTTTTAAGGTGCGGCTTTTTTCTGCTGGTGCGTCAAACAGTCCAACATAATTAGCCGTCTTCTTACAAGTTTACTTTTGTGCCGAATTCCTCCTTTATGTCTGCCATTACTATTCGCGAATGCTTGAAAGGGTGGACTTTCTGATTATAGCTGTATCAACTCGGTTCGCAGTTCTATGTGGTGGTGCTTTGCGATTTTTAGTTCTATTGATCGCACCTGGCTTATCCTTTATCGGTTTAATGGCATTGAATTTCAGTTTTCTAGCGCAATCCAGTACTTTGGCAATTTGAGACTGATTTTTGCCTTTTTCGAATAATGCGTTATTATCTTTCTGTTTTTCTGGAGTGCAATTGCGACATCTACCCATGTTGACAGTTAAATGACCAACAATAAAAACTATGAATGATAAAGGCAATTTTCTTTTGCTTTAATTGCTTCATCAATAATATTGCTGTGCTCATATCAAAATGAAAAAAAAAGTTTGTTAATTTTTGTTTTATGTGTGCTAATTCCCTCTCCATAGCTGTAGATCCAGAATACAAAAAAAAAATTATAAGAATGCCAATATTAAGTTCTAGAAATGTTTGGCTTATTAAAAAATTGCTCATATTACAGCTATTATTCAAAGCTAAAAAAAAATAAAAAATAAACCCCTGCATTTATCACTGGAAATATCCTCATCCGGAAAGAGGCTAATGTAAGCTCGTCATCTCTCCATTTTTAGTAGTAAAATTAAAGAAAAGTGTGATAAATATCGTCGGCATTAAGAAAAACACACAACTAATTAATTTTTGACTTTGTAAATTTGTAAAAACACCACATTCTACTTAACATACTTAAAAGGTTATAAAAACAGATAAAATATGTTGTAGCTTAGGATAGTGTCTTCTGTGGATGTGTGTCTTAGTTATTTCCATTAAATAAAATAGGTTGTATGTTTCGTCTTTCAGTATTAACTAAATTTTTTTTTCTATGTGGTAGTTGTGTACAGCAAACGGCATTGATTTAAATGCCTAAGGTTTTTCTTCTGAATATGCATATGCACTAGGGTGGCCCTTCATTATTTGGAGGGGGAAAAAGTGTTCGAACTGAAAGTCACATCCACTAGAAATATGCGAATAGCAAAAGAACTGCGAAATGGATCAATCAAAAAAAAATTTAGAGGTGCCTCAAAGCGACTGAAAATTTCAAGTGTGTTTCTATGGGGAAAATATGACTTTTTTCAGATTTTACGAAAATTTCGTTCTACAGTTCAATTACCTTTTCAAAAAGCTATATAACTTCAAAATCGAAAAAAAAAACTCGCCAAGAAATAACAAAAGCCCCAGACCACTTTTGTTCCAAAAAAAACTCTAGATCTGGAAATGTGATGAACACTTTTTCAACTTTAGCAAATTGGTTAAAGCCATATTTTTTTTGTCTCTATACCTCTAAGTACTCAGATCTGAAGTATTGTTTTATTAACGCGTAGCTAACCTAATGCGAAATTAGACCAAAAATGGAAAATTTTTTGATAAAATTTTTAAAACTATTTTTTAAGTTCTAAAAATTTTCTTAAACAAAATATAAAGAAATGGATCTGGCACATTAAGGTTTTATGAAACATATGCTAGAGAATAACTGTGTGAACCTTGAAGTAAATTCCTCTTCCAGAATTTTTTTTATAAAGAATTTTGTTTGTGGATTTCGAGAAAAATGATTTTTTGTGAAATATACAGTAAATGTAATCTTTCTAAAAACTTTGTATGAAAAAATTATCAGTTTTCTACTTTTAAATGTTATATTCTATATTAAAAGCCTCGGGTTTCTGACAAAAGTAATATGACCCCATTAACCCTTTTGGACTTGCGTCGCATATGACCCCAAGCTAATGAAAGACAATTTATTAAAAAAATCAAAAGTTAAGCCTCGGCAAGGAAGGTTAACGTTGTTACATTAACTCCAAATTTTTACAATGGAAGTCTTGCACATTTGGTTATTATATTCTAACAGTCACATCTAAAAATTCAATATTACTTACTAAATATTTGATTTTTTTTGAATAAATTGTCTTTCAATTGTTTAAGGGTCATATGTGACCCCAAGTCCAAACGGGATAATGGGGTCATATAATTTTTTTTCCAAAACGCGAGGCTATTAAGATAAAATATAACATTTACAAGTAGAAAACTGATCAATTTTTAATACAAAATATTTAGAAAGAATACATTTACTGAATATTTCACAAAAAACTCATTTTTCTCGAAATCCGCAAAAAAAATTTTTTGTTAAAAAGATTCTGGCAGAGTAATTTACTCAAAAATTCACACAATGGTTCCCTAACATACATATAACAAAACATTAAAGTTCCCGATCCATTTTTTTAAATTCTGTTTAAGAAAATTTTTTTAAAAATTTAAAAAAGGAGTTTTCAAAATTTTATCAAAAAAAATTTGGATTTTTGGTCTCATTTCACAATAGGTTAACAACGTGATAATAAAACCATACTTCATATCTGAGTACTTATATATATAGAAGCCAAAATAAAATTATGTCTTTAATAAATTTGTTAAAGTCGAAAAAATTTTCATCACAGACCAAAAGTGGTCTGGAGCATTTGTTATTTCTTGGCGAGTTTTAATTCGATTTTGAAGCTATAAAAATGTTTGGAAAGATAATATCGTACTGATATCGATTCATATAACAACTTGTCGAATAGATTAAACCATAGAACGAAATTTTCGTATTTTCCCCATATAAACACACTTGAAATTTTCAGTCGCGTTGAGGCAACTCTAAAATTTTTTTTATTGTCCTATAACTTTATATTTCTCAGTTCTTTTGCTATTCGCATATTTCTAGGAAGTGAGACCGAAAGTTTTAACACTTTTTTTTTATTAAAGACAACCTTAATATGCACACATGTGTATGTGTATAAGCAACAAAAACCGCTTTAAGCTTGAGTATTATGCTGTAATATAAAGTTACCCAGTGTCACTGGGTAAAGCTTTTAGTTTTAAGCTATTGATAAATCTGAAGGTAAAGTTTGTACTTTGTTATTTGTTATTTGTTTTAGCTGTAGTTTGTGCTTAACTTAATTCATAGGCCAAAGATAGTATTTATTAAATTTAAGAAACAAGAATTGGTATCTTGTTTATTTACTTAAAACCCACATACGAGTGTATGCTTATAAGCAAACACCAACAAGATACTACCACTAACTGTTTATATAGCGGTATATGATGACTCAAAAGTAAACAAACTATACTTGCAGGAGATGTGTGCGTGTTTTTGTTTGATTAGTTGTGCTAATACTTTGTAAAATGGTAGGCGTATATACAATACATAAAGTGCGTTATTCTACTGTGATATTATCTTTTCGCTCCTGATAAATTAAGGTTTTAGTTTAAAATGCACGTTTATTATATAAATATAATATGTTCAGAAATTTTTCGGAATATCACATTTAATTGTTAATCGGGTTGAAATGTCGGTCATAAATACATCGCAATACCGCCGTGACTTATATTGCAATACGCAGAAAATAAAGCGATTAAGAAAGTAGGAAATATTTCAAAAAATAAGCCGATCATGGCTATTCAATATGGTTAGTTTTCTAAAAAAAAAAAAAATTAAGAACGCATGGTAGGTAATATCGGACGGATTATTTATATACAATTTTTCCTGAAAATTTTTATTATTATTTTAGTACTCAATGAACAAATTCCCCACAAATTCCCCAACTTTTACGTTTTTTGAGGAGCACATTGATTTTTTATTTCAATTTAAAAATTTTTGGGGATTTTCTTCATTTTAAACTCTTTCTTTTAACTCATACTCTCTGTGTGTTGTGGGGCGACCCCATTTCCCCTTACCCAATAGATTGAGACTAGGCCCATAGTCTTGTTGAGCCTGCAGATTAATTTTGGTTTAGTCACGCACAGTCACGGAGTGATCTAAATGTCCTATCCCCTCATCCAATCGATTTGAAACTTGGTTCATACACTTGCTGTGAAAAAAGATTAACTTCGACATAGTCACGCACAGTCACGCACAGTCACGGAGAGACTAAAACCTCACTCTCCTCAAACGATCGATCTGGAACTTTGTCCATAGACTGGTTGTGGCCAAATATTAATTTTAAAATAGTCACTCACACTCACGCACAGACACGGAGTGACTTAAGCCCCATTTTCCCTCATCCAATCCATCTGAAACTTGGTCCGCAAACTTGTTGTTAGGAAATATTAACTTAAAGGTAGTCACGCTTAATCACGGAGTGATTTAAACCCCATCTCACATCATCTGAATGATCTGAAACTTTGTCCATAGACTTGCTGTGGCCAAAGATAAATTTTAAGATAGTTGCGTAAAGTCACGCACAGTCATGGACAGATTCAAAACACATATGTACAAGGAAAGAAAGAGTTTTCACAAAAACTGTTTTTGTGGGTTAGATTTTTTAATTTTGAAGTTTGGGAACTAAACTCATTTTTTTTATAAGACGCTACAGCAAAAATGCTTCAAAAATAAGCTGCGAAACTGGTTCAGGTTTTTATACCCTACATCACTATGTGGTTTGGGTATAATTACTTTGTGCTGCTGTTTTTAACAACCAAAAATATTCGTCCTATACCCATCTTAGTTATACCGATCGACTCAGAATCACTTTTTGAGTCGAAATAGCAATGTCCGTCCGTCCGTCCGTCCGTCTGTGTGTCCATGTAAACCTTGTAATCAAACTACAGGTCGCCAATATGAATGTATTCTGATGAAATTTGGTATATAAGCTTTCATCGGCCATGGCATGAATGCTGTTTTTGAGAATCGGTCCATGTTCAGACCTACTCCCCATACAAATGATCCATATGAAATTGACATAAATTGCCATAAGATCCAAATTATCATATAGATCTCAGTCAAATTGAGTTTGCATGTGTTTATTATATCCATTAATTAGTAGTCCAAATAAAATTCTTATAGGACAATTTTTAGTCATTGGCCCCATATAGAGCTGCTTCCCGATCTTCACTTAAATCTATCAAAAAACTAAAATATTGCACAGATTTTTCTCAAATTTGGGTTGTGTATAGTTTTTCAAAATATAAGTGACTTTACAAAATATAGTCAGGCACCCGATATAAACTTTTTCATACCTGCAGCCAAAAAAAATTAATAACAATGGCACCCAAATTTGGTTTATGCTTATTTTCTATATCCAATTAGTTGGACCGAAGAGATATGGTCTCTAAACCATGGTATAGGGTATCGTATAGTCGGTCTACACCGACTATAATTTTGTTATTTGTTTTTTTTTAAGTTTATTTATTTTGTAAGCTACAAGAATAACGGAATCGTTTGCAAATTAAACAAATCAGGAATCATCATTGAGCAGTGACATCAAGTTTATAGAAGTTTCAAAAATGGAAAATATTGAACATGCTGATGGATGCGACGTTTAAAATTGTTCCACAAGGTTGCTTTAAGCAGCTGCTTATAGCATATTTGACCTATTTGGATCAGCAGGTAATTATTGCACATATGTATATAAAATTTAGCATAAGGCTTTTCACTGAGCTGTCTACGTCCACACATTTGGCAGCCACACCCATGCTGCCGCGCAGTTGTCGTCAACTTATTTTAATCGCCAAATTTATATTTTCCAGATCATTCCGCTATTTTTCATTTTGATGGATAAGAAAACGCAAAATACTGTTAATGAAATCGTGCTATTTTATGGCTGTGAGATAGAGCACCGAAATGATGCGATTGGAAAGAATACAGATTTTAAATGCGTTTATTGCAAAACAAATATTGAGAGCAGTATGGAAATTTTCATTTAAATAAATATTAAACAAAATTCATTAAATACAAATATGTAAAATTTGAAAAATGAATTTGGGGAGTAAGTTCATTTTTTATTTTGTTTTCTGAAAAATTTGGGAATTTGTTTTGGAGACTTTTTTTTGTTAAAATTTCGGAAATTTGTTTAAATCCCCAAAAAATTGGGGATATGTTAATTTTTTTGGGGGGCGGAATCTGGTCATTGGGGGCCAAATACTCAATGTCTATTATTTTATGACAAAAATAATTTTGAGGCTAAGAGGAAGGGGCTGGAGGGCACTACTTTACCAACGAAGACAGATATATCGTAATCAAGTGGACGATCACAGATGGAAAATGACCGTGATATGCAAACGAAAATAGATTTACAATGCACTGTAGTCAAGCTAATGTTTTTTCTCCAAATTTTTCATTACAACATCAACATAACACACCTTGCTGCTCCGCTAGAGGCTAAATCCCCAAATATTATTTATAATTCAGATCCCTATGTTTATTCTGAAATGGTGTTGCTGCTGAGAGCAAAAAATATTAAATCTTACTCTTACACTTCTTTTATTATTTACTTATTTTATGTGTCGTGTATTTTAGGACGAATGCACAATTATTGCATGCAACGAGGGAAAGTATCTAAGATACTTGGCTCTTTCCTATTTAATTTTCTCCTGACAAAAGAAAAACATGGGAATGGGAAAAGCCAAATAGAAATAAAAACGAAATTCCTAATTGTCAGAATGAGGGCACATGCCTCGCAGCTGTGGGTATAAATTCGTAAAATGTGACAAATTCCACACAGCTGATGAATGCAAAACTCTGCTAATTAGAGAGCTCAAAACCGATTTGTGCAAGCTGTAGAGGGCCAGGACATCCTCCAAATTGGAGGGGTTGCGACTCCTAAGAAAAGTACGTCAAAAAAACGTTGAACGTCAGAGAAAAGTACGACAAGAAAATTCTTCAGTAAGTAGTAATGCCACATAGACCTGGTATAACTTTACAGGCTTATTTCAGCCACAATTGGACCCAAGTTCGTGGAAAAGAAACTCTGCCTTAATTGAGGAGTTTTCAAAATTTACAAACTTCTTCCTATAGCCTGTGGAAATCGTACGGGAACATGAAATCCAGAAGTTTTTTAGAGCTACAGAAACATGCAAAAGAACGAGGCGAAAGGCGAGTTCCTTCGTCTTTGAAAAAAAGTGAATAATTACCATGGGCCATAGACATTTAAATTTTTTAACCTTTAACGTACGTGCCATTGTCGACAACAGTCGTCAAATTGATCTTTTGAACCCTCTATCATATGACAAAATTGGCACTTATACAACGTCAACAAAATAGGTCTGAGGGGTTACAACTTTTTATACGACAACTCACACCTGGGTGTAGCCATTGTAATTAAAGCATCCATTGCCTATAATTCTACCCATATTGTATTGCAAGCAGAGTTCAGAAAAAAACATACACTGAATAAAAAACTCGTACATATATGTAAACAAACATAACTTAGACCAACACACACATATTTTTAGCTTCATATCAATTATGTGCATTTCTAAATCTTCTACGGTGCCCAACACAATCATGACTGTGTTCGTTTTAATATTTCGTTATTTACACGAACATTTTTGTTTCACGTACTTTTTGTTTCGATCACACATAAACCACACATATTGGAGTGTTGCTTTATTTGAAGTTCGTGTTCTGGTACGTGTACTGAAAAAAAAAAAACAGAACATGTACAATAAACAGGTTCGAGTTCAGTTATATTTTAAGTCGTGTTGTGGCTCGTGTACTAAGAAAAAACAGAACATGTACAATAAACAGGCTCGAGTTCAGTTATATTTTAAGTCGTGTTCAGGCTCGTGTACTAAGAAAAAACAGAACATGTACAATAAACAGGTTCGAGTTCAGTTATATTTTAAGTCGTGTTCTGGCTCGTGTACTAAGAAAAAATAGAACATGTACAATATACAGGTTCGAGTTCAGTTATATTTTAAATTCGTGTTCTGGTTCTTGTACTACGAAAAATTGAAATATCAATTCGCGATCTGATACACCCCGATAAAAACGATAACAATTGTTTCAACCAAATTTATTAAAATTTTATTGACCCTTTTTTATGACTTACGTTGCAAACTGTTTACAATTGTCAAATATTTTAAAATTTTATTGGCCATTTTTATACCCTATACCACTAAGTGGTTTGGGTATAATGACTTTGTGCTGCTGTTTGTAACAACCAAAAATATTTGACCTAGACCCATCTTTAATTATACCGATCGAATCAAAATCACTTTCTGAGTTGATTTAAGAATGTTCGTCCGTCCGTCCGTCCGTCCGTCTGTGTGTCCATGTAAACCTTGTAATCAAACTGCAGGTCGCAAATATGAATATATTTTGATAAAATTTGGTATATAAGCTTCTATCGGCCATGGGATGAACGCTATTGAAATTGGTGAGAATCGGCCCATGTTCAGACCTAGCCCCCATACAAATTACCCTATGAAATCGACATAAATTGCCATAAGATCCAAATTGTCATATAGATCTTACTCAAATTGGGTTTGTATGCATTCATTACATACATTAATGAGTACTCCAGAAATAATCCCTTTGGCCCCATATAGAGTTGCTTCCCGATCTTCACTTAAATCTATTAAAAAACAAAAATATTGTACTGATTCTTCTTAAATTTTGTTTGTATATATTTTTGCAAAATACAAGAGACTTTACCAAACATGATCAGGATCGGTCCATTTTTGGACCTAGTCCCTATATAGATATAGCATCCGATATGAACTTTTTCATATCTGCAGCCAAAAAAATTAATAAAAATCCCACTCAAATTTGGTTTATGCTTATTTTCTATGTCCAGTTAGTTGGGCCTAAGAGATAAGGTTTCTAAACGCATGGTATAGGGTATCGTATAGTCGGTCTAGACCGACTATAATTTTCTTACTTGTTTTGATTTACGTTGAAATTATTTACAATTGTTTTTATTGACTGGTTTTCATTTTAATAAAAGATGGTAATAAAAAAATAAATCATTTTGAACAATAATGATGATTAACTCTTTACGGATGTAAAATCTGTCAAGGACATAATGAAGAATACATATGAACAACAAATGTCTTGTGGGTTCGATATCATATCACTTTTTATAAATTAAGTAGTTTCTCGTTGCAACACTACAATTCTCGCCATAATTTTTAATAGTTATTTTCCAACTGTGTGGAAAAATTATTGCTATCGAGAAGAAGACAGTTAGAGTCAGAGAGATTTTCGGCCCGCATCACTAATGTCGAATATATTAAAAAAAAAAAATTGCAAAAATCGTAATATCGCAGTAGATAGAAATAACATTACGCGTGTTGCGATTGGGCAGAAAAACGCTCGAAACACTAATTTTGCAATATTGATTGAGTTAGAAATAAATCGGGCTAAAGATCAAATATTTTAATTTTAAGCAAGAACATTGGCAAATCTCTTTAAAAAATTGATCTATATTCTGCATGATCTATATTCTGAATGTTTCGGGAAGAATCACCAACCCTCATCAGTAACCAAAAGCAGTATATAGTTCACTCTGAAACTAATGCAATGAGAACCCAAGCAAAGAATTTTACTATTAAAAATTCTCCAATATAACTACTTTTTGCTTTATTTAAAGCAAAAATATTTGATCTTAAGCCTGATTTAATTTCTGACTCAATCGTTAAAATGATATAGCTCAAAAATAAGAATTAAAAAAATTGCTCAAAATTTTTAACTAAAGCATTCCGGTAATGTTCGTAGCCTCTTTGGTAGGGACCTAAAGTGTTGCCACTCTCTACGTGCTCTCCTTTTTTCATTTAAAAGTTGTTCAATATTCACTAAAGAAACATAATATTGTCTTTTGGGTCTTGTGGGTTTAGTAGCAATTTGAGCAGCCAGTATGAGATTTAGTTCAAAATTTTTTATCGCGACATCAATATTTTATGTTTTCTAAAGAGTTCGTACTGAAACACTTTTTGTATTTTAACCAGTTTGTCCATCAGCTCCAAATCATCAGTGGATTGTACAATTTCTAAGGGGTGAGGAGAATAATAATTGTGGGTCTGCGTGAACAGAGGTGACCTTCAGACATGGTTCTACCTGCACCTTGTGTCTTGATATAGCTTTTGCGATTCCGAAGTCTATCAGATTCGTTATTTTCTGTAGATATTATGGCCAAGCGGTGGGTTCTCTGCCTGAGACTATATCCATAAACAAAACTCGGTATTTGTGAGTAAGTAGCCGTGACCCCCCCAGAATGTATGCTTGACATTACAAACGCCAGCTGGCAGAAAGTGTGAGCTCAATAATTTTTAAAATTTATGTAATTTTCCTCCGCTATCTTGAATCTCGAGGGTAAGTAAATTTTTGAGATCACTGAGCCTGAGTTAAATTCATATAGACATATTCTCGATCCCTGAAGATAATGTTCTCGCAGATAGGGCATTATGAAGTATTTAAGTGTCTGGGGTCTTTAGCGTCATGCAAAGTGTACCCTCATATTGAGAAAAAAAAAAAAAACAGGAGTTGTTAGATGGGTCTCAGAAACAAGTATTTTGTCAATATTTTTGGTTCTGAGCAAGTAATAAAGTTATTTTTTATGCTGGCGTAGGCCGTTGTCATTTAAAACATGATCTGATCATTCTTTCTCTCGACTAACATGATATCCTATAACAACATGCGTTCATTATACCCTATACCACTATGTGGTTTAGGTATAATGACTTTGTGCTACTGTTTGTAACAACCAAAAATATTTGACCTCCACCCATTTTTAATTATACCGATCGAATTAGAATCACTATCTGATTCGATTTAACGATGTCCGTCCGTCCGTCCGTCCGTCTGTGTGTCCATGTAAAGCTTGTAATCAAACTGCAGGTCGCAAATATGAATATATTTTGATGAAATTTGATATTTAATCTTTTATCGGCCATGGGATGAACGCTATTGAAATTGGTGAAATTCGGTCCATGTTCAGACCTAGCCCCCATACAAATGACCCCTATGAAATCAACATATATTACCTACCATAAGATCCAAATTATCACACAAATCTTAGTCAAATTGGGTTTGTATGTATATATTACATCCATTAATAAGTAGTCCAAAAATGATTCCTATTGGACAGCTCTTAGTCATAGGCCCCATATAGAGCTGCTTCCTGATCTTCACTTAAAATTCAAATTTCAAAAGAGAAAAATATTGCACTGATTCTTCTCAAATTTTGTTTGTATATATTTTTGCAAAATACAAGCGACTTTACCAAATATGGTCAGGATCGGTCCATTTTTGGGCCTAGTCCCGTTATAGATATAGCATCCGATATGAACTTTTTCATATCTGCAGCCGAAAAAATTAATAAAAATCCCTCTCAAATTTGGTTTATGCTTATTTTCTATATCCAGTTAGTTGGGCGTGAGAGATAGGGTCTCTAAACCCATGGTATAGGGTATCGTATAGTCGGTCTAGACCGACTATAATTTTCTTACTTGTTTTTATATTTCTTTTGTTATATTTTTTTAATTCTTTTTTTAACATTTTACAAATTCTTCATTTTTAATAGACAACAAATTACAGTTCGACTTAAGCAAAAATAGCAAATAATAGCTTGTTGTTTCGTTTACTTCACAAGCTACGGCTACTTTTGGACACAAGTTTTTCTCCGTGTATATGTCCATTAAATGCCAGCAATGTTTATGTATGCGTAACATTATTTTCAAAAGGTGTTGAAGTAACGAAAGTGTTTGCACAGCAATTTCGTATATTAATTAAACATGTTCATGAGTTTGACATTGTGTTTGTGTGTTTGCATTTGTATTGTATTATTTATACAGATTGTATCAGTTTGCATACAAATGACGAGCAAACAAATCATATTACATATTTTGAATAACAAAATATAATTTTTGTTTAGTGTATATGAAATGTCACAGAATTTTAATTAAAATAAAACTGCAAAAGGCCTTAAAAGTTTAATGGTTTAAAATGAAAATCTAAAGGTAACCTCAAATTTAATATTATCGTTTTCTTGGTTACAAAATCTACAAAACACAATTTGGTTTTGATATTTAAGTAAATAACAAGTTTTAACAACCAATATTAATTTCATAGCTGTGGTAAACACTTCAATCAAAATAATTTTAATGAATAATAATTATTATGGTAATGAAAAGCTTATTCGAAAACTATGTGTAAATGTTCTCTTGATACAATCATTATATAATATAAAACACAATTGAAAATACCACTAAATTTGGGCTTTTACCAGTATTTCTATTTATTCTATTCAATGAAATAATTTACTATAGTTATACGAATTGTTATATAAACTGTTAACTGGCTTTCGGCTTAAATGTATTTTTGAATGTTAAATTGTTCTAAGTATACGTACAGTAATGTGCAAAACGATAAAATGAATTTAGAGATCTTTTATATATATTATATAAGGAACACAGGAAACGTATTCCTTATTACAACCGAATCCGTTGCCAGCCGATGTACTATCACATGTCCCATGTACTATTACATTTTTCTGTTGTGATTACAGAAATATATTTTCCAAATTTAGTTCACACAATGGAATTAAGATTTTATTTATTGGTTATAATAACCGGCATTAAGTACTTAGTTCCCAATGAACAAATCCCCCCAAAATAAAAATGAACTTATTCCCCAATTGGTTTAGAGAAAAAACTTCCAAACATTTTAATAAAAAAGTCCACAAAACAAATGAAACAATTAACCAATTTTTCAGAAAATGAAATAATACATGTTTTTATTTGATGCAATATTGTATTAATGAATTTTGAAAATATTTATTTAAGTTCAAATTTTCGTAATGCTCTCAATATTTGTCCTACAATCAACGCATTCAAAATCTGTATTCCTTTCAATAGCTTAATTTCGGTGCCATAACACATATTGCAATGTTTGCACGGTAGAAAGAAGAATGAACGATTGCATAAATATCAATTTTCGTGTTCTTATCCTTCCAAGTGAAAGATATCAGAATGATCTAGAAAGTGTTCTTTGACAACTGAAATAAGTTGACAATAACTTAGGGGCAGCACGAGTGTGGCTGAAAACTGGGAAGCGACGCTCGGGCGCGGACTCGACTCGCTCGTGGAATAGAGCTCAGAGAAAAGCTTTATGATAAATTTTATCTACGTATGTACAATAACACTAGCCAACAAGGTTTTTTACTGGAACAACCAAATATCTTTCCTAGAGTAATTTGGTGGGCTGAATTCGAATCTATAATTGGTTTTTCTTTATCGTTTTTTTCATAAAAAACCATTAGTTTATTTAAAAATCAAATCAATTTTAAAAATGAATGGCGCTATTTGAACGTCGTTTGAATTTTGTTGGTCCGGTTTCACGTATTAGAGTTCAGCAATAGTCTCCCAGCATGCTTTTGTCCCAAAATCCTTGATAATTTCTGTCAATTTTTATTAAATCTTAGTGAGCCCGCTCCCCTTGTTTAGCAACAATTTATCTGTAGTTTTCACTCCTACCGTTTCCAATAAATATTGTGAAAAATTGTCATCATTCAACAGCTTCCTGATCTGAGAGCCAACAAATATGCCTTCTTTGATGTCAACATATGAAATTTTAAGAAACACCGCTAACATATATTTAAATGCTGCACAATCTTTGTGCAGCGGAAGAAGAAGAACGTCATTAGGATCAATTAATGGTTTATTTAAAATATTTTGTTTTCCTGGTGAATACTCAGTTCTTTTTGGCGCGACTATCACATAGACAAAGGCAACAATAATATTTCGTAAAATCTCTTTGCCTACCAGTCAACATACCAATGACCTGAAACTGATTAACTTACAGTTATTTGCGATGGTCTATACTATATATACAAGGAAATTTAAATCACA
This sequence comes from Cordilura impudica, assembly GCA_963682025.1. Lineage (NCBI taxonomy): Eukaryota > Metazoa > Arthropoda > Insecta > Diptera > Scathophagidae > Cordilura > Cordilura impudica. Next base: position 155,576,069 of record OY821517.1, read on the forward strand.
CACCTTCAGGCATGAGAAATTCGAATGGATGGTTTTTCATTCCCATTATGCTAAAGCAGAGCCTTTAAACTGTACTTAGATCCATCAGTAAATTATCTCCATACATTTTTTGAAATAAACCATCAGCATCAGTACAGTATAGAATACAGTGTTTATTTTTAAAATATGCGGTCAATGGCAAGCATCTATCTCTATAGATTGTTACTTTTGTCCCAACTACAAGATGTTTCTACTGCTGCATACGTGAAGCTAGAAATTCTGCGTCTTGCTTCGTTAAATGTAAACCCCAAATTAGATCATTCAGCTCAGCTTGAGTCACTAAATGGCGTTCATCATCAGCCTCATACAAACTACCACTGCTGGTGAAAGATGTTTCGGACTCACTGCTCGCAGCACTGGGAATGACTGGTAACGGATCATTTGGTGGACGTTGAATTGGTTCGGAAACCGATGTGACATATTTTTTCGATTTCTCATATTGAATCCAGCAACTTTTGTTTAACAGAAATAATAATCGGTTTGGTGGTTACTTGACTCTCTCCAAAGTACTGGAATTGAAAAATCGAAATAGATCTTCTTGCATTTGACCACTTGTTTAAAACAGTTCTGCAACTATTGCAAAATATTGTCGGTGTCCACGGTTTGTCCAAGTTTCTAACAGAAAAACCAAATTAATATAAATATGAATATTTTAATGATTCTGATATTGCAAATCCTTTTTTCCAACCAAATATTCACCACACACAAAGCAAAAATATCTTGAATCAGTAACACACGAGCTCCCAGACATGCTTAAACGCTACTATTATGAAGATTTAGAATGAATGTGGGCTTCTGTCAAATTAAAGTTTTTCAAATTGTAGTGTCAGTATTGACTGTATTACAGTATTACCAGCATGCGATAAAAAATGAACAAGACGTGATAGCCCAATTTTTATGCCAGATTCGAATTCAGCGCACCCAGATTAGGTAGAAAACATGCTTCGTTTCTGCAGTCAATTTTTTTTTTAATTTGTAGACTAGTGTTATAACCTGGTAAGTAGGCCACATATACAATAAGCAGCTGCTTAGAGTAACATGACGGCACAATTTAAAACGTCGCATCCATCAAATACTTCCGCTCAGCTGTTTCAAATCTTTCCGTTTTTGAAACTTCTATAAACTGCTCAGTGATGATCACTTATTGAATGAAGTAATTCGATTTTTAGAAGTTCTGATTCCTTTAATTTGCAAACGATTCCGTTATTCTAGATCTTTACAAAATAGATAAACTTAAAAAAAACAGAGCCCGTTTCGAAGCTTATTTTTGAAGCAGTTTTGCTGTAGCGTTTTATAAATAATCTAACCCATAAAAACAAAGTTTTTATTAAAACCCTTTTTTTTCCTTATGCATAAGACTTTCGGATCTCTCCGTGACTATGCGTGACTATCGTAACATTAATCTTTGGCGATATCATCGATCGGATGAGGGGATATGGGGTTTAAATCACTCCGTGACTGTGCATGACTATGCGTGACTGTGTGTGACTATCTTGAAATTACTCTTTATTCACAACATGTCAATGGACAAAGTGTGAGATCGTTCGGATGAGGGGAGGTAATGTTTTAATCTCTATGTGCCTGTCCGTGACTATGCGTGACTGTGCGCGACTATGTCAAAGTTAATGCTTTTTCAGAGCAAGACTATCGACCAAGTTTCAGATCGAGCGGAAAAGGGGAAATTGGTTTTAAACCAATCCGTGACTGCGCGTGACTATGTCGAAGGTCATCTTTCTTTACAGCAAGTTTATCGACCAGGTTTCAGATTGATTGTATGAGGGAAATCCACTTTAAATCTGACCAGGCGTGACTGTGCATGACTCAGTCGAAGTTAATCTCTTTTTCACAGCAAGTGTATGGACCAAGTTGGTCAATTTTCAGATCAATTGGATAAGGGGGAATTCTTTTTACCCACAACAGAGTGTATGAGCTAATAGAAAGAGTTTAAAACAGGGATAATTTAAGATAAATATACTTAATTTAAAATGCTACGAATATTGTTTTTTTTTTCTAAATTCCCAGCTAAAATTCAATTATAATCGTTTATAAGAACAGGAAAAATACTAACAAGAAAATTAAAACTGCATGGCATCAAAACTGGTTCTTAACCATACTACTCGTATGGCTGAATTTAGGTGAGTGCGAGTGTATGTGACGTTTATCCAGGTTCAAACCTCACGGCCACTCTAAGTAGAAAGATTTCATGCAGAAATAATCAATAAGAAATAAACATTAAAATTATTACAATGTTTAAAATAATCACTGAGGAACTGCTAATGCTGCAAACCGGGCTGACTAATAATATTTACAGAGAAGCCATTATTATTTGAAACTAAAAAATTTAAAAAATTTTTTTTTTTTTATTTCTTTGTATCACTATAATAGACTAGCAGTAACACGATGCGCTTCGCTACACCCATCGTACCCGAAACAGATATATTGGGAAAAAATTTTTTAGAAAACCAGTTTTAATTATTTTTTTTTTTTGGCGATTTTCGATTTTGTCGATTTTGTATTTTGGCGATTTTTGACTCTCACGGTTATTGTTTTCGCGATTTTCAGTTTTGAAAATTTTTGATTTTAGCGATTTTTGGTATCGCGTTTCTCTGTTTTGGCGATTTTTGACTTAAGCGATTTTTCTTTTTTTTATTTTGACGATTTTTGTTTTTTGCGATAATTTTTTGGCGCTTTTTGTTTTGTATCGATTTTTGCCTTTAGCGTTTTTTGTTTTCTGTGATTTTTGTTTTTGACGACTTTTTATTTTGGCGAGTTTTTTATTCGCGAGTTTCGGATTTTGCGTGCTTGATTTTGGCGATTTTTGTTATTTGCGAATTTCGACCCATATATTACACAACGACTCACATAAGTAATTAAGGTACTTGTCAAAAGTTTCAAGAAGAATCATTTTCATAATACGCCACGCCCGTTGGTCTGATATCGTCCATTTTTGACCCACCGCTCACATTTATAACTCATGAAATCTGACGAAGTTCCAAGGCATTCTCTATTACAATACTCCAGATATATGACATTTGATACTCACTTTGTGGGCATGGTACCCATCACTGATCTGATCCGGCCCACATTTTTCCGAGAAGTATGATACTTACTTTGTAGGGATATGCTACGCCAACTGCTCCCACTTCGCCACTTTTTTAACGGACTACTCACACTAATAACTCATGTACTTACACTAAGTCCCAAGACCTTATCTGCTACAGTACTCTAGATATATGACATTAAATATTTACTTTATATGGTGGGTGCCACGCCAATTGTTCCGATCCCGCCCATATTTTTTGCAACTCTTCAAATTAATTTAATATGTACATTAGACCGGTCGTTAAAAATAAATTTTGAAGTGCCGGGCAGATTCTGTTTCCTTTTGGTCTAAAACCATTAAATTTAAAATTTGGGGCTGATCGGATAATATTTAGTGGCCGCGCCCATCAACCAAAAATTTAGATACACGAAATATATGGAAAAAATTTATATTTACCCAATATTCTTCAAATTATGTGCACAAAAGAGAATATTTTCTACAAAATCTAATTGATTACGACTAGCAATGAAGTTATCTTTCTAATAAGTCATCAATTTCCAAAATTGGTTAATTATTTATTTTAAACACTTATGAAAAGGCTATATATGGGCATTTCTACGGAAGGACGGACTTTTTGTCGCGTTCGACATACTCTTTAATTGCATATATTTTGGAACCATGCAGTTAGATGTAAATATTTGTCATATTTCTGTGTAGAACGTAAGTGGATCTGTATTTAGTAAAAGAAGAAAGAACAAACTAACTACATGGTCAACAAATATAAGCAATTTAAAGAGTATGTCGAACTCGACAAAAAGTTTACATTTCTGAAGAAATGCCCATATATCGTTTTGAAATATTTCTCTTGCTGTTGCAAAGCAAAACAAAAAAGTACCGTTTCGAGTGGCTCAGTACACAAAATATATGTATTTTGAGTATGTATTCTTTATTTTCACTCAGTCTTGATGTGTGTCAGATATTGTTTAAGGAAAAAGTGCAAATAATTATAAAAAAGAAACGGTAAAAGAATTAAAAGAATTTAATATTGTGTAAATTTGTGTATCGTCTGAATTTCAAAGAAGTAAGTTAGTTTACATGTTTTTCGTGTGGAAATATAAAAAAAATATTAATACATAATTTGTTAGCATGACACTAATTGAAAATTTCATAATGGCGGATTTGCCAACAACATCTTCTTCAATTACTACTCCATTTTCAGTGGATTCCAATATTATTCTTATTGGCCGAATATTACACCAAATATTGGGAGCTAAATTACCCTCAAATCGTCAAGTTTTGCAAGTATTCTTTTATAATATGCGAATCGCAAAATTTTCGTCCAAAGAGAGTGCAAATTTATCTGTAAATATGGCATCAGTGTTTTGGCAACAAGCTAGAATACCAATACGTGAAGAACACAAATGTTGTGAAAAACTAATTAAAATTTATGATGAATGGAACCGTGTTAGGAAAACCTCTTCGAAAGGGAAACCACACAGTAAACAAGGAGAATTTGTTGGAAAATTGGATGATCTCTTCGACATTGCCCATGCAAATGCTTTGCAAATGATTACTGTCGAAGAAGACAGACAGTTTTTATTAACACAAAGATAGAAGGGACGTCCGGGTTGCATGGCTGGTGTCGATTTTAAAATGTACTCTCAAGAAAAACGTTCAATTGAGCGAAAAGATAAAGAGGAAGCGCGAAAGAGGAGACACTCAGAAATGTTAAAGCAAAGTATTGGTAGATACATACATGATTTTGTGTTTTTTATAATTTAATAATACTTTTTTGATTCGGCATAAGTGATAGCAGGGGAAGATAATGATGATATGGATGATGATGATGATGAGGTATTAGATCCTACAATGGACTTTGCTACCGATGACCAAGAGAATAGTGGTAAAGAAGAACGTAAAAAAAGAGGCCGAACCCAATGGATCACGCCACGTCTTTCCGCTGCATTAGATGATGCTAAAGTATCAAGTGGAAAAGCCGTACATATTTTGATAGCTACAGCAGAAGCTTTGAAAGTGGATATTAGTGAACTAGTTATCAATAGAACATCTATTAATGAAATGCGAAAGAAACATTGACAAATGGAAGAAGAGAACATTCGAACTGGTTTTCAAGAAAATGTAACTTTTTATTTTAATTTAATTATCTCGATAATTTATTCATTTTCTTCATTGTTTTTCATCCATTTGGTTTTTTTCTATAGATAAGCAATGCTCGATCGTTGGTGGTTCACTGGGATGGCAAACTAATGGAATCAACACTTGGTAAAAAAAAAGTAGATAGAATCGCAATTCTCGTCAGTTATGATGGTACGTCAAAATTTCTCAGTGCTACCGCTGTAGAACCGTCTACGGGAGAAAACATTGCAACTGCTGTTCGTGACGCATTGGTCAGTTGGAACATTATTGATCGAGTTGGCGCCATGAGCTTTGATACAACTTCCTCCAACACCGGATCAAAAAGCGGTGCAACTGTTTTCATACAAAATTTTTTAGAACGGAAATTGATTCAGCTCCCATGCCGCCACCACATGTATGAAATTGTTTTGAAGTAAAATATTCCGCAACAAGTGCACCCGAAGTACCCATTTTCAACAGATTCGCTGCGGTTTGGGATAACCTTGATCACGAGTTGTACAAATGTGGTCTAGATGATGAAATTGTCCGCTCTAAAATAAGTAACGAAGAATCTGAAGCTATAAAAATATTCTGCAATAATCAGCTGCAGCAAATGCAAATCCGTGCAGATTATAAAGAATTTCTTCAACTTACCTTGACATTTATTGGAGAAGATGGTATGAATTTTTTCACATGCAGTTCAACATCACATGCAAGGTTCATGGGAAAAGGACTGTATTGCTTGAAAATATTTCTTTTTAGAGAGCAGTTTCGCTTAACAGTACCAGAATTCAAAGCTTTGCGAGAAATTTGTATTTTTCTTGTGAAGATTTACATAAGAAACTGGTACGGATGCCCAAACGCCATCCAAGCTCCAAGCCAGGATCTTCAATTTATAAAAAATGCCATCGGCTACGCAGAAATTGATAAAGAAGTATCTGACACAATTTTGTCGAAATTTAAAGCACATTTGTGGTACTTAACACCGGAAACTACAGCCTTAGCATTCTTTGACCCCAATGTTTCACTAGAAGAAAAGCGTGAAATGGTGAATTGTCTACAATCAATAGAACCCAATGTAAAGCTATTGGAAGGGCGAAGAATTGCGGACCCAAAAGTGCTCCACCTCACCTCATTGAGAGATTTTGTCTGTTATAAAACTAAATATTTCTTTTCGGCATTCAACTTATCTGCGGCCTTTTTGCAATGCGATCCATCAACATGGGTAGAAAACGAAGACTTTCAAGCAGCATTTCAGTTTGTTGAAGCATATAGGACAAAATTTTCAACTCATAACAAGTCTACACTCAACTCAGAAATAAGTTTAATCTCTTAATTATTGCTGTTTATTTCCATTGCCTTTTATATATTATGTTAATTAAGAAAATATAAATTTTTTCCATATATTTCATGTATTTAAATTTTTGGTTGATGGGCGCGGCCACTAAATATTATCCGATCAGCCCCAAATTTTAAATTTAATGGTTTTAGACCAAAAGGAAACAGAATCTGCCCGGCACTTCAAAATCAGACACTTTTTTGGAAAATAACGACCGGTCTAATGTACATGTACATAGTTTCATAACTCTGGCCGTCATAGCATAGCCTATTTTTCCTTCCGGATAGGCAGGCACATACTCTAAAAATTCCAAGACGGTCGGTCCAGTGGTGTAGTCTCCTATGAACCACACAAACGTACAAACATACAAAACTCTATTTTTATATATAAGATGCGCTCATCAAGGGTAATCTTATACGTATGATAAATTATATGAACTATTATCACTCATACGTCAACATTTATACTTTTTCCCAATTAAAACATGTTTATTGTTGCCAGTGTAAAAACACAACGTTGGCACAACTGCATTTAATATATAAAAAAAAACAACGGAAAACAAAATTGATATAAAACAATAACAAAAAGCAGAAACACAACAATAATATAGAAAGTAAGCATATCGAAAGTAAGCATAAACCAAAATTGAGTGGCATTTTTATTAATTTTTTGCCATCGGATATGAAAGCGTTCATATCGGATGCTATATTTATATGGGACCTAGGTCGACAAATAGACCGCTTCTGATTATATTCGGTAAGGTCACTTATTTTTTGCAAAAAATATACAAACCAAACATGAGGAAAATCTGTGCAATATATTTCTGTGGTTTTCTAGAATAACCACGTATGTCATAAAACCAAAATGTTCAGGGGAGCCAAAAAACGTTATATTTGAAATTATGGGCTTGATATAAATATTTTAGAGCTTTTTATTTAAAAGTCCTGTAGATATGGGCAGTAAATAATTTATATAAAGTTTTTAGTCAAAAATCTTCAGAGGAATAGATCCTAGAGAAGGACGAAAAAACAATATGTAAATTACACTTAAAGTGTGTGCAGATAAAACAACTTATCTCGACAAACGTCATTTTCTCTGAAAAAGAAAACAACCAATGCACCACCCATGTAGACATAAGTTGTTGTTGTTTGAAAAATTGATTTTTTTGTTCGTCAACAAAAAGCTAACTTGACTAAATACGAGAATATAACAACGTATCAAGAATAATAGTGGCAAAAAATAACAGAAATAAACACTCAAGTTTTTTTAAGTGGTTATAAACTGAAAACTAATCCAAAATTATTTTGCAATTTTTTTTTTCATTAATAACAACGTCTGTCGCTATGTGTCGTTTTCTGAGAAAATAATTTCTCAGCGATCGTTAGTACTGCAAATTAATTAAATAAACATCTAAGTTACGTCCTTATTTAAAGAAAAAACTCAGAAATTGTCAATATAAAAAAAAAATTAACACATTTAAAGAGCGTTACAAATTAATATATTTAGCATCGTTAACTCAAAACTGACAAAAAAAATAAACATACGCGGTTATTCCAGAAAACTACAGATTTGTTGATATATTTAGCTAAAGATTGTTAACAAGCTTTATATGGCGTCTATGACTAAGAATTTCGTATAGGGTTAATTTTTGAACTACTGCTTATACATATATGATAATTTGGATATTGTGGCAATTTGAGTCGATCTGGTGGGTTTATTTGTATGGCGCTAGGTCGGAACTTGCACCGATTTTCACCAATTTTAATAGCGTTTATACTATGGAAGGTATAGGCTTATGTACTAAATTGCATCAAAGTATATTCATATTTGCGACCTGTAATTTGACTGACGGACGGACAGACGGTCAGACGGACGAACGGACAACGCTTAATCCAGTCATTTTGGAGGAATACATCTCCAAAACTAAGTGTCGTAGGTTAAAATGTTGAACCATTTTAAAATTACTTGTTTATCAATATTTTTAACAAATTCTTGTTTCTTAAAAAACTGTTTTTTCTTAAAAATATATTTTCATCATTTGTCAGAATTATGTGTTTTTTTTTTTTGTTTTTTTTTTAATTTTTCATACTAAGCAAAGTGGAAATCCCGAAGATGAAGTACGTTGTGGAAGTCCATTTGATGCTGATAAAACTATTTAATGTGAAATTTATAATTCTATGTACCATACGGTCCAACTGAGAAACCTTCCATCTCCGACTCGCATAATTTCATTTCACAAGGTCCGTCTTTTTCCTTACAGCGCTAAAATTATGGATAATGGAAAAATATTTGGGTCAAAGTTGATTCTATATAATGGTTGGGATTTTGGTTGATTCAACGCTAAAAAATTCTCAAGAAATCGTTCAGTTGTGGTAAAGACGTAGCTTTCGTGATTTGAAACAAAAACCTGAACCCAATTTCGTCAAATACAATAAATAACACTGTACAACACAAAAAAAAATACAAGGTCCGGCCTACAAATTTTGAAAAAAAACACACGTGTATCGGCGTTTTGAAAGTTTACATCTGAATTTCATTTGAGGGGGGGGTTAAAGTTTCCCAGCTCTGGCACATTCTTTAAAGAGCAAAATACACCATTAAAGTAGGGAATTAAGGGGCTAAAATGTTTCGCAAAAATATAATAATAATTTTACTATAAGTCCCTGAATACATTAAAATGGAAAATTTAAACAGAAAGTCAAAAATAAGACACAACAATTAAAATAACAATAAATTAAAATAAAATTCTTACTAAATGCGAAAATAAACCTTAGCTCTCTTTTGTTGTGTCTTATTTCTGATTTTCTGGTTGAATTTTCCGTTTTGGTGTATTAAGGGACTTATAGTAAAATTTCACAGCGAATAGTTTTGCGGAACATTTTAACCCTTTACATCCCTATTTTAATAGTATTTTTTGCTCTTTTCAGAACTGGGAAACTGTAACCCCCCTCAAATGAAATTCAGATATAAACCTTCAAAACGCCGATACACGTGTCTTTTTTGTCTCCTCTATCAAAATTTGTAGAACGGACCATGTAATTTTGGAAAAAATTTGATTTTGTTGTACACTGTAATTTATTCGAATCCATACTGCAGAAATCACAAAAACTAAAGCGATCCTATTAATACCCCCAGCAAAAAAAAAAGTAAATGATTTGAAAAGAATCACTTTGATACAATGTTGAACAATTTCTGGGTCATTGTCTGGGGCGCGAGAAATTAGAAGTCACGGTAAAAGTACTAGAAAATTAATTTTCTTGACGTTCTTCTTGAATAAGTGCTTTGGATATTTTGGTGAATAACTTCTTATATAAAGGTGAATAAGTTATTGAGGGGCAGTTATTTAAATGCTTTTATATTTGCACTGAAAAATGCAAATTTGATTTAAAAAAAAAATAAAAATTAAATAATAATAATCATACGCACCTTATTCCACGTAATAAACATGTTCTTTATTTGATGTTCTGTGTTCAATATTTGAATATTCTTTATTGATTTCTTGTGACCGATATAAAAATTTTTGTTACCAACAAATTTGGACCAAAAATACCTCATATGAAAGGTAATTCTTTTTAGCCGTCCACCATATTTACAGATTTGCACCGTCTGGAACATCTTTTTGGAGTAATGTCCATATAACACATACATAAAATACATACTGTGTGTGCATTTGTCATAAATATCAAAAGCTCTGTGTTGAATTTGGAATTGGCTAAAATCGATTAGCATACCTTTAGGCTCCTATAAAATTATTTGTTAAAAAAAAAAAACATTTATATATGTATATTCTATATGTTCAACAAATATTTATAATGAAATTTAATGAATTTTATTTAAAAATTGAATTGAATTGCGAATTGGATAAAATTGATTAGCATAAAATTACATGTTAAATGAAAAAATAAAATTTCCTAGAATTTTAACTTGAATTTCGAGGGCTGGGCTCTGCCAGCATTCATTAAGTGGAATACGCTAGACATGAGTATTTTTATTAAAAAAATATATTTGCATTATTCTCGAGAATAGGAACTGATCATTTCTTTTTTTTTATTTATTAACCAACACACAGGGGATGCCCCCTACAGATGCAGTGCATTGTGTTGATCTCAGGAAAATAATTTATGGGAAGGAGGAAAGAGGGAGTAGTGTTTGTCGATATTTGACTTAAATTTTATTAGATTATAACTGTCAGGAAGAACCTCTGCGGGGAGTTTATTCAACATACAGCTAGTTCGACTGATAAATGAATTCTATCTGTAAGGCTGAGGCCACGCAATGAGCGGCAAAGCGGCGAGCGGCAGAACGGCAATGAGCGGCATGTGAGCGGCATTTCTGAGCGTCTAAGCGGCGCCGCTCAGGAATAGAACTTGTTCTAACTTTTAGTTGTTTTCTGAGCGGCAAAGAATAAAAATAGCAAAAAATGGCTTTTCTTTGCTTTGTCAATCTGTAGCGCGATTCAGTAATCGAATCGTTAAAAAAAAGAAAACAATAAAATTATCGATTTTGGTATTCAGTAACTGACTTCTTAAAGTCAGCTGTTGTTGTTATCTACTGCAACCATTTTTGTGTTGTTTTTCAATCGATAAAAGGTTAAAAAGTTTGAAATGTAGTCATACATAAATAAAAATCATAAAATAGTGAAAATATTTTGCTTTTATTATAAAAACGTTTTACATAAACCTATATATATAAAATTCATTTTCTGTTTGTTTCTTTGTTTGTTTGTTTGTTTGTTTGTTTGACCGCTATACAAATTTTTCTTTTTCAACGGATTTTCCTGAAATTTTGCACACACGATCTCTATACCCCAGGAAAGGTCGCCGTATACGCTTTACCGACCACGCCTACTTTTACGCCCACTTTTTATGTAAAATTCATTTTCTGTTGTACTCATATTTGTTCACTATACAAATTTTTATTTGTCAACAGATTTTTCTGAAATTAGGTAAACACGATCCATGTACTCCAGCTAAGGTCACCATATACTTTTTATCGACCACGCCTACTTTTACGCCCACTTTTTGTATACAATTCATATTCTATTTTTTGGTACATTTGTTCCATACACAATTTTTTTTTTAAACGGATTTCTCTGAAATTTGCTACACACGTTCTCTGTACTCCAGAGTGGTCGCCATATGATTCTTGCCGGCCACGCCTGCTTCCACGCCCACTTTTTATACAAAATTAATTTTCTGTTTTTTTGTATATTTGTGCACTATAGAAAATTTTATTTTTCAAGGGATGTCTAAAATTTGGTCACACGATCTCTATACTATAAGGAAATCACAATATGCTTCATACAGGCCACGCCTACTTTGCGCCAACTTCTATGTATGTATACAAAACTTATTTTATCCTTTTATTTGTTTCTTTATTTGATTGCTATACAAACTTTTATTTTTCAATGGCTTTCTCCGAAATTGAGTACATATTCCAGGGAAGGCCGTCATATGATTTTTACCGACCACGCCTACTTTTACGCCCAAGTTTCATATAAAATTCATATTTTGTTATGTGGTATATTTCTTCCCTATACAAATTTGTACTTTTCAACGGATTTCTCTGAAATTTGGTTTACACGGAAATAACTACACGGTGAACAAATTCCCCAAACTTAAAAAAAAGGTACCCGCAAGAAATGAACAAATTCGCCATTTTTAATCGAAATAAAAATTGAACTTACTCCCCAAATTCATTCTTAAATTTTTACATATTTTTATTTAATGGATTTTGTTAAATATTTATTTTAGTAAACATTTGCATACTGCTCTCAATATATGTCCTACAATAAATGCATTTAAAATGAGTATTCTTTTCAGTAGCATCATTTCGTTGCGCGGAAGCCACGCGCACGGGGAATACAGCTTAGCTAGAATATCGGAATGATCTGAAAAATATATTTTGACAATTAAAATAAGTTGGCAACAGCTGCGCGGCAGCACAGGTGTGGTTGCCAAACGCGCGGAAGCGGCGCGCGGTGCGCGACCGCGGACTCGGACGCGACGGATGCGGACGCAACGCGCTCTTGGCACACAGCTCAGCTAAAATATCACAATGCTCTAAAAAATATATTTTAGGAATTAAAATAAGTTAACGAGAACTAAGCGGCAGCACGGGTAGTAGCTGCGAGGAAGCGGCGCGCGGACGCGACGCGCTCGCGGAAACAGCTCAGCTAAAATATTGCAATGATCTGAAAAATATATTTTGGCGATTAAAATAAGTTGACAACAACTGCACGGCAGCATGCGTCTGGCTGCCAAACGCGCGGAATCGTGCTCCCTCGCGGAACACAGCTTAGTGAAATGTCGTATGATAAATTTTATCTACGTATGTGAAATAATTACCTGTTGATCAAAAGAGGCCACACATATACTATAAGCAGTTGCTTAGAAAGAAACCTTGCGACACAATATTAAACGTCGCATTAGTCTTTCATTTCTGAAACTTGAATTTGATGTCTCTGCTCAATGATGATCACTTATTGAATGAAGTAATTCAATTTTTAAAAGTTCCGATTCCTTTAATTTGCGAACCATATGAAAATATATTTACGCTGATCCCTGACTCACTGACTGATTCTGTAACGCTGAAATAATACACATAGCACTCCCTACAAAGCTATGCGAAATACACAAACAAAATTTAATCTTTCTCATTTTATACAAACCCACACACAATTTTCTCTCTTCTATGTTACCAACCAGTGCTGCTAATAAAATCTTCTGAAAATCGACAATTTTGGAAACTAAATCGCCAAAATCGTCATTTCTAAAACAAGAAATTGTCAAGAAAATAAAAATAAAACTCTACAAAATATTACAAAAGGAAACAATCAAATTTATTTATATCATTCATATTACGAATATTATTACAGCATTGGTTATTTCTAATGTATTAGTGGTGAAATTTCAACGAAAAAAATTTAACACACCAATCAACTAAATAATTTTATTGACATGTATCTATAGCTGAAACATATAATATAGATTTAAAGTATCGCCGTAATTGAAACTCAAATCTTAAATAGAGATGCTATTCAAAGTATTTCCGTTTTGAAACGACTTGACCCAGAATTAAATCTATACATACTTTGTAATTTCCATTTACACTGAACAAAAACTATCAATTTTCGATAAACAACCCATTAATTGGTAACCCTTGAAATCGTAATTTTTATACTACTGATAATTTTAAATCTTCAATCATCATTTTTACAAATTTAACAAATCATTTTAACAAATTGAAAAATAGTCGAAATTACAATAAGTTGTCAAAATTGGCAAAATTGCAAAATCGTCGAAATTACAATAAGTTGTCAAAATTGGCAACACTTACTAAACTTATTCGTTTGTCTGTTTTGTTTTTCATCTCAAAATTGTTTTGTATTGTTAAGAGTACTTTCGCTCAGTTCATTGATGGCCAGCACTTACCAAAGAGCATGCTTTTTTTGATAAATATTTGAGAAAAAAGAGATCTTCAATGTAGATTTTGTTGTTGTCCAACGTATGATTTCGTTTATAGCTCTGTATTGAAAAGCCTTTGAAAAAATAGTGCAATATTAAGTTTAAAATTTAAATTATTGTAACTTTGCATAATTAAATTACAATGTAATTTTAGAAGAGAGGTGGGAAAACAATTTTTTTTTCACTCATAATATTAATTTTTGCATAATATGCTTTTAAAAAAATTTGGATAAACATAAATTACGTAAAAAGGTATATTTAAGATTTTAATTTGAATAATTTATTGAAATTATCATGGAAGAATTAAAAGCGATTTTTTTTTTAAGTAAAACTAATACGCGCGCATTTTTATTTTTTCTTTTTTGATGAAATATGAAATATTTTTTTCTTTTTTGTGTACATTGGTGTATTGGTGTTTGCAATTCCTTAAGGGGTGGTATGGTAGGTTTTAAAACCTTTCTTTGCATTTCTCTTCCTGAATGCACAACATGGCGAGATTGTTGTGTCAAAATTTTAAGTAAATCAGAGCAAAACTTAAAAAGATACAGCGTTTCCAGCGACCGGCCTCATACGATATATAGTATGCAAATCAGTTTTTAAAAAACTTTAAACCGATTTTCTCGCAAATAAATGTTCGAAGTCCGTGAACATCTTCTTGACCGATTCTTTTGAAATTTTAGACACTATATCTACACAAAAATCATCAGGTAACCACGAAGTTTTTTTTAATTCCATTTTCTTCCCCATTTTTTAACAACAAATTCCCGAAATTGTATAGCAAAAATCGTTTTTCACTTCAAAATGCTGCAAAAAAGAATTGAAAAACTCTTCGTCACTACTTCAGGAAACATGTCACCTTTTAAACGCATTTCAATTTTTTTTTCACATGGTCCGGTAATGAGTTATGATGTTCACCGCAAAACAACAATGCCTCCGGATATTGGCTGTCACGGACTTATTTATTAAAATTTTTAGTTGAAAATTTTTTCAAAGATTCTTTAAATGTTATGCTATAACTTGTATTCATGTCTTCAAAAAAGAATTATGCAATTAATTATTATTATTAACTTTTAAAACCTTTAAAACCCCCCTTAAGAAACTTTTAGGAACCTTGCTCTAAAACGTTGATATGATATTCTATTTTTTCTACAATAAAATGGAATTCGGTTATAACGAACTCGGCGGGACCGGCCAAATTAGTTCGTTATAGAAAGGTTTAAAAACATTTTTTAGTTGAATAAGTTTACTTATTTTGATGCATTTTAAAAAGTTATAAAACATAAATTAAATTATTAAATTATTAAGACTAAAATTACCGAGTTTCTATCAAAATAAAATTTTTTTCAAAATCATATATTAAAAACTTCTATGTATAGAAGCAGAAAATATAAAGCAAAGGTTGGCTACTGGCAAACTTATGCGAAAATATACATAAAAGGACCTTTTACAAAACTTCATTTGAAAATCGAAGTTTTTGGTTTGTATTTTTACAACTGTTTTCCGATTTTTTTTTTTTTTTTTTAAATTTTAAAAACATTAAAATTAATTTTTTTTTAAATATATAAAATATAGGAAAATTTTGAAATGGGGAAAAAAATTTGTTTGTTAAAGTCAAAATAAACGGGCGCCTAGGCGCCACACAATCCACTAGTTCCATTATATTTGATGTTTATAAATAAACTGGAAAAAAAAACTTAAAGCGGTTTCGCCGCTTATTTTTGAAGCATTTTTGCTGCAGCATCTTATAAAAAACTTTTAAACTAAAAAATCCAAAAATTTTTAATTGAAATAAAAAATGAATTTACTGCCCATACAAATTTTTGGAGAGAAAGTTAATTTTATTGGGGAATTTGTTAACTGGGGACTAAGTACTCAGCGCCTGGTAAGCATAGTGAACCATTTTTCAAGTCAAAGGCCTTTTTATTCCGGGCAAGGCCAGGTAAAAACAGCTAGTAGTAAATAATAACATTGACAAAGGCATTTTGCCGCTCGCCGCATTGCCGCTCATTGCGTGGCCTCGGTCTAATGCGTTGTGTGGTCAACTGAGAATTTTAATAAACAATATTAACTTTCATGTTCACCTGTTTTGAAGAAGATATTCACTAAAATATGCAAAGTACTTATTTAAGAAAAACATCAAGAAGACTTATTTTCAACCGAGACTTAAGGTTTTAGTGCCTTTTTTGATTATCCTTGATACTTGTTGAAGTTTTTGAAAGAAATCAATTGAATTATGGTTGAATGAAAATTAAAAATTTTAAGAAATTACGAAACTTTATACTAATATTGCTTTCAAGGCTTTTTTGCACAGCACTATAGAACCCAAGTTATTATAATAATGATAACAGCAAAATCAATTAACGAATAATATCCTTGCAATAAATACCATTCAATTCGATTGTATATCGGTAAACCATTTGTGTATTCGAACAAAGCAGTAACATACCAAATACTGTAGTCTAAGAATTAGTAGAACCTGTTATTAAGTAATTAGTTAACTAATTTTAAACTGGCCCTCTAAACATATTTATTAAAAGCATATCAGGGTATTCTAATCAATTTATAAATTTATATTACAATATAAAAATTGATCTCTGCTTTTTTTTCAATTTCGTATGATTTATATTCGATTTCATTGAACTATCACTTATATGAGTAACTATCGTTATGTTCATACTTAGAAAGTCCATTGCTTAGTCCTAGGCCAGTTATGGAGAATCTGTACCATGGATATATTAAGATTTTAAACTAGAAATTTTTACAAAAAATATAATATTGCTTTCATCTCATATTTTTCATATTTTTTTTTTTCGATATTAGTGGAATTTTATAAATTATATTTCTGCTGTAGTCCTAAGAACAACACTTGTGTTTATTATGCGAAGACTAGTAATATAAGGACCGTTGCTTTATAAAGTTTTTTTAGTAACTTATCTTTTAATTCGATTAGTAGTTTATAGAGAACAGTGAGAGATAGAATTAATTTAATGTGAATATTAATTGGAATATATTTTATTCCTATCTAATATTGAAAAATGTGTCTGTTTCAGCAAAATTACAAATATCCAAATATAAAAAAAAAACTTGTCGAAGCTGGTAGCAGTAATTCCACGGGTGGACCAAAATATATGAAGTTATTAAAAAAAGGTTATAAAGCTCTACGTGAGCTATGTCCTGTATCAATGGTATGTGGAACATCATCTGTAAAGAGACACTACGAATCAATTCACAAGTATTTTCCCGACAAAAAGTATATATGTTACAAGTAATTGAAAACATAAATCTGCAGTCGAAAGCTTAATTAAGTGCATAATTATGTATTTTATATATTTATAAGGAAATATTTTAAAAACATGCAGTTTTAAGACAATAAACAAGTAAGAAAATTATAGTCGGTCTAGACCGACTATATGATACCCTATACCATGGTTTAGAGACCCTATCTTTCGGTCCAACTACTTCGATATAGAAAATAAGCATAAACCAAATTTGAGTGCGATTTTTATTAATTTTTTTGGCTGCAGATATGAAAAAGTTCATATTGGATGCTATATCTGTAAAGGGACTAGGTCCAAAAATGGACCGATCCTGATCATGTTTGGTAAAGTCTCTTGTATTTTGCAAAAATATGTACAAACAAAATTTGAGGAGAATCAGTGCAATATTTTTGTTTTTTAATAGATTTAACTGAAGATCGGGAAGCAGCTCTATATGGGGGCAAAGGGATCATTTTTGGACTACCCATTAGTGGATGTAATGAACGCATACAAACCCAATTTGAGTAAGATCTATATGACAATTTGGATTTTATGGCAATTTATGTCGATTTCATATGGGTAATTTGTATGGGGGCTAGGTCTGAACATGGACCGATTCTCACCAATTTCAATAGCGTTCATCCCATGGCCGATAAAAGCTTATATACCAAATTTCATCAAAATACATTCATATTTGCGACCTGCAGTTTGATTACAAGCTTTACATGGACACACAGACGGACGGACGGACGGACGGACGGACATTGTTAAATCAACTCAGAAAGTGATTCTGATTCGATCGGTATAATTAAAGATGGGTCTAGGTCAAATATTTTTGGTTGTTACAAACAGCAGCACAAAGTCATTATACCCAAACCACATAGTGGTATAGGGTATAAAAAGTAAATATTTATTATCCCTATCATCTAATAATAATATGATTATAATCTATACTAATATAATAAAGAGGTAATGTGTGTTTGTTTGTTTGTAGGGGGTAATCTCCGTAACTGCCCGTCTGATCTTCCTGAAATTTTCATTGAGTCTTACTGCGGATATGGGAAGTGCTATACGCTATAAATTTTTAAATATTTTTGGTGGGCGTGGCACCTCCCACACATAGTAAATTTTTAATATCATATACATATATTGAGTACTATGATAGGGAGAGCTTTGCAAATTTGTCTGATGTTACCTATTATTAATGTAAGTAGTCGGACAAAAAATGGGCAGTATCGGACCAATAGGCGTGGCACCTACCATACAAATTACATATAAAATGCCATATATCTGAAGTACTGTTGCAGTGAGAGTCTTGGGTCTTTGTGTGAGCCCATAAGTTATTCATTTGATCTGTTAGACAAAAATGGGCGTGATCGGAGCAGTGGGCGTGGCACCGCCCATACAAAGTAAATATATGATATCATATAACTGGTGTGCTAAAAAAGGAAGCTTTGACACTTTGCACGAGCCTATCAGATCTTAGTATGTGTAGTCGAACCAAAAATTGGCAGGTTCACAACAATGGGCGTGGCACTCCCCATGCAAAGTAACTATTTAATGTCATATATCTGGATTACTGTAAAAGAGAGGGCTTTGTGGCTTTGCGTGAGCCCATAGGTTCTTTGTCTGATTAGTCGAACAATAAAATGGGCGTGATCCGAGCAGTGGGCGTAGCACCGCCCATGCAAAGTAGATATCTAATATCATATAACTGGTGAACTATAAAAGGGAAAGACTCGACATTTTGCATGACTCCATCAGATATTAATGTAAGTAGTCCAATAAAAATTGGGCGGGATGGGATTAGTTTGCGTGGCACCTCCTATGTAAAAAATATGAAGCACTACGAAAGCGACAGTCTTTTGACAAGTTCATTAGTTATTAATGTGATTTGTTGTGGAAGATATATCGCCAAAATCAAAAATCACCAAACCCAAAAATTGCGAAAAATAAAAATTGCCAAAAAAAAAAAAAATATTCAAAATAAAATAAAAAATGGGCAAAATCAAAAATCGCTCAAGAGAAAAATTGCCAAATGATATTCTAAGTTCAAGGCCAACAGTTAAGTGTTGCCAGGTCTAATATGAATAATACATCTTCTTCTCGTGGGCAGCTACATGTACCTTGCTCCAGGGTAGGAACGCCCAAAAATCTGATAATTGTTGTACCGAATGAAAAAACAATAAACATTGTATATCAGCATCAGCAAGCATTAAAATAGAAAAATCTATACTAATAATCTATACTAACATAATAAAGAGGTAATATTTGTTTCTTTGTTTGTCTGTAGGTGGTAATCTCCGTAACTACTGATCTGATCTTCCTGAAATTATCACATAGTCTTACTGCCGATATGGGGGTGCCACAGGCTGTATTTTTTATCTATTTCTAGTGGGCATGGCACCTCCCATACAAAGTACATTTTTAATATCATATATACTAAGTACTATTATAGAGAAAGCTTTGCAAATTTGTCTAAGGTCATCTATTATTAACGTGAGTAGTCAGACAAAAAAATGGGCGGGAGTAGATAAATGCGCATGGTACCCCCACACAAACTTTATATTAAATGTGATATATCTGAATTACTGTATTAGTGAGAGCCTTGGGACTTTGCGTGAGCCCTTTCATAACGTTTCGGAAGGGGGGAGGGGGAGGGTGTAGCGAAGCACACCGGGTTACATCTAGTACATTAATAAAACTGATTACTATGTATAAATTTTCCTTGCTTTCGACGAAGCAAATTTATCAATAATAACATGAAAGTTTTCGCACTTAAAAATGCTAGGCCATTTATGCGACCTTGTCCCATCGTTGAGCGTAGTTATGTCAAAATTAATTTTAATTTTAATTAGTTATTTATAGTTCGGTTCGAGATCATGTATACATTTTCTAATACTAGTAAAGATAATACTTTTTATGCAATGTAAGAGAAATTTGGAAAAAATTGAAGACAGCGCTAGATGGAGTAGCTACTTTCGAACAAAGCGACTTGTTCATCTTCAGCATCCTTCTGCCTATTGCTTGAACTCATGCTTAATCAACTATTTAACTCAACATTAATTTGCTGAATGAACGTTCGCAGCTAGCAATTGATAATGAGATAGTCAGGAGTATTTAAAGTGCCACTCTCAGGTTTGGAAAAATATCTTCTCCATAAGTGATTAGGAAATGCTAATGGATAAAGTGTCCTTTTCCTTTGAAATCTGTATTTAAAAAATTAACCCAAATTTTTAATATTTTTCTTAAGATCGTTATCAACATTATCCTTGTTTAATAAATTTTCAACATCTAGTAGAAATCAAAACTTGATATTAAGGTCACTTAACCGTGGCACGAATATTGTCAAAGAGAGCCGAGGTATTTTTTTTTTTGTGGTCTGCAACTTTTTTAAAATAATTTATCGATTAATATATACAAAAACTATCAAAATACATTAACTGCAACAAATAACAAATTTGAACATAACAGCTAAATTAATTTAGTGTTTTGTACCAGTAATTCATGGTTTAATTTGTTAATCTTTTAATATTAGTTTATAATACCAAATACCTTAAATTTCTGCCTTATTTACCTATCCAAAATAAGTTAAACTCATATATGAAACTCACAGTAGAAAACAACGAACACAAAAAATAAACTCTGTAACAATCTGTTAAAACAAAAATAAGTAATCGAATATAATAACTAAAGTTAAAATGACAACAATGATAACAACACCAGCAGTGTTAAGGTGCTATTACATGATGTGTTTTTTACATATGTACTGTCACTTTTTTATCAAAATTGTCTTTTACATACGATTCATAATTTTCGCTATCACACGTGCATATGTATTTTTGTATGACATAACCTCTAAATGTAAACAACAGCTGATTTAATTTGTGAATTTACAAAAATTTATTGTTAAAAATAAAGTTATATATTTTATATATTTTTTAATTGTTCATTAATATTAAACAATTTATTTTTCTTTCAATATTAATCTTTATAATTTACTCTGTTTTTCTTTCGCCACAAGCAGTGTTGTATTTTCATACGTTTGTCATTCTAATTGAAATATGTACATGTGACTTTCCTCATGTATTGTACATAAACAATGTTTCATATGTGTCACATGATGTGTACAACTTTTGTTGTGGGAAAATTTGACAGTACATATGTAAAAAACACATCGTGTAATAGCACCTTTAGTATGCATGATCAATCTGTTGTTACTGAGAGCAATGTAAATTTGGGAAACTTCACAGCCATGCCAAAAAGATGTAGAGAATCATTACAAAACTCTCTTCTTGATAATATATTAAAAATACCGAGGCCTTCAACAAATGATTCACCATTTAAGTTATTGAATCTTGTTGTTAAGGGATTTGAGATAAAAGAAATATTTGAAAAAAGTGAAGCTCGCTTGGAAAATATCTTTGAAAATAATAAATGAATTAAAGAGCGATATTATTGATCTCAATCAACGTGTAAGAAAAATTGAGACAGTGGCGGAGGAAATTATAGGACTAAAAATTGAACTGCACTTACTAAAAACACAAATAGAGCGCCAAGAGAATACTATTATATCTTCTGATCTGCGAATTGGTGGTATTCCTTACAATAGAGAGGAAAATCTATATAATATATATTACAATCCATTTGTGAGTTTCTGAAAATAAGTACACCTGCTGTAAAGTCAACATAACGCCCTCAGAATTACAACAATAAAGATAAAACCTTTTCTCCAGATGCCGTAATTATGTGAAGCTTTTTTCTCCGTATGACAAAGATTTTATTTTGAAAACTATTGCAAATTTTCGAAAAGTGAATAAATCTACGATAGTTTTAGACCACATTGGTCTTGGTTCGAATCGTCCTTTTTATTTAAATAAAGTTTTGACTTCCAGGTACCATAAAATATTGCATTCAGCGATACGCAAAAAAAAATCAGCAATTACACTTGGCATTTGCTAAACGTGGTTTAGTGTATATAATAATTATTATAATCTAACCCATAAAAACAAAGTTTCAATCTCTCTGTGACTGTGCGTGACCATGCGTGACTGTGCGTGACTAAGTCAAACTTAATCTTTTTTCACGGCAAGTGTATGGAAATAGAATAATTAGTCAATTGTATTGTAAATCCAAGCCAATGGAAAAGATTGAACATCTCCTTGTAGAAATTTCAGCACATGGAAACAAAATTATTGTGGGTTGTGTATACAGACCTCATCGCAATATTGATATGCATATTTTATTAAAACTTTGGAGAAGGTAGAAGTAAAGTTTATATGTGGCGATTTCAACTCATATTTTCTAGTGGAAAATTATATGGAGAGTGTTGGACTTTATCCAACAAATACAAAAGTCTCAATCAATTTGTCAGTTGCAGCAAACACGCTATTAGACATAATATTAGTTGGCGATAAAGGAAAAGTTTAACTATATGATCAGATTTCAGCATCCTGTTTGTCAAAGCACGACTTAATTTTTCTCACCTTCTATTTCCAGATATAACTTATTATGAATGCTGCCACATATTATGATTTTAGACATATCGACAATAATGTCATAGCTTTTGATTTAGCAAATATCGAATGGAATTCAATTTACTATATGCTGTCTGCTGAAAGCCAACTTCTTAAATAATCTAACCCATAGAAGCAAAGTTTTTATTGAAACTCTTTCCTTCCTTATGCATATGAGTTTCGAGTCTCTCCGTGACTTTGCGTGACTTTCCGTAACTATTTTAAAATTAATGTTTGCTCACAATAAGTCTATGGACCAAATTTCAGATTGATTGGAGGAGTGAAAATGGAGTTTAAATCACTCCGTGATCGGATGTGATTATGCGTGACTATCTTTAAGCTAATATTTGATGACAGCAAGTCTGTGGACCAAGTTTCAGATTAATTGGATGATGAAAAATGGGGTTTAAATCACTCCGTGACTGTGCGCGACTATGCGTGACTGCGTGTGACTATCTTAAAATTAATCTTTGCCCACAGCAAGTCTATGGACAAAGTTTCAGATTGATCGAATGAGGGGAAGTGAGGTCTTACTCTCGCCTTGACTGTGCGCGACTATGCGTGACTGTGCGTGATTTGTCAAAGTTAATCTTTTTTCACAGCATGTCCATCGACTAAGTTTCAGATGGATTGAATAAGGGGAAATGGGTTTTAAATCACTCCTTGACTGTGCGTGACTAAGTCAACGTTAATCTTTTTCACAGCAAGTGTATGGACCAAGTTTCAGATCGATCGGATGAGGCTAAATGATATTTAGATCACTACATAACTGTGCATGACTACGCCAAAATTAATAAATTGCCACAAAAAGACAATGGGCCAAGTTTCAGATCAATTGGATGGGGCTGCCCCACGACAGACAGGCAGAGAGCAAGAGTTAAAAGAAAGAGTTAAATCGGATGAGGCTAAATGATATTTAGATCACTACGTAACTGTGCATGACTACGCCAAAATT
Organism: Cordilura impudica; assembly: GCA_963682025.1. Taxonomy (NCBI): domain Eukaryota; kingdom Metazoa; phylum Arthropoda; class Insecta; order Diptera; family Scathophagidae; genus Cordilura; species Cordilura impudica. The sequence continues at coordinate 155,599,820 of OY821517.1, forward strand.
AATAAATTGCCACAAAAAGACAATGGGCCAAGTTTCAGATCAATTGGATGGGGTTGCCCCACGACAGACAGGCAGAGAGCATGAGTTAAAAGAAAGAGTTTAATAAAATAACTCGTGTACATTCTTTCTTGTTGGAGGTTGGAGGTGATCAAAAATGCTCTTCATAACGCTAAAAATTTCACTTTCTGTGGAATGACCAACATCCTTAGCCAATTCTCCGGGCATTTTGCGGCGTCTTCGTACACGTATTGGTTTATCAATATCCCATTTTTCACAAAGAGACTTCCCTTTTATTTATTGCCTCTTCACAGAGCTTTTCTCGTATTTCGGCTAGCTCAGTCGCCAATGATTCAAGATCATGGAAAGTCTTTCCAAAATTCAATCTATGATCTTGTAATCTGAGTTACACACGATTAATTCTCCTTTAGACTTCATACCAGAAATGAATTAAAGTCATGAAACTTAAAGTTAGTATATTTTGCAACAGAATTGTGGCCTCACTTCTGGAGTCACTTCTAGATGCCATATCGAATTTCTGACAGACACAGGTCGAGTCAGCCCTGCCAGTAAAAAAGACGTTCCATTTCTTTTATGAAGATATTATTACAGTTTAGTTTAGACTATTAGTGTTCCTTTTCTCCTTTTTTATTTATGAATTATCGTTTGTTATATTACACTGCCACTAAATTTAAAATTTTTTGTTCTCGGACCATTTGGCTATACTGCATAAATAACAGCGGTCTACGAATTAAAAAAAAAAATGGCTGCAGAAACGAAGCATGTTTTTTAACTAATCTGAATCCGAATCTGGCATAAAAATTGGGCTATTGCTTCCTGTTCATTTTTTATTGCATGCTGGCAATACTGTTAGATATACAATACTAACACTACAATTTCACAATTATTAATTTGACAGAAGAGCACATTTATTACTGATTGAAGCTATTTTTGCTTCTTGTGTGGTGAATATTTGGTTGGAAAAAAAGGATATGCAATATGAGAATCACTGAAATATGCACATTAACATTATTTTGGTTTCGCTGTCAGAAACTTGGACAAACCGTGGACACCGACAATGTTTTTCAATAGCTGCAGAACTGTTTCATACAAATGGTCAAATGGCAAGAAGATCTATTCTGACTTCTCAATTCCAGTACTTTGGAGAGAGTCAAGTAACCACCAAACCGATTGTTATTTCTGTTTAACAAAAGTTGCTGGATTCAATATGAAACATAGAAAAAAAATCTATTTACGCGAATGTCCCATCGGTGTCCAAACCAGTTCAACGTCCACCAAATGATGCATTACCAGTCCTTCCCAGTGCTACGAGCAGTGAGTCCGAAACATCTTTCACCAGCAGTGGTAGTTTGTACGAGACTGATGATGAACGGCATTGTTGCTGTATTATTGAATAATTATCACGAATTAGGTGCAAGAATGTCACTCAAAATTCATTTTCTTAATTCGCATTTAGATTTTTTTCAACGAGATTTAATGAAAATTTAAAGAAATTATCAAGGTTTTTGGGAAAAAAGCATGCTGGGAGACTATTGCTAGACTCTAATACAGAAACCGAACCAACAAAATACAAGCGACGTTTAAATAACGCCGTTCACTTTTGAAAATTCACTGATTTTTAAATAAACTAATGATTTTTTATGTATAAAACTAATAAACCCTTTTTTTTTGTATCTAGAAAACCTGACGTGATAGAGAAAAACCAATTACAGATTCGATTTCAGCCCAACAAATTGCCCCAGGAAAGATATATGGTTGATTCAGTCCAAAATCTTGTTGGCTAGTGTAATTATTCGAATACCATATCTAGCTAGCTTTGAAGAATCATGAAGAATGCATGGATAGAATGTGTAACATTTCTCTTTGAGGATTTTGCAAATAAAGATAAAATAGTTCAACAAATAAATGAATTGCATATTGTTCGAAGCGTTTGCTAAACTCAGATAAACAACCTTTCAAACACTGACTAAATATGTTAAAAAAGCTGATGTGTGTCAAACTAAACAAAACAAAATATATAAATTATTATTAAGTGCAAACAAATATTTTTATACCCTCCACTCCCAGTGTTTGTCATTCCGTTTTTAATAATTAGAAAAAAAAATCTGGACCCCATAAAATATATATATATTTGTGATCCTTATAACAAGCGGAATTGATATAGCGATGTCCGCTGTCCGGCTGTCCGTCTGTGGAAATCACGATGACGGCTCGAATCGGGCAACTAGGTTGCTCGTTGGTATAAAAAATGATTCATTAACATCCTTGAAAGTTTGCTATTTAAAATCGTCCAAATCGGTTTATCTGGTCCCGAGAATTGAACGATGGAGTAAAAAAAGTCTTGAAAAAATATGATTTGACTATGTTGTTCTTGTCACGATAACGATCTCAATAGGACAGCTAGGGCACTTGTTGTTAGTGAAAATGATACACCGGCATCATGAGAAGGTTTCTGTTTTTTAAATCGTGACAATAGGTTTCACAGGTGCCGAGAAATCACTGAAAAGTTAAAAAAATATGATGTTTTCCTATATTGTTATTCTAAATTTTGTATTTTGTCACAGATGTACTTGTTGTTTTTATGGTCGTTGTGGTAAAATTCACCAATATCAACATTTTATGGTGTGATATTTAAGTTAGTTAGTTAATAAAAGAAACTGTATAAAATCAATATCAATATTCTGCGATTTTTATAAGATCACAAGATATTACCAATTGATACATACATACTACTGTTGCAAATATCAAAATACTATAAATAACATTCATATATTCTGTATATGTATATCGATAATAAGCGCATATTAAAAATAATATAAATATAAATTATTTTATTTATACAAAATACTGCAATTTTTAGGGTTGCAAAAAATTGTATGATTTTAAGGGTTCTACTTCTAGTACATACTTGCATTCAAAAGTAGTATTGAAACCATAAAATTCTACCCTGTAAAAAATTGGTGTTTAAAAAAAAATGTTTTTCTCAGATGATAATAATATAATATAGATGTCAATAATATTTAATTATAATACATTTTTAAAATTTATTATTTAATGTTTGGCGAAGGCAAACGCCATTCCCGGACTACCGAGAATTTAATGCAGGGGTTATTCTGCAATAGGAATAATCGAGGAGCTCAGCTCAATCAAAGTGCAATGATTAAGCCTCGCCCTGGGAAACATGTGTTCATGCTTCCCTTTGCACAAACGCCATTCCCAACTACCAAAAATTGTAGGCACGAGCTATCCACATCAGGAATAGTCGCGGATTCAACTCAATCAAAGTGCAATGATTAAGCTTCGCCCTGGGAAACATGCATTCATTCATTTCTTAGCACAAACCGAACCTCTTATGGCACATTAAAAATAAACTAATTGAGAAGTACAATTCATCATTACGCTGTATTATAATACTATTTTTTTATTTTACTACTAGCTAGTAAACAAAGTGATCATATCATTGTAAACAAAATAGAATTGAAATTGTGTGCAGATTTGTTTTACTTCAAAAACTGTTTCTACAGATAGTGAATAAAATCCCAGTAAACATTTTATGTAATAAGTGATCATGTGGAGTCTTTTTTGACTCCTCTGTGCTATTAAAACAGTCATAAATGCGCTCTTTTGCTGATCACAAAATATTCTTTTGTTGGGAGGAAATATTACGTTACCCCCGACTCTTCTTTAGAACCTTTTTTATCCAATTTTCTGATCAATTTCGACTTATTTTTGAGTCATATTTAATGTCATTTATATATATAAAATTCATTTTCTGTTTGTTTGTTGGTTTGTTTGTTTGTTTGTTTGTTTGACCGCTATACAAATTTTTATTTTTCAACGGATTTTCCTGAAATTTTGTACACACGATCTCTATACCCCACGAAAAGTCGCCGTATACTTTTTACCGGCCACGCCTACTTTTACGCCCACTTTTTATGTAAAATTCATTTTCTGTTTTATTCATATTTGTTCACTATACAAATTTTTATTTGTTAACAGATTTCTCTGAAATTCGGTAAACACGATCCCTGTATTCCAGCTAAGGTCACCATACACTTTTTATCGTCCACGCCTACTTTTACGCCCACTTTTTATATACAATTCATTTTCTGTATTTTGGTATATTTGTTCGCTATACAAATTTTTATTTTTCAACGCATTTCTCTGAAATTTGGTACACACGATCTCTGTACTCCAGAGAGGTCGCCGTATGATTCTTGCCGGCCACGCGTACTTCTACGGCCACTTTTTACACAAAATTTATTTTCTGTTTTTTGGTATATTTGCGCACTATAGAAATTTTTATTTGTTAACAGATTTCTCTGAAATTCAGTAAACACGATCCCTGTACTCCAGCTAAGGTCACCATATACTTTTTATCGACCACGCCTACTTTTACGCCCACTTTTTATATATAATTCATTTTCTGTATTTTGGTATATTTGTTCGCTATACAAATTTTTATTTTTCAACCGATTTCTCTGAAATTTGGTACACACGATCTCTCTGCTCCAGGGAAGGTCGACATATTCTTCGTACCGGTCACGCCTACTGTTACGCCCACTTTTTGTATACAATTCATATTCTGTTTTTTGGTACATTTGTTCTCTACACAATTTTTTTTTAAACGAATTTCTCTGAAATTTGCTACACACGATCTCTGTACTTCAGAGAGGTCGCCATATGATTCTTGCCGGCCACGCCTACTTCTACGCCCACTTTTTATACAAAATTAATTTTCTGTTTTTTGGTATATTTGTGCACTATAGAAATTTTTATTTTTCAAGGGATGTCAAAAATTTGGTCATACGATCTCTATACTATAGGGAAGGTCACCATATGCTTCTTACAGGCCACGCCTACTTTGCGCCAACTTCTATGTATATAATTTGATTGCTATACAAACTTTTATTTTTCAATGGCTTTCTCCGAAATTTAGTACATATTCCAGGGAAGGTCGCCATATGATTTTTACCGACCACGCCTACTTTTACGTCCAATTTTCCTATAAAATTCATATTTTTTTGTGTGGTATATTTCTTCCCTATACAAATTTGTACTTTTCAACGGATTTCTCTGAAATTTGGTTTACAGGGAAATAACTACACGGTGAACAAATTCCCCAAACTTAAAAAAAAGGTACCCACAAGAAATGAACAAATTCGCCATTTTTAATCGAAATAAAAATTGAACTTACTCCCCAAATTCATTCTTAAATTTTTACATATTTTTATTTAATGAATTTTGTTAAATATTTATTTTAGTAAACATTTGCATACTGCTCTCAATATATGTCCTACAATAAATGCATTTAAAATGAGTACTCTTTTCAATAGCATTATTTCGTTGCGCGGAAGCTATGTGCACGGGGAATACAGCTTAGCTAGAATATCGGAATGATCTAAAAAATATATTTTGACAATTAAAATAAGTTGGCAACAGCTGCGCGGCAGCACAGGTGTGGTTGCCAAACGCGCGGAAGCGGCGCGCGGTGCGCGACCGCGGACTCGGACGCGACGGATGCGGACGCGACGCGCTCTTGGAACACAGCTCAGCTAAAATATCGCAATGCTCTAAAAAATATGTTTTAGGAATTAAAATAAGTTAACGAGAACTAAGCGGCAGCACGGGTAGTAGCTGCGAGGAAGCGGCGCGAGGCGCGCGAACTCGGACGCGACGGATGCGGACGCGACGCGCTCTTGGAACACAGCTCAGCTAAAATATCGCAAAGCTCTAAAAAAATATGTTTTAGGAATTAAAATAAGTTAACGAGAACTAAGGGGCAGCACGGGTAGTAGCTGCGAGGAAGCGGCGCGAGGCGCGCGGACGCGGACGCGACGGATGCGGACGCGACGCGCTCGCGGATCACAGCTCAGCTAAAATATTGCAATGATCTGAAAAATATATTTTGGCGATTAAAATAAGTTGACAACAACTGCGCGGCAGCACGGATGTGGCTGCCAAACGCGCGGAAGCGGACGCGACTCGCTCGCGGAACACAGCATAGTGAAATGTCGTATGATAAATTTTATCTACGTATGTGAAATAATTACCTGTTGATCAAAAGAGGCCACACATATACTATAAGCAGTTGCTTAGAAAGAAACCTTGCGACACAATATTAAACGTCGCATTAGTCTTTCATTTCTGAAACTTGAATTTGATGTCTCTGCTCAATGATGATCACTTATTGAATGAAGTAATTCAATTTTTAAAAGTTCCGATTCCTTTAATTTGCGAACCATTCCGTTATATTTGATGTTTATAAATAAACTGAAAAAAAAAAACTTAAAGCGGTTTCGCCGCTTATTTTTGAAGCATTTTTGCTGCAGCATCTTATAAAAAACTTCTAAATTAAAAAATCAAAAAATTTTTAATTGAAATAAAAAACGAATTTACTGCCCATACAAATTTTTGGGGAGAAAGTTCATTTTATTGGGGAATTTTTTAATTGGGGACTAAGTACTCAGCGCCTGGTAAGCATAGTGAACCATTTTTCAAGTCAAAGGCCTTTTTATTCCGGGCAAGACCGCGTAAAAACAGCTAGTTTTTCTATAAATCACTTTTTAAGCGTAACCAAAAATCATTTCTTAGTCTTTTTCTAATACCGCATGTGATTAATCAGTTTTTAATCATCAAAAGTGCTCGAAGAAGAGACAGTAAGATGATTTTTGTTAAAACAATCTTCGAAATGATTACTGGGATATCGTATATTTTTGTTTACACACACATATACATAATGGCACCAGTAAGCCGAACTCTCTCATGAAACACATGGACGATAGCGGCTACACGACTACAGCCTGTCAAAAATCAAATACACACGTTTATATGAAAACGATTATTTTGACACCAACACAGCTACACGACTACATTACCACTTTTGCTGCTGTAGTTTACTTAGGCTAATTTCTATTTTTGTTGGCTACAAAATAAAAATAGTGTTGACAATATAACAAAATATGTAAAAGATATTAGTGCTATGAAATATTTTATTTTGTTGAAAAAATTAATCGCAAAATGAAATGCTATAATAATTCTATTAACAAGTAAATTTATTTATTTATTTTTACGTTATAATAATGCATTATAAATAAGTAATATATTTAAGACAATTTTATATAGAATCATACATGTTTTTCTATTTTAATAAAGTAAAAAAAAATACAATTGGCACTACTGAAATAAAAATGATTTTGTATAAAAACAGCTGTTTATATTGTTGTTATATGTTGCTGTCGTTTTCAAAAAAATTAAGTAGTTGACTACACGACTACAATTGCAGCCAGCAGCATTTGTATCCGTGTGTTTGTGTAGCCTCTGTCGTCTATGTGTTTCATGCATAAGTAACAATTTCATTTAGTCTTATGAAAGCTTTTGAACAAAGCAGATATACGTCGCACTGTTTTGTGAAATCTTACATTGTTTTTTAATAGGTACCAGTGATGCCAGGAGATTTTTACAGAAATCTCTACGCTAATGAAAAAAAATCCCTTTTTTTCCCTACACCCACTTTTTTTCTCTCTACATTTTCCCTACACTACTTTTTTAAATTTTTCAAAAAAAATTTTTTAATTTGTTAATTTTAAATTTCAATAAGGCAAAAATAACATAAAAACGAAGAAAATAGCATAAAAAATAAGATAAGAATATCATTAGAATTACATAAAAACAACATAAAAACCAACAGATATTACAAAAGAAATATTTTTACTATTCTGTATAATTCATCTTTTATATGGCTAGATGTGCATTTAAAATTTACACAATTAATTAAAATGGCTTGCAAATGGAATCTTATAACGTAAACAGAATTTTGGTTGTTGGTTTTAAAAGATATTTTTTTTTAAGACATTGGTTATTAGCATGTATACTTAGATCTGATTTATCGCAATTTAATATTTTTTCACAAGCCTTGCATCTGTATTTAAAGTCGTCATCTTTGACCTGTTCCATCCCGTTAGCTTCTCGTCTCTCAACTAACTTGAGTAAAACCTTTGTTTTCTGTATTTCTTTGATGTGTTTTCAGCATCATCGAAAAACGAATCGGACATTTTTCTAAAATTAATTATGTTTACATTTATAATATTTTAATGTTCTTTTTATTTACAAACTTAATAAAATCGAAGAGATCTACAAGGATGGCGTATGTATTAAAAAAATGCACAAAAGTGTTTTTTACTTGTCATTCTTATTAAAGAAGCCACTTATTTACTTTCTCCACATTATAGAGTTATTACCAGATTTAAAAAAAGATATATATTTTTAATTTTAAAGTTTAAAATTGAAATGTATATAATATTAAGTTGTTAAAAAAAAATTTTCAAAAAATCCCTACAATTCGACAAAAGTAAGAAATCTTTTGCATTAAACTCATAGACGCAAATCCATTTATCGATGCGTTACAAATGGAATGACAAACTGATGTAATAAGATCGAAAAAATAAAACTGATTAACGCTAGTGCTTTTAAAATATATGTCATTGTTAAGTATTCCGAAAAAGATCGGAAATTTAAAAATATATTTTGTTTACTATCTTCTATTGACTTTAAGTATTTATTGAGTATTTATTGTAATAAATTACTAAATTGATAAAATTGTTTACATTTTCAAATATTTTATCTAAATTTGTTACAAATAGTGCAAGAAAACCCTCCACCTATGGTATCAAAGATTCGGCATAGCCGAATTTAACACTCTTACTTGTTTACTATGCGGATCTTTTAAACATTTTTTTTTATATAAATTTCAAATTAAAATAATTTTGTCGTAACTTAACACTTGTAAACAAAAAAACAAAAAATTGATTATGTATAAACTATGTGCTAACTAAAAACTAAAGTTAATCGGTTGACTAGTAAGAACCTCGTTGAGCGCGACATGTAAATAGCAGGGTTAGAGTATACTGTTATATATAAAATGAAATTTTCATTTTCTTCTTATATTAAAAATATAATTTTTACCTTCATAACATTTAAAATTAAAGCAAAAGTTTACTTTTTATAACACCCGATCACAAACTTATTTAAATCAACTCAAGCCTTACCGTATCAAATATTTTATTTGTGTGAACGTTCATTTGAAAACAACACTAAGAAACACAATTTCTAGTAGATATTAAATTTATTTGCTTAAAATTCGATCGGTTAAATAATTAATACTTTATATATGATTTTTATTACAACAAGCGAAAAACTATTCTGATACATTATTTTTCTATGTATATAAAGATATACTTCAGTGCTCTCTAATCGTATTTGTTATGGAATTCAAATAGGCTTGGCCAAGTTATAGGTTAGCTATTACAATTCCGGTATATTATCTTCAGAGAACATAAACAATCATCCATTAATTACGGCTAAAAATATATCATTAAAACTATCAACAGACACCTTTATATACAATTAAAAACACTTAATTACAAATTCACTAATTCATTTATCACTTACAATAAACAAGCTCAAGTATTGCTAGTAGTTTCTTTATGTTGAAGCTGTTTCTCATTCTCAAGTCGACAATTTTAATAGACTATAAATAATTAAATATTCTGCTTCTTTTTCTGTTTTTCGTTTGTTGTTGTGATAGTTTTTATTGAAGGACATACAAATTCTGCTCGTGTTGTAAAACATAATTAAATTAATTACATGACTGTAACTAAATTTATGTAGATGTGATGGAAAATACGAAAAGGAAATTAAATTAAACTTAAGATTTTAGAGACAAGTAACATTGTTGGAGTTTCTATTTAAAAAGCAATAAAGTGAGAGCCATAAAAACTTGAAATTTTAATTAAATGATCTTGACCAAGGCTAAGGTGCATAAGGCTATTTATTACCTTTTGTAATATGTTTTTAATAAACTTATAGTTTTTAACTCCGTCAACAAAGGAAAAAGTAAGAAAATAAAGCAATTACCAGCTCATAACTTAGAACACACAAGTTATTGTTTTACCGTTGTGAAGTGAATTCAATAACGCTGAATGATTGAGAACATCTGTCATAGTTCCGCTGTCCTAAGCATACAATTTTTTCGAGCTCATGTATTAATAATTACACCCATTAATAACAGTTTTGAAATTTTTCCAGCAAATTTTTGAAAAAAATACCACGAATGTTGCTTAAGGTTTAGCAAAATTTTTAATAGTTAACTGTGTTATTTTTATGGTGCAAAAATATTCCTTTTTCTTTCTCTTTTAATTTTTTGTTTTCGAAGTTGTATTTTCTTACTGCCTAAATTTATTAAAAAGTGATCAAAATTTTAAAATTTTTCTATCTAATCATCTTATATATAAAAGTGGAGTGTGTATTTTTGTTTGTTTGTGGTTTATAGAAGACTACACCACTGCACAGTCGTCAAAAGCGCTCAAAATTAAATTTATTTTTGTTATAATTCTTTTAATTTTTTTTGCAGTTATCGACAGATTATACATTAGATGAGACGTTTTGAACATTTTCTGGGTTGTAGAATATATATTTTTATGCTATAATGGACCAAAGTTTAAGTTTTTTTTAAAAGAATTTCCAACTAAAGAAATCGAATTTTTTTATAGTCGGAAACTAAGTAGGCAAACCCTACTTTTTTCGACGATTTTGTTTTATAGCTTTACAGTTATAAAAAACATATTTTGTTTTTAATCACATCATGTAATTTCTTGGCTATTTGAGTGACTATTTCATATAATTTTTAAGTGGCAAAAAAAAAATCGGTTTAAAAACAAAATGAAATTGACCTATTTGCATAAACTGCCAAAAAAAAAAAAAAAAAAAATAGCGGCTCTCAACCGCTTAGCTATAAACGGTATTTAATACAAATAAGGGTCCTAAACAAAATTTTTTCCTACCTAAGTGCAATTTTATGCAACTTTTAATGTAGAGCATTTTTAAGGTATAAGTGTATTTTAAAAAAATTCATACGACTATGTGGTTTGGGTATAATGACATTGTGCTGCTGTTTGTAGCAACCAAAAATATTTGACCTAGAACCACCTTTAATTATACCGATCGAATCAGAATCACTTTCTGAGTTGATTTAACAATGTCCGTCCGTCCGTCCGTCCGTCCGTCCGTCCGTCTGTGTGTCCATGTAAACCTTGTAATCAAACTGCAGGTCGCAAATATGAATATATTTTGATGAAATTTGGTACATAAGCTTTTATCGGCCATGGAATGAATGCTGTTGAAATTGGTGAGAATCGGTCCATGTTCAGACCTAGCCCCCATACAAATTACCCCAATGAAATCGACATAAATTGCCATAAGATCCAAATTGTCATATAGATCTTACTCAAATTGGGTTTTGTATGCGTTCATTACGTCCATTAATGAGTAGTCCAAAAATGATCCCTTTGGCCGCATATAGAGCTGCTTCCCGATCTTCACTTAAATCTATTAAAAAACAAAAATATTGCACTGATTTTTCTCAGATTTTGTTTGTATATATTTTTGCAAAATACAAGAGACTTTACCAAACATGATCAGGATCGGTCCATTTTTGGACTTAGTCCCCATATAGATATAGCATCCGATATGAACTTTTTCATATCTGCAGCCAAAAAAATTAATAAAACTCCCACTCAAATTTGTTTTTTGCTTATTTTATATGTCCAGTTAGTTGGGCCTAAGAGATAGGATTTCTAAACGCATGGTATAGGGTATCGTATAGTCGGTCTAGACCGACTATAATTTTCTTACTTGTTTTAAGTTCATTTATATATATACATATGGGGGATTTCATGTCAAGTGCACCAACTTTTGAAACTGATGTCTTCCGATCGGGATAAAATCTGCAACAAAGTTAGTCCTATTGGATAGTAGTTTAGACACAATTTTTCAACAAGATCGGTCAAGATCTCTCTGAGTTAGAGGGGATCAAAATTTGACATTTTGGCCAAACAGGTGTTTTTTCCCATTGTAACTTATTACCTATTGTTCTTAGAAAATTTTCCCCCAAATAGTTTAGATAGCTATTTCTTCAGTATTTCGGAAAAAAATACTTAAAAAAAAAAAAATTTTTGTAGACTTTTTTTTTGCTAAATTAAAGCATTTTTTGCCTTTTTTTCCAAAAAGGGCATTTTTTTTATTTTTTTTTTATTTTTTCATAATAAAGCTTAGGATTTTTCCTTTCAGAGCTTTTTGGTCGCTTAGTGGGATGGGAGTGGGATATCTATCAAAATAAATATTTTGTAACTCAAGACAACGGTTTTTCAATTTTTCACAAATGCACTATTTTGAATTTTTTCCTATTTGTGCCTAAAACCTTACAAATAAAACTTATACTGAGAAACTAGACAAACTAAACTTTCCGAAGGTATGTAACATACCTTCATAACATAACAGAAGAGAATGGTTATCTGTAACCTGAAAGAGTTAATTGCAACATTTCAATCTGAACACGAGGATGTTAGAATTGGCTTCATGAAATCAACCCAAATGAGGCCAAAACATTGCGTTTTGGTAGAAAGCAGCGGAACTCACACAGTATGCGTTTGCATTTACCATGAAAATGTTAAACTGATGTTGAAGGAAATCAACTTAAAGTATTTAACAGATGATTCGGTAGAAGATTTACACGATTACCGCGATTGCCTTAAATTGACTATGTGTCCTAATGCAACAACTTCTTGCCACTTAGGTGAATGTACCATTTGCCCGAAAACCACATTCATCAAAGAAAATTTAATCAACTCTTTAGATCGAGAATATATAGAGGAGGTCAAATTTGATTCTTGGATTCAGACTGACAGATGCACATTGAAAACAATCATTTTAAATGTGGATGATTTTGTGGAAGAAATGTGTACAGGATTGCTAAACTTGAGAACCCATGACTTTTTAGTTAAAGAGCAATGGTCATTCTTCAAGGATTTGATGATACATTTGAAGTATGGTGAATTCGTTATTTCATATGATTTCGCAGAAAACTATAAATATCTTCTTCAGGATGCCATACAAGCATTCCACTTCAATAACGACCAAGCAGCTATATTCACAGTAGTTATTTACTGCATGAAAGATGAAAAACTGGAACACAAAAGTATCCGACGATTTAAAACATGATACCGTTGCAGTTTATGAGTACCAGAAGAGAATGCTAAAATTTCTAAAATCTAAATTTACAGTAAAGAAGGTATACTACGTTTCGGACGGATCTCGTCAACATGTTAAAAACAAAAGTAACTTGGCAAATCTTATGGCCCACGAAAAAGATTTTGGAATGCCAGCTGAGTGGCATTTTCATCCTACTGCTCATGGCAAAGGAGCATGTGATGGTATTGGAGCAAACCTTAAAAGAAATGCAGCGAAGTATAGCCTCCAGTGCTCTCATCAAGATCGCATCTTAGATGCGACTGCTTTATTCCATTGGGCAAAGAGTTATTGTAAAGAAACTAAAATAGTTTTTAGTAGCAAAGAGGATCATCAGGAAACATTGAAAACACTGAAGAGCAGATTCGATGCTGCGGTAACAATCGATGGCACCGCTCAATACCATGCTTTTATACCGCTTGTCGATGGAAGACTCAAGTTGAAAAAGTTTTCTGCCTCTATTCAGTGCGATTTCTTTCCAAAGATAACAAATAAACCAGCAGCGAAATCAACAGCTGAACCTAGTAACGCCAAGAAAGGACTGACAAAAAAACGCAGTAAATAAAGGGGACAAAAAAGCTGGATGAAAGACTGGGTATTTAAAAATTTACAAGACTTAAATACTTCATCAGCTACAATAAATTAAGTATAAAAATAGTTATGATATAAATGGATCTAATGCAATTAAGATTAAATTTTAATAAATTATTTATCTTTTTATTTTTAATATTATTATTATTATTATACATTAATTTAATTATTATTAAAAATAAATAAAAAATAATAATTTTTCAACATTTCTATAGAAAAAAAGCGATTTTTTCCTGAGGTTAACATATTCTGAGTATTACAGTATCGAGGGTATAAAATTTTAGTTAGGTATGTTATATACCTTCGGAAAGTTTAGTTTGTCTAGTTTCTAAGTATAGGTTTTATTTGTAATTTTTTAGACACAAATAGGAAAAAATTCAAAATAGTGCATTTGTGAAAAATTGAAAAACCGTTGTCTTGAGTTACAAAATATTTATTTTGATCTCCCACTCCCATCCCACTAAGCGACCAAAAAGCTCTTAAAGGAAAAATCCTAAGCTTTCTTATGAAAAAATAAAAATAAAAAAATGCCCTTTTAGGAAAAAAAGGCAAAAAATTCTTTAATTTAGCAAAAAAAAAGTCTACAAAAATTTTTTTCTGAAATACTGAAGAAATAGCAATCTAAACTATTTGGGAGAAAATTTTCTAAGAACAATAGGTAATAAGTTACAAGGATGGGAAAAAACACCTGTTTGGCCAAAATGTCAAATTTTGATCCCCTCTAACTCAGAGAGATCTGAACCGATCTTGTTGAAAAATTGTGTCTAAACTACTATCCAATAAGACTAACCTTGGTGCAAATTTCATCCCGATCGGAAGACATCGGTTTCAAAAGTTGGTGCACTTGACATGAAATCCCCCATATATATATATATTTGTATAATATTAATGCTTAAACTAGGCCCTATAAATTTGAAATTAACTAAATTTTTTTTACAAAATTTAAAATGTGCCATGTACGTGCATACATTTTTTTGTATACAAATTTTTAAGTTAATTATTTATTTATTATCATACAAATATAATGATGTGATAAACGGTTATCTTATGCAGCCTCCGGTGGACAAAAATATCACATTGGACTAAGCACTCTTCATTGTTGGATCAGATTAATGGAATGTCTTCTTCATGTAGCTTATAATCAAGCTTTTGAAAAGCCACTTGCATCTAAAGAAAACAGAAGTCTGAAAAAAAATCAAAAAGAGAGAATTCAAAAAGAAATGCGAAAGAGATTAGGAGTATGCGTTGATATGGTTTGAACTGACTCAGCTAACTCAAATACTGGTAATGTAGGATGAACCTTGTTACATAATTATGAGGTAACGGCAGATATTTTGAATACTAATCAACAACTCGTTAAAAAATTTTAATTGCATTATGCAAGTAATTTCATCAGGAAGGGAAATTATTACGAAAAATTTTAAAACATATTGCTTCCAAATAGCAGAATGTTTTGTTAGCCTATATGGTTGGTATTATAAGGCCGCCTCAGTTCATAAGGTGTTGATACATGAAGCTGATATTATTAACCATTTGGGAGTCGCAAGAAGCTCAAGAGGCATCCAAGAAAATTTTTAGTTCTGCAAGGCTAAATAATAGCAGAAATGTATCAAAAAAATTAAATAATGAAGACGTATTTCACTACCTTTTATATCCTTAAATCCGTTAATAAGTAGTATTAGAATTAAGGAAGAGAAAAATAACACCGCATTGCTTCCAGAGGCCTTAGAATTAGTTGTTTAGTAAATACTAGTTTAGTTTGGTTTAGTTAAAAAACAAAAGCTGTTATCTATACAAATATGAAATACATTTATTTTAAATATGCTGTTTAATGTGTTAGTTATTTTTAAAAAAATCTCATAAGTGTTTTAAGATTCACCCATTTTTAGTTTTTAAAATCTGATATCAGGTTCGTGTTCAGCGACCCCAAAAATCCCCGGGTACCAAGTTTCAAGCCAATCCGAGCATAAAGATAAAAATTTTCCGCCATATTGGATCCGCCATTTTAAATTTTTTAAGTCTGATATAAGATTCGTGTTCAGCGGCCCTAAAAACCCCCGAGTACCCTGTTTCAAAAGTTTCGGTGAAGAAATAAAAAAGTTATAGATTGTTAATCGCTTTTGACCACTGTGCACTGGACCGATGGTCTTGAAATTTTTGCACTAGGTAACTGCCTATCTGCAAGGAAAAACAGGCCATATTTTTTTTTCGTTTTTCAAGTGGGCGTGGCACCTCCCATACAATGTAAATTTATAATGTCATATGTCTGTAATAGTGAAAGCCTTGGAACTTTGTCTGAATTCATGAGTTATCAATGTGAGTAGTCCCTTACAAAAATGGGTGGGATTAGACCAGTAGGCGTGGGACCCCCATACAAAGTAAGTATTTAATATAATATATCAGGTCAAATGGAGAATTAATGAAAAACTAAATGAATTTTTTCCGGAAGAAGTTTTAGATATGGCCTATTTGAAAAAAAGTCATAAGAAACGACACTGTGCTTTCGGTATGGAAACAACGCATTTTTTTTATACCCAGAATGCTGATGTTTGAAACTATCAAAAATAATTGACCCAGACCCATTTTTGTTATTATACCGATCGATTTAGAATCACTCTCTGAGTCGATTTAGCGATGTCCGTCCGTCCGTCCGTCTGTCTGTGTGTCCATGTAAACCTTGTATCAAACTACATGTCGCCAATATGAATATATTTCGATGAAATTTGGCACATAAATTTCTAATGGCCATAAGATGAAAGCTGTTGGAATTGGAGAAAGAACATCATCCAAGGTACAAGAAAAGAAATCAGCGTAGAAAATTTTTCAAAGATCTTTTCAAGCAGCTATGTATGCCAGCAGTTGAAGAACGTAGCAGCAACAAATTAATTGTGGTGTATATATTTTGTGCGAGGTGCTATAGAAATGGTACAGCTAATTGCGGCAACGCCAAATCTGGAAGCTGGTTCGAAAGTACCTTATGGTAGACGTGGAGCCTCTCCAGTCGTTGGCAGTTGTTATGTTTGCCAATGTGAGAAACGTAAGACCAGAAAGTCTCACGAAGTGTTCTGCGTGAAACCTGTTTGCGACGAACTCGCAATTCAAAATTCAACATGCATATCATGCACATAAATGCAATAAACATATATCTGATTTCTCATGTAAATTCAAGTGTTCATGTATATTGAAGCGTGTTATAAAATTAATATAATAATTAGGTTTTAATTAGGATTCTTTGCTTATTTTCATATAACATATATGAATATACAATTGTACCTTGTCAGCCTTCTAAGGGTGTCAAATCAACTTGGCCTTATAAAATAAGTAAGACATTGACATATTTTCTGAAATTTGAAAAATATTAAACGTAATCACTAGTTTGAGGATGACAGATAACTTCAGAAATCTTTTAATTGTAGGAAAAAAATTATTGCAATTTAAAAACGGAAAAGGTACAATTGTACCTGTACTACTAGGGTTAAAAATGCTATTACAAGCGATAACCGCCTAAATCCACTTAACAACGATTTCAGTTATGTATGCTATCATATCCTACTAAAAACGCGAAATCGCCATTTTTCTAACACTGTTTTTTAAAAAGGTATTAAAAAAGATATACAGTAGTTTTGACTTAACTGCCTTGTTCTTTAGTTCACTTTGCCTATAACTGCACAAAATTTTTGTTTTGGTTTTTATTTTCAAAATTCAATAATAATTTTATAAATATTAGTCAAATTGGGTTTGTATGTGTTTATTACATCCATTAATCAGTAGTCCAAAAATGATCCCTATGGGACAACTCTTAGTCATAGGCCCCATATAGAGCTGCTTCCCGATCTTCACTTAAGTCTATCAAAAAACAAAAATATTGCACTGATTCTTCTCAAATTTTGTTTGTATATATTTTTGCAAAATACAAGCGACTTTGTCAAACATGGTCAGGATCGGTCCATTTTTGGGCCTAGTCCCCATATAGATAGAGCATCCTATATGAACTTTTTCATATCTGCAACCAAAAAAATTAATAACAATCCCACTCAAATCTGTTTTATGCTTATTTTTTATATGCAGTTAGTTGGGCCTGAGAGATAGGGTCTCTAAATGCATGGTATAGGGTATCGTATAGTCGGTCTAGACCGACTATAATTTTCTTACTTGTTATATCTGTACATTTAAGATAAGCGCCTCATATTTTTGAAAGTTTTAAAAATATTATTAAGTTTATCTAATTTACAATCCCATTCTTAATGAAAAAAAAAATAAAAATACACACACAAAATAAAAGGTGATGTCAAATTTTTGTGATATAGAAAACGGTAAAAAATATCTAAACAAGTAAGAAAATTATAGTCGGTCTAGCCCGACTATACGATACCCTATACCATGGTTAAGAGACCATATTTCTTCGGTCCAACTAATTGCATATAGCAAATAAGCATAAACCAAATTTGAGTGGCATTTTTATTAATTTTTTTGGCTGCAGATATGAAAAATTTCATATTGGATGCTATATCTATATGCGGACTAGGCCAAAAAATGGACCGATCTTGACCATGTTTGGTAAGGTCTCTTGTATTTTGCAAAAATATATACAAACAAAATTTGAGAAGAATCAGTGCAATATTTTTCTTTTTTGATAGATTTAATGAAGATCGGGGAGCAGCTCTATATGGGGACTATGACTAGGAGTTGTCCAATAGGGATTATTTTTGGACTACTGATTAATGGATGTAATATATACATACAAACCCAATTTGACTAAGATTTGTATGATAATTTGGATCTTATGGCAATATATGTTGATTTCATAGGGGTCATTTGTATGGGGGCTAGGTCTGAACATGGACCGATTCTCACCAGTTTCAATAGCGTTCATCCCATGGCCGATAGAAGATCAAATACCAAATTTTATCAAAGTATATTCATAATTGCGACCTGCAGTTTGATTACAAGCTTTACATGGACACACAGACGGACGGACGGACGGACATCGTTAAATCGAATCAGATAGTGATTCTGATTCGATCGGTGTAATTAAAGATGGGTGTAGGTCAAATATTTTTGGTTGTTACAAACAGCAGCACAAAGTCATTACACCCAAACCACATAATGGTATAGGGTATAAAAACGCTAAAAACCCAAATTGGGTTATTTTAAAATCTCAAAAACACGAAAGAGGGAAAACATAATCACATAAGGACATTTAACTTAAGAACGTTTTTGGCTTATCTTCACATAAACTCGTGCAAATATTGGATGTGCTGCTGTGTCAAAACTACTGTATTGACCTAAGTCGTAATGAAGCCCCATTACATTTATAGAAAAAGTTATTTTTCTTGCGAACACATATATAGTTATTTATTCCCAAAAAAAATAACAGAACAAAAATTACGGTTCATTTTTTAGAACACAAGAAACTGGTTTTTATCTCTGCAGTCAACATATCTTTCTCTTAAGAACATTTGACTTATTTCGAAACAAAAAGGAATACACAATTGAAAATGTATTAATACGCTTACACAAGCCACTATTTTAAATATGAACAACTTTCAAACAAAGCAACAATTAATAAAACAAAATATATGAAATTAGTAAATAAGTTGTTTTGAATTGGCAACTCCAATTACTCTCACAAGTTTCCATATTATTTTGGAGACTTTAGCAGAAATAAATAGCCTAGAGTAGTATGCATATTTAGAAGTTTTTACTTGTTTACTTATTTTCGGGCTTTGGTATATTCTTCATGTAAATTACCTGCTGTAAACATCATAAATTGTTTTATTCTTTTCATTTTTGTTTTTTTTTTTTTTTATAATAAAATAATAAAAAAACAAGTAAGAAATAATTATAGTCGGTCTAGATCGACTATACGATATCCTATACCATGGTTTAGAGACCCTATATCTTCGGTCCAACTACTTCGATATAGGAAATATGTATAGTCGGTCTAGATCGACTATACGTTATCCTATACCATGGTTTAGAGACCCTATATCTTCGGTCCAACTACTTCGATATAGAAAATATGTAATAACCCAAATTAGAGTGGCATTGTTATTATTTTTTTTTGGCTGCAGATATGAAAAAGTTCATATCGGAATGTAAAGGGTCCGCCAAATAACTTTTTTTTTTTTGAAAATGCTATAAAAAAAAACTACCGAATATTATCTCAAATTTCTTTTTTTATTTGAAAGTACAATCCTTCCGGTTAATAATGGAAAATAACTTCATTCAAATAGCTGCCTCGGTTGGCCATGCAGTAGCCTACACGATCGGTCAATTTTTAAGCACATTATCGATTGTGTGCAGCTGTATTTCACCAATGGATTCACGAATATGGTCCTTTAAAGCGTCAATTGTGTCTGGCTTGTTGGCGTAACACTTATCTTTGAGGGCACCCCACAAATAACAGTCCAACGGTGTCAAATCGCAGCTCCGTGGTGGCCAAACGACATCAGCTCTGCGGCTGATAATGCGATCTTCAAAAACTGGGCGCAAAACATCAAGTGTAGCTTCGGCTGTATGGCACGTAGCGCCGTCCTGTCGAAATCAAATGTTGCCAATATCCTCCTCTTCAATTTTTGTGAACAAAAATTCGTTCAACATGGCCCGATAACAATCGCCATTGACTGTAACGGCCACTCCTTGCTCATTTTCGAAGAAAAGTGGCCCATTTATGCCTCTGGACCAAAATCCGCACCAAACAGTGACTCGTTTTGGGTGTATCGACTTTTCAATGTTATCTGTGCCCCAAATGCGACAATTTTGCTTGTTAACATACCCGCCAAGATCAAAATGAGCTTCATCTGAAAAGATGATTTTTTTGGCAAAATCGGCATTTTCTGTAAGTCGATCGCAGGCCCACTTAGCGAAGCGAAAACGCATTGGATGTTCAGTTGGCTTCAACACCAGTTGGCTTCAACTCATGAACCAAGTATGGCGTCATACCAAAATTCGTCTGAATGATGCCTCCGAAATGTTCAATTCTTGAGAACTACGGTGAATTGATGTTGATGGCGCTTCACGCACACTTTCTGCCACATCAGCAATATTCTCGGGTGTACGCACTGTTTTTGGCTTTTCACGCTTTGGTTTACCGATGAGGATGCCAGTTTCCATCACTTTTTTCACAAGATAACGAACATACGGAGCTGATGGTGCTTCTCTTCTTCCAAAATCCGTACGCAATTTTCGCACACATTCTGCAACATAACCATGATTTTCAAAGTAATGTCGCAATATTTCCCAGCGTTGTTCAAGCGTATACACAACCATATTCGATCAGCGGAAGGATAAATCTAATTATCTGTCAAAAAAGACATAAGCTAAGTGTTACCATTCACGAAATAAGCACTAGTTGAAAAAAAACGTTAGATGGCGGACCCTTTATATTTATATGGGGACTAGGTCGAAATATGGACCGATCCTGACCATATATGGTAAAATCACTTAAAAAAAATACTATGTTTTTATACATCAATTAAAATCAAACAGTAAGCGCCATTTATGTATACCAAGCAACTGCTATGGTTGTTGTACTTGATGGATGCAGTTAATTGCTATACATTCATGGCGATTTCTGTTGGTTGTCGAATCAGCTAAATAAACTTAAATCATAATCTTTGCACCAATACATTTACATATACCTCACACCGATTCTCCCTTACGCTGTTTTTGTGACTGTATTGTGAAATAGATTTTGACACCCCTGAACGCATAGATGTTTACATCAAAAAATATATACAAACCAAATTTGAGAAAAATCTGTGCACTATTTTTGTTTTTTTTATAGATTTAAGTGAAGATGGGAAGTAACTCTATATGGGGCCTATGACTAAGAATTGTCCTATAGGGATTATTATTGGACTAATAATTAATTAATATAATTAACACATACAAAAAAATTTAACTGAGATCTATATGATAATTTGGATCTTATGGCAATTTATGTCAATTTCGTAGGGTCATTTGTATGGGGACTAGGTCTGAACATGGACCGAATTGCACCAATATCATTAGCGTCCATTCCATGGCAGGTGGAAGCTTATATACCAAATTTCATCAAATAATATTCATATTTGCGACCTTTAGTTTGATTAAAAGGTTTACATGGACAAACAGAAGGACGGACGGACGGACAGGCATCGCTAAATCGACTCAAACAGTGATTCAGAAAGTGATTCTGAGAAAATCGGTTAAATAAAAGATGGGTATATTTTTGGTAGTTATAAACAGCAGCACAAAGTCATTATACCCAAACTACATGGTGGTATAAGTTATCCATAATATTAATAGGCTAGGCGATTTCTTGTGACTGATGTTTTGTTCTACCGTTTTATCCCGATTTTGACCAAACGTATATTTTTTGAAATGTATTTTTTTAGCCGTTTTGCAGATTTACAGATTTTTAAATTTTTTCCTTTATTTTGAGTAAATTGCATTTAAAATTGCTACTAACACTTACATAAAATTATACAATGCTATGTGTGTTTATTAAATTTGTTAATGTGTTTGTAATAAAAATGAGTTTGTTTTTTGTGTTGATTTGTGAATTGGCTATAATTGATTAGCATACTTTTAGGGTCTTTATTTAATGAAAAAATTGAATTTCCTAGAATTTGCGCTCGAATTTCGAGGGCTGGAATCTGCTAGTAAGTATATATTTTTTTAGCGATATAGCCCCCAAAAAAGTTTTTTTCTTTGAACAGCGAATTATGTAGCTACCTAGGCACAAAAACAAATACAATACAGTATGGTTGTAGATGTTCGAAACCATCATACGATATAATCAGTATATACATACATTTCCTAGCCGCATAATGTTTCCGCAAAACTATAAAAATGGTAATTGTAGACATCTAGCTTTAATATAAAAAAATATGAAAATTGTTAAACCCTGACTGTCAAATATTACATAGATATGTGCCTTAATGTTTATTTTAAATAAAACTGTTTATGCTCTGACAAACTAATACTAAAAAGAAAATTAATTGAAATCAATATCAATGAAAATATTAAATAATCAAATATTAGACAAACACTTACATATCTAATGGAGGCCAGCAGTTACATACACAACATTTAAAATCTACACCTTTATTACATTAACAAAAATCATTTGTGTGTGCTGAAGTGATTTAAATAAATCGTATTAAAAAGCTTTTATTCATTATGTGAATGTATACTTTGCAAAGCATATCACTTTCAACATAGTGAAATTCATATACATATCTATTTACATATACACATAAAATTAAACTCTTAGTGAAGTGGAAGGGAAAATTAATTTTACTTTATGTTTGTGTACTCGTATAACCATAAGCTAAAATAAGATGAATTACAAAGCTCCTTCTAAATATTAAAGTTACATCAAGAAAACACATTGGGTAAGATGTACAACTATTTGTTAAGGTGGTAAAATCTACCGTCTGCCATTGGCTTTAATATTTTAGGCTTAGCTGTTAAAATGAAAAGAAAGTGTTGAAGAACGTTGCATATTTAGCATATTCTAAAGCCATAACATGGTATTGACGTATTTATTTGACTTATATTATTTATCGTTCAATAATGTAAGGCGTAATTAATTTAAGAAATATTTAAAAGTAGTTACTTCTAAAGAGCCTCAGGCGCATATGGAAAATTGAAAAACTTTTTATCTTAGTATAAACGAATAATTTATTTTGGAGCTGTAATGTGTAAAATATGTAATAAGCAATGATGCAAATAATTTAAAAAGAAAACATTATTTTTCTCTTTTTTAAGCAAACAAAAAAAATTTTTCTACCGTTATGTAGCTTAGTTCAGTTACAACAAATATGAAGATTATAGTCAGTATAGACCGACTATACGAAACCCTATACTATGCGTTTAGAGGCCTTATCTCTTAAGCCCAACTAATTGGAAAATAAGCATAAACCAAATCTGAATGGCATTGTTATTAATATTTTTCCTTTGAATATGAAAAAGTTCATATCGGATGCTATATTTATATGGGGACTCGGTCGAAAAATAGACCGCTCCTGACCAGATTCAGCAAGGACGCTTATTTTTTGCAAAAACATATACAAGCCAAATTTGAGAAAAATCTCTGCAATATTTTTGTTTTTTGATAGATTTAAGTGATGACCGGGAAGCAGCTTTATATGAGGACTATGACTAAGAATTGTCATATAGGGTTTATTTTTGGACTACTGATAAATGGATGTAATAAACACACACAAACCCAATTTTACCGAGTTCTATATGATGATTTGGATCATATGGCAATTTAAGTCGATTTCATCGGTGTCCGTTGTATGGGGACTATGTCTCAACATGTACCGATTTTCGCCCAATTTCATTAGCGTTCATGGTATGGCTGACAGAAGCTTACCTACCAAATTTCATCAAAATATGTTCACATTTGAGACCTTTAAATTGATTACAAGGTTTGCATGAACACACAGACGGACAGACGGACATTGCTTAACCCATTTGGCGCCGCTGTACTCAATTGAGTACACCTAAACATTATGTGAAATTTTTAAAATTTTTAAAGCTTTTGGTTTTTTTTGCGTTTTAAGCTTAAAAGAAACCCGCACCTCGTTAAAATAACAAAAAAAAGTTTGGTATATACATATCAACTGTCACAAATGGACTCTTAAACTTATACAAAATTGGTGTGGCGAGATAAACTCAGATTTTCCATTTTTTTTTTTTTTGCTTTTAGTTTATTGCAATTTTCTTTTTTAGTTTTCTAAAGGCAAGTATTTCTATTTATAAAATATGTAAAAAAAAAAAATGGTCTGCCATTTCCTTTTACAAAGTTATCGTATTTTAAATACAACTGTACTCAATTGAGTACAACGGCGGAATCCATATAAAAATTGCGGCATCACTGTTATGTTTACAGAAATGCATACTTGCGTGTTTCTACAATTCATACTTATGTGTTTATCTCTGTAGCAAGGGGATTCCCAAAATATCAGTTCTACTGGTAGTTACTGATTTGAAAAAAGCTGTTTAGTGTTAGATTAAACATTTATAAGTTGTATGGAGACTATAAGGTTAGAGCACAAAAATTATTTACGATGAGTTCTAAACGCTTTAAAGTTTGTAATGGTTTCAAAGAATTAGAAGAAGCTGTTAACACAATATTGGAAGATAGTGACAGTGATTCTTTATATGATTTTGCAATAATTCCGCCGGAGAAGGGTGTTTTATCAGATGAAGAAAATGGTGGTGTTGAGATCATGGTAGCTGACAACTTGCCGAGAGATGTGACAGATAACACTGAGGTGTTTAGACGCAACAATAACATAATTTTAAGTGATGACAACGACAGTAGCGATGATGAAGCGTTGGCCGAAAAGGTAAAGAGAAGCCGCAGTCAACTACCAGCGTGGCGTAAGTGCTTACCAATTTATTCTTCAACATCTCGGGTATCGATTGATGTACCCGAAAGACAAGAAGATGTGAAGAAGTTGTTTAGTAATCTCAACCTAGTACAAGTATTCGAGAAAATATTTGATGAAGAAGTGACTAGTTTGATTATCAGCAATACAATATACCAATCAAAATAATAGACATCACTTTCAACTTGACCCCGTCGACTTAAAAAAATTTTATTCTCGGGGTATCACAAATTACCCAGAGAGGATTTATACTGGTATTACGATGAGGATGTTGGCATAGAAATGGTATCAAAATCAATGCCTAGGCAAAGATATCGAGGTATCAAAAAGAATCTCCATCTTGTGAACAATGACGAAGCTGACACTACTAGGGACAAAATGTTTGAAGTTCGGCCATTAGCTGATGTTATAATGAAGAAATTTCTTCGGTGGGGAGTATTGCACGAGCATATTTCCATTGATGAGTCGATGGTAAAATATTTTGGTCATCATCCTACTAAGCAGTTTATAAGTGGAAAACCAGTACGATTTGGCCTTAAGAACTGGGTGACAGCTAGTTCTACCGGATATTGCTACACTTTCGATTTTTATTGTGGAAAATCGGAGGAAAATTATACTGATCCCGTTAAGGTCAAGAGTAGTAAAAAACTTGCTTGAGAAAATGGAGACTGACTCAGCATCGCATGAAGTATTTTTTGATAATTTTTTACTAGTTATAATCTCATGGTAGATCTCAAGGAAAAAGGATTTCATGCGACTGGAACCATTACAGAGAACAGAACAAAAAAGTGTCCATTGAGAAGTAAGAAAGAAATAAAAAAAGAAGAGCGAGCGTCATATGACTATAGGTTCGACAAGCAAAATTAAATTCTTTTCGTAGAATGGAAAGAGAATAGCGTCTGTACAATGGCAACAAACTACGACACAGTTGAGCCATTAGGAGCTATAAAACGTTGGTCTTCTACACAACGAAAAAAATTGATGTCAACATACCAAAGGTGTTTCAGTCTTATAATAAACATATGGGAGGAGTAGATGAACTGGACCAATCCATTTCACTCTACAGAATTGTCATTCGCGGTAAGAAATGGTGATGGGCATTGTTTACCTATATAATAGATATGACAATTGCAAACGCTTGGCGTTTATATGTAATGAGTCATAACGATAGCATGGATCAACTTTTATTTCGACGCTCCATTGTAAGGTACTATTTACGCCAAAACGAGCAAAATAAATCTCGACTTTCCTCTTCATTGGTCCTAGGACTACCCCAAGATGGTATAGGTCATTACCCCGAAAAGTTAGAAAAGCAATTAAGATGTGTTTTATGTCATGCGAAAGTACGCTGACAATGCAAGAAGTGTTTAAAAACATTATGCATTGAAATAAAGTGTTTTGAAAATTTTCACCTGTAACCCGCCACTGTACTCAGTTGAGTACACCCACCCTACTCGGCCTATTTATTATTTTTTTTTTAATTTTTTCATACTTTTATATTAATTTTGTATACAATGAATAAAAAATAAACTTTTTTGTTAATTATCACTGCTAGTTTCATTTTGGCGGTTAATGGGTTAATCGACTCAGAAAGTGATTCTGCGTCGAACGTTATAATAAAAGATGGGTCTAGGTCAAATATTTGTGGTAGTTGCAAACATCAGCAAAAAGTCATTATACCCTGAGCACATAGTGGTATAGGATATAAAAATTGAAAATCTATGCCAACTTAACGCTTTTCACGTTATGTATAGCGCTTTTATTTTTTATTTTCTGTTTTAGTGCTTTTAGCGTTCATTTTAAACAAAATTGAATGATTTAAAATATTTTTTTCGTGCTAAATTTTTGGGGTACTTTAAAATAAAATTCTTAATATATGCGAAATTTGCCCTAAGCTCTCTTTTGTTGTGCCTTATTTCTGACTTTCTGGTAAAATTTTCCGTTTTGGTGTATTCAGGAACTTATAGACAAATATCACGGCGAATATTTTTGTGGAACATTTTAACCCCTTAAATCCCTATTTCAATAATGTTTTTTGCTATTTAAAGAATGTGCCAGAGCTGGGAAACTTTAAACCCCCTCAGATGTAAACTTTCAAAACGCCGCACATTGGGTTGAAAAGGGTCAAAAGTGGGAATTAATTCAAAAATTGAAATGAGTATTTTGTAATAAATTTTCTTACCGGGTAACAGAGTATAAATGGCTCATCACCAACTGTCAAAATTATTGTTCTATGTTGTTTACTTTTCTTGCTATACTCTCTCAAAGTTCAACAATTTTTTTTAATTTTGCTCGAAGTGTTAAAAAGTGAAAAACGAGATATTTCAAGTTTAATTTTTTTTAATTTTTTTTTTTTTTTAAATTCTAACTTTTTTCAAATGGATGCATCAACTTCAGGTATTTGACTGTATTATTAAAAAAAAAATTTTAGATAAATGTTTTAGAAAAATTTTTAGTAATTTTTTGAAAATTGTCCTAAAAAGAGGGTATTTTTTAAAAAGAGATTGAGTTTCAACGTAATTTTAGATGAGATCGGGTAAAATTATTTACATTGTAGTAAAATATGGGATTTGTACTTGTGTATTCCAAAAAAACATTTTGCCAATACTTGCCAACGAATGTAATATTCAAGTTTTTATTAAAAGTCACCAGTATAAAATTAAAAAAAAAATGCTTGAAAACACAACAGAAAAAATCTTTTTTTAGTTTTTGTTTTGTGTTTATTTTCGTAGCTGTGATTGTTATTGTTGCTGTTGTAAATGTGTAACCTACTATTACAATAAATAATTTTAATGATCATGCGCATTATAGTGGAGCGAAAAATCAAAGCTCTGAAATTACAAAATGTTCTCGGGTAAAAAGTTTTAGAACAATATAAAAAAATTGCAGGAAACTAAAAGTGTTAAGACAGATTGCAAATAAAGTTTTCAATTTAAAAAGATGTCCTTGTCTAAACTCTGATACATAACATTTAAAAAATGAGCAAGATACGACAACGTTTATATATATTCTATATAAAGTTTGGCCAAATGCTTTTTCAGTCCACTCTAATGTATGTATGTACCCAAATAAAAAAACGTAAAATAAATAAATGAATCAAATATCTGCGAATGGTATTAATCAAACGTGTCAACCCAACGGATATGAGAGTTTTTTTAAAAGATTAAATTACTTTTGCACGGAATTTATGTCTCGGTTTTAAAAAGTTAAAAGAACAGAGGCTCTATTTTTCAAATATAATGCCAATTGGTTGGATTCTTCAATATCGTTTGTTAAAATGAAGGAATCCTCATCAAAACGAGGTCGTAAGGACCTATCATTTGAAGTGTGTAAAGATAACACAAAAGCAAAAAAAGTAAAGAAATTAGAGATAGTGTTCATTTGCCTATTTTAACACATGCAGTGCAAATGAGTTTGAGAGCTTCTGGTCAAACCCATGCATCACAAATACTTAAAGAAATTACATCATCTCCAACAAAAGCGACAAAATATAAAAAAAAGCATCAGTAATGTATCGCAGCAGTTGAGTACAGAAGAAGCTCTTACTGTTCTAGTAGAAGCAAAATTAACTCGAAGCCAATACAGTATTATTAGAAAAGCTGCTCCAGATAAATTTCCTTCCTACAGTAAAGTTCAACAAGTTAAACAAAAATGTTACCCGAAACGTGATAACTTGAAAATTTGTGAGACTTCAGCTCAAGTAAGTCTACAAGATCTTTTAGATCATACTATTGAGCGTCTAGTCGAGATAAAACAATCCGAAATTATATCTTTAAGCCATGAACAACTGTCCAAAATAACATTATTTTCTAAATGGGGATTTGATGGAAGCTCTGGACATAGTTCCTATAAACAAGCATTTCATGGCTTAAATTCTACTGATTCTTCTGTATTCATTACATCTATTGTACCACTGAGATTAGTTTGCAATGAAACGAAATTGAACTTCTTTTGGATTCTGTAGTTTTATTAGGAGAAAAATCAATATCACAAACTTATGTTAGTAATGATTGATGGAAAAGTTTGTAATGCTATTGCGGATACAACATCCACACAAAAGTGCTACATTTGTGGTTCAACAAGCAAGGATTTTAATTCAGTTGATAGAATGATTGGTAAAGAAGTAAATACAGAAACTTTTCAGTTTGGTTTATCTATACTTCATGGATGAATACGATTTTTTGAATGTCTTCTTCACTTATCATATAAAATTACAATCAAAAAAAGGCAGGCTAGGTCTGATGGTGATAAAAAAAATAGTTTCAGTAACAAAATTACGGATTCAAAAAGACTTTAGAGAGAAAACTAGACTGATCGTGGACCAACCAAAGCCAGGTTTTGGAAACTCTAATGATGGCAACACTGCCAGACGGTTTTTTCAAAATGCAGATGTTTCTGCTCAAATCACAAAAGTTGATGCAGAATTGATAGAAAGAGCGCATGTGATACTTATTGCTGTATCTTGCGGGCACGAGATTCACGTAGAAAAATTTAGAAAATATACTCAGAATACAGCCAGACATTTTGCTAAGCTCTATCCGTGGTATTATATGCCTCGAACTTTACATAAATTCCTTATTCACGGGCCAGAAATAGTAAGATACGACTTGTTGCCAATAGGTCAACTATCTGAGGAAGCTCAAGAAGCTAGAAATAAAGATTTTAAAAATTACAGAGAACACTATTCTCGTAAATGCAGTCGGGAGAAGTCAAATGAAGACATATTCAATAGGTTACTTCTTAGTTCGGATCCTTTAATTACCACTAAAAGCAAAAATTATGCCAAAAAAATATATAATATATCACAGATGGCACTAGATTTATTAATTTTGCCCAATATTTCTGATGAAGAAGAGATTAACGAAGATATTGATGATGATAATTATGAAGATGCTGATTATATTTATGAAGGTGATGTTAATACGGAGGATCCTTGATTTTAATTGTATATATACAATCATATATCATCATATATATCATAATATCATATATATATATATTTAAGTTTCTCTTAAATAAGAACAATATAAAATAAAAAATAAACAATAACAATAAATGCATACAAAATTTTCAATTATAAATGTAGCAATATATTCAATATTAATTGAATTAATTTTTTTTTAATTTTTTTTTAATTTTTCTGAAATGGTTGTTTCTTTTGTGCTTATAATTATTCATCAATAAAAACATAATATTATTTTATAATGTGAATTTTTTGAGTTAAATTTGTGGAATTGTGGAATTTGGAAAATAAAATCGGATTTTAAAATTTAATTTTTATAATATAAATACATATTAAATATTTATTCCTTTTTTATTTTTAAAAAAAGTTTCATTTTTTTAAAAGCACATTAACTAAGTTCTAACGTGCAATTTCATATACTAATTTATCGCTTTTTATTTCACAGTTACAGCGAAAATTGTAAGAAAAGATAATTTTTTCCAAAACATAAAAAAGCTCCGAACGGGTTAAAACAAATTTTTTTTCCACTTTTTTTTTTTAATGGTGGTTTTTTATGCATTAATGAATATCCATTAAAAAAATTAACAATATTTTGAAATTACGTCTTCCCTGAATTAATCCTCACTTTTCATGCTTTTCAACCCACTGTGCGCCGATATACGTGTCTTTTTTGTCTCATCTATCAAAATATAGGCCGGACCTTGTAATTTTTGAAAAAACTTGAAATTATGCAAATAGAAAAATAGGGACAGTACCATTTATTTCAAATCTCAGTTAAGGGGGTTTTAAAAGTTAAAAAAAGTCGTATTTTCATAATTCTTTTTTGAAGACACGAATAAGGTTGGATTATTTATTTCATATACACGTTATAGCATAATAGTTGAAGAATCTTTGAAAAAATTTTCAATTTAAAATTTTAGTAAATAAGTCCGTGACTGCGAATCTCCGGAGGACTTGTTGTTTTACCGGTTAATGTGAGATTAAAAAAATCAAAATGCGTTTAAAAGGTGACAAGTTGGTAGTGACGAAGAGTATTTTTTTAATGTTTTTCTTTTGTTTTTTTGCAGTGTTATGAAGTGAAAAACACGATTTTTGCTATAAAAATTTGGGAACTTGTTGTTAAAAAATGAGGAAGGGAATGGAGAATAAAAAAAACTCTTCGTGGTTACCTGACGATTTATGTTTAGATATAGTATGTAAAATTTCAAAAGAATGGGTCAAGTAGGTTTTGAGTTATGATATTCAGGGACTTCGAACATTTATTTGCGAGAAAATCGATTTAAATTTTTTTAAAAACTTATTTATATACGATATACCGCATGAGGCCGGTCGCTGGAAACGCTGTGTCTTCTTAACTTTTGCTTCGATTTACTTGAAATTTTGAAACAACACTCTCGACATGTTGTAAATTCAGAAAGATAAATTAAAAAAAGGTTTAATTTCCGAGTTTGCTCGGGTGGCCGAGTTTAAACGAGGCTGGAGCTGGCAAAAACGATTGGCATTTCAAAAAGTGTTACACATCATATATTGACCGGAAAATGGAGATGATTCGCAAGATGGGTGTCTCGTGAAAATAATTCAGTAGAATATTTGATGATATTTCTCAGCGGTAAAGTCGAGTTTTTGCATTGATTTGTAAACATGGATGAGACATTGTCTAAAATACTTATTTTAGACAAATTATTTGCATCTAGTTTTTTATTTTAATCAAAAACAAAAAAAATTAGTTTAAAAATTTGAATTATTTCCTAATGAATTATTTCCTAGTGAATTATTTCCTAATGAATTATTTCCTAATTAATTATTTATCTAATGAATTATTTGTAGCCATTTATTTATATTAACATACATTTATTGTAAATGAAGAAAATATTGTGAATTATATAAAATTTCCCTCGCATGTATCTAATGAAAATGTAAATGTAAATGTAAAGAGAGAAAAAGGCAACTTGTCGGCTTAACATATTTGTAACTTTACTTCACTTCTTTTTGAATCCCGAAACGGTGAGCAACATCAAAATAAACAGCTTCAGCGACATTATTAAAATTTAACAATTCCTGCGTTTTTTATTTCTTTTACACGCTACGCCTCAACTGGGTTTAAGAATTCCTTTGGAGGAATTATTAAATTTCAAACCCAACGTACATCCCAAGTGTTCAAACTAGGTTTGAACAATAATAATTATTGTACATTTTGATATAATATTAATTCCGTTTCATTCCATTATTTTAAATATTAAGCAACACTCATGAAATGTCATCTCTAGAATGTAATAGATTTTCTTAAAAAACCTTTTCGTACGCCAACCGAGGCTTCTTAAAACTAAAAATTATATTTTATAAACACTTGGAATTTTGCACCCGAATGGTGAGCATATACCTAATTAGATAATAAAGTTTGTGAATTATTACTAATTGAAAGGTTTTTTTTTATTTTTCTTAACCCTAAACTCTCTCACCTTAATTCCAACCTACATATATAAAACCCTAACATTATTTATAATTTCTCGATTTATGAGTTTGCGTAGCCCCAAATTGGAATTAGCTGCCCAGTAAATACACCAAGTGTCCATCCCAAAGGCACATCTAAGCAAACCAAACCAGTTTGTTCAGACATGGATCCACCATTCACACATCTGATATGGAAGAATCGTGTCCACAGATGGCGATGACAGTTCCAAGGTCATGGTGTCGGTTTTTTTTGGATACGCGTGGGATAATTTTTTATTGACTCTCTTCAAAATGGAAAATAAATCAACGGCGAGTATTATGCCAACTAATTGTAGCGTTTAAATGATGAAATTTGGGTTGTGGGAGGGGGGGCAGGCCAAACTTTATTAAAAAGAAAGTGTAGTTTCATCCAGAGAATGCACCCTCTATTGCAATGATCAAAATCCATGAATTAAAGATCACACTGCATTACCTTGCACGCAACTTGTTCGCCAGATATAGCTTCCTCGCATTATTTTCCAATTCTAATCTTGAAGAAATGGGTTGGTGAGAATATTCAACAATGCACGATAGTCAATTCCGGCTAAAAATTATTTTTATTTTTTACTTCATTTTGATGAAATTTTAATGGCTAATTAAAGCCAATACTTAAAAAAATACGACTTAATTCTTATTTTGATTATTGGATAAACATATTGTTGTTTATACTTATGCTAAATAATTTTCTGCTGTTATTTTAAGGTTTTTAAATTTGATTATTTTACTTTTAAATAAAAGTAAGCTTTGATTATTTCTTCAAAGTTTTTGTTTTAAATTAGCACGTGTTTTTAAATTGTGTTAGTAATTAAACATTCTATGTGGTTATTGCAATTTCATGCGCGTTATTTTTGTTAATAAGTGGAGTGATTGCGAATTACTTAAGAAACAAATAAAAGCTATAAAAACCACTTTTTGAAAGGCCAGACCAAATTAGAAGAGCTAGTGGAGGTTAAGTGTAAATTACATTTACTAGCTTATAACATCAAAAGTAAGTATTATAAAACCAGAGCATTTTTAGTGACTCCATCAATTAAAAATGGTGAACTTTTTGAAATATTTCAACTTCACCAAAATAAAAAAAAGGACGAAATATTGTTAATAATGCTGAAACACATAGAGAAACGATAAAAAAAATTTTAAAAATGACGAAATAAGAAGAAAAATCAAAGGTTTAAAATTGGGTCGAAAAATGGGGCTTACGCAAAGGAACTAGGAACACATTTGAAAATCGGGAATCAATGTGGTTAAAATTAAATTTTAATTATGTACTTGGAATGTGAATATTGTATAAGTTTGTAGAAAAGCATATTGCATTTACTGAAGTGAAACGGTCGCAAAAATTTAAATCTCCACAAAAAGTCTAAAAACTGTGTTTTATATAAAACATTATCGGCCAATATTTATCATAAAAAACTCTTTGAGATACACAGTCTGTTCAATAAAATTCTTGTGAAAAATTAAACAGTAGCTTAACTTATATTTTAATTACAAAATCAATACAAAAAATATATGTGAACTGAGAAAACAAAGCAAAAATAAAATTGTCAAATATCAAGAATAACAACAACAATTAAAATCTCTGTGAGTACATACTAAGTAAAATATAAATAACAAAACAAAAGCTAATAAAATCTTTGCTTTAACAAACAAAAACAAAGTTTTAAGTGTACACAAATAAATACCTTTACAAAACATAATCACTCAATAAAATTTAACTCTATTTATAAACATGAAAGAAACACGCCAATCTGCCAAGAGAACTGCAGTCGATGCTGATTTAAGTAATCAAGATTTGCCCATATTAAACGATTCTGACTTATACAATCGCATTGGGCAATTGTTAGATAAAAAATTGTCAAAACAAACTCAAAATATTAATGCAGAAATCTCTCTGTTGCGCGCCCTTTTAAGAGAAGGTGAAACTCGTATCATGGATAAGATTAAGTCTTCTGTTCAAGAGGTAGAAAATCGACTCTTAAATGAGATCGATAAGAGATTTTTCGAATTGAAGGAAAATATAAATGATGTTACTGCGCGAGTTGATAAACTAGAAACAGTTACGGGTGAAAATGTAGAACTAAAAAACGAAATCAGAAAATTAAAAATTCAATCACTAAAACATTCTAATTCTGCCGTTACGTGTGACCTACGTATAAACTGTGTTCCTTTCACTGTTAAAGAAGATTTATATCGTATATTTAATACAATTTGCAAAACAATTAAGATTCCCACACCCCAACTACAATATATACACCGTTTACAAAATAAAAATAATAAAAACAATGAAAATTCTCCTGATGGCGTTATCATCGCTAAACTAATGACACCATATGACAAAAACTTTGTCCTTAAGGCGTTAAATGCATATAAGAAAGAAAATAGAAATCTAACGTTAAATATTTTGGGTTTTAAACCTTATGAAAAAAGTCAATATTTTTACATCAACGAAAACCTAACAAACGGCAACTTTAAAATTCTTTGCGAAGCAGTTAACCTTAAGAAACGAAAATTACTGCACTCAGCCTATTCATTTCGGGGACTTGTTTACATCAAACGAATGCATACGGATGAGCCAATTTGTATTGAAAGTTTAGATGCCCTAAATCATTTATTTCGCCTGGATGAAGGATCTAATTCACAGCATGATGATTATATATTCTCAAACAGTGTTTCTTCTTAACTTGCTATTTTTACACTGTTATCATTCTTTTTATTTTGTAATTATAAACATATTTAAACAAACTTATATTATTATCTTATTTAAATTTGTACACAACAACTTTTTTAAAATATCATACTTTTATTTTTGGACTAGTTTCATTTTATATCGCGTTGCTTTTAGTTCAGTATTTGAATTTTATTCTAAGGAACATTGTTGATAACATAAGTGGAAATTCTAAAGATGTGACGTTTAATATGGTAAAAATCTTGGCGAAACAAAAGAAAGGAGTACAAATCTGCCACATAAACGCACAAAGTTTAATGTGCAAAATTGATGAGTTCAGATTCGTTTTCGAAAAATCAAATATTGATGTAGTGTGTGTTTCTGAAACATGGCTCGATGAATCTATTCCGGATAGCCTCATTTGCTTAGATGGTTATAAAGTATTCCGGTTTAATAGAAGTGGAAGAGGAGGAGGTGGTGTGGCAATATACGTCAAAAATACTATAACATGTAGTTTTCGTTGCAAGGCGGAAGAAAATTCATCATCTGGAAGAAAAATGCTGATTGGTTGTGCTTACCGACCAAAACGTGATGTACCTTTTGCCGATTTTATGAACAAAATGGAAATCTTAACCATGCCTTACAATGATATAGCAATTTTGGGAGATTTCAATTCGAATCTACTAAAAGAATCGTCGTTTAAAGATAGTATGCAGTCATTAGGACTTAAACCAACGAATATTACAACACCAACACACTTTAGTCCAGCAGTACATTGATTGATCTAATATTTGTCGCTAATCCGTCGAAGGTCCTGCTGTATGATCAAATCTCAGCTTCCAGTTTTTCTAAACATGATCTGGTTTTTCTAGCCTATGATTTCCAGCTTCACCAAGAAGATCAAATTTTTTTCTCCTATCGTGATTACAAGAATCTTAACTATAGTTTGTTGTATGAAAATTTCAACTTATTCAATTGGAACCAAATATACCAAATGACTTCTGTTGATGATCAGTTGGAGTTTTTAGAACGTAATATCTTAAGCCTCTTTGATGATACAGTTACCTTAAAAAAGAAAACAGTTACCACAAAGAGTAAACCATGGTTTTCAACTGATGTCCAGCAATCAATACAACGCAGAGATTTTGCTTATTCCCGGTGGAAACGTTTCAAAACGAATGAATTGAAACTCGATTTTCGCACTGCTAGAAGTGAGGCTAATTCTAAAATAATAATGGCTAAAACTAATTACTATTCCAAACGAATTTCATCCGCCATTGACTCCAAGGATACATGGAAAACCATTCGAGATATTGGTATTGGCAAAAATAATAAAAATGAAACCTGCCCAATTGATGCAAACGAACTTAATAGCATTTTCACTTATCTTCCGACGACAATAGTGAACAGTACAGATTCGAACAACAATATTATGAATAATAGCTCCTCTTTTGAAGAAACTGCATTCGAGTTTTCTTGTGTTAGTCAGTTTGATGTATTATCCAGTTTTTCATTAATAAAATCAAACGCCGTGGGTTTCGATAACTTATATCCCAAGTTTATCAAGATCATTTTGCCATTAATATTGCCTTATATAACACACCTATTTAACACCATTATTACATCAAGTTCTTTCCCTACTAAATGGAAATATGCAAAAATAATACCTATTCCAAAATCGAAAACGGAGTATCGCCCAATAGCTATATTAAGTTTTCTATCAAAAGTAATGGAAAAACTACTACATCTACAAATGAGCAATTATATAAACGAAAATCAACTAATGTCTGACAAGCAGTCTGGATTTCGTTCTAACCACAGTTGTACTACAGCTTTGGTTAATGTAACCGAGAACATAAGACGTGAACTTGATTGTGGTAACATAAACTTTTTGGTACTTCTCGACCATTCAAAGGCGTTCGATACAGTAAACCATCAAACACTATGTATGAAGCTAAAACACATTTTTAACTTTTCATCCACTTCTACGCAGCTTTTACATTCATACCTCACAAATCGGACTCAATCTGTATACGTTAATAATTCGACCTCAAGACCTGTAACACTCACGAGAGGCGTACCTCAAGTATCGATTCTGGGTCCACTTCTTTTTTCCATCTATGCCAATGATTTGCCACAACAACTATCTCACTGCAAAATACACATATATGCGGACGACGTTCAGCTGTATCTGAATAGTCCAGTAAGCTCCATAGAGGAAAATGTTGAAAAGTTAAACTATGACCTTAATAAAATACATTTTTGGGAAACTGCAAATGGACCTTGTCTCAACCCGCATAAATCAAAATGTTTGATTATTCATAAAAAAAACTTTTCAGCCTGTTCTTGAACATGATATACTAATAAACCATCAGAAAATCGAGATTGTAAAAAACGTAAAAAATCTTGGCATAGTGTTCAATAACAACTTGACTTGGTCCAGCCACGTAGGTACACTTGTGGTTCAAACGTATATAAAGCTAAGATCGCTTTGGGTAACTCAGTATTTTACGCCGTTAGGAGTAAGACATCTTCTTGCAAAGGCATACTTAATTCCTGGTCTACTTTATGGCTGTGAACTTTTTGGCAACTGCGACTACGCCAGCAAGACAAAACTAAAAATTTTGTACAACAATATTGTTAGATATGTTTATGGACTGAAGAAACGTGATAGCGTTTCGACTTTCTCAAAAAGTCTATATGGAGTCTCATTCGATAACCTTATTAATATAAGGGTTTTAATGTTTTTGCATAAAATTATTTACACTGAGAAACCCCTATATCTTTATGATCAAATACAGTTTGCTAGATCCAGAAGGGGCCTTGTGTCAGAATGGCAACCAACAATTAGTTAGCAACGCGATACATTTTAAGAAATTTTTTTTTAGTTACTTTGTTTAAATATATGTATTTAATTTTCATTTTTTTAAATTCATGAATTTTAATAATTTCTTGTATTTATTTTACTTTATTTTAAATAAGTTATAATTTTTTTTTTTTTATTGTATTTTAATTTTGTGGCGAATTTTTGAACGATGAAAATCCTGTACTTTAATTATAAGACATGTCTTGTTGTACGGGAAATTAATAAAAAAATAATAATAAAAATAAGTATATTTAATACTTATTTCACAATAAAGGATGCCGGAACTAGTAAACAGTTAAATAGAAGAAGGCCAGTAATTTCCTTTAAGGAATGTTCAGAAAGAAGCAAAAGACGAAAAATTGCTGAAATTTGTACCACATATGACTCATTATTACTTCATAAGGCATCTGAAAAGCTTAGCAACACAAAATGTGTTGCTTTAGGTAAAGCTGTTATTTTATTTAATGAAGCTCTCGCGATGTTTATGAATCTAGAGCTATCAAAGTCAAAGTACGAACATTTGAGATCTTACAATGAGATGTTGTTAGGAGCAAAGTATTATCCCGCATAGTCCTCAAGTGATGGAACGTACCGTATAAAGGATTGCTACTCCGAAGGTATAATCATAGATGAAAAGTGTGCATCCATAGCACTACTGGTACTTTTAAATCACACTTCAAAGAGATTATTATTTTCTATTGAATCGGATTTAAAAGAAATCAACGAAACAAATTTTTAACTAATTGGAAAGTGGGGAATGGATGAATCCGCAGGACAACAAATTTTTTATCAGAAGTGGGAAACTGAAGAAGATTTAATGATTGCATATGTTCCCCTTTAGTTAATATCGATAAAGTCAAAACAAATTATCTGGAAAAATTAAAATAAAAAACCCGTCAAAAAGGAATACAAAAATATTTGTGAACAAATTAAACATCTATTGCCATCAATAATTGGATTCCATGACAGCCGTAAATTTGTGATCAACTATTGTTTCCTTTGTAAAATGGTTGATTGTAAAATCGTTAACATTTTTATAAATCAGATGTCAACCAGATCTTGCAATATATGCAATGCAAATCCAAACAATATGAATTAACTTACATATGTTAAATCATTAAGACCCATTGAAACCAATTACAATGTCAGTTTAAGCACTCTACATTGCTGGATAAGACTTCTCCATATAGCGTATAATATGGACTTTAAGAAATCATTTGCTTAAAAGATAAAAAGACCAAAAAAGAAAACAGAAAAAAACAAAATCAGAACGAAATTAAATCAAGATTGGGGATATGTGTTGATGTCGTAAGACCTGCTTCAGCTAATTCAAATAATGGTAATATTGCTCGAACATTCTTCAAACATTATAATATAGTGAAATATTAAACAATGACCCGCGATTAATTAATTAATTTGCAATTATTCTCCAAGTTTTAGCTTCCTGCCATAAAATTATTATTAACAAATTTAAAGTATTTTGTTATAAAACAGCTGAAATATTTGTGTGCCTTTATGGATGGTACAACATGCCGCCGACTGTACATAAAGCTCTCATTCATGGTGCTGAAATAATTCAATATATTGTTGAATGTCTAGTTGACTTAAACACATGGTGGTCTTGGCACTAGATGGGATACTATGCGCCCATTGGCGCCCCGCCATAAGACAGATTATAAACCATCCTTTTTTGTTGGGTTGGGCCTATCTAAACCTGTTGCTCTGAAGGTCGCAACGGCCCGTGTTCTTCCTATAATTTTGGGTTACCACAGCCGCCACCAAACTACCAGATGGTAGTTTCTAAAAAGCTATTTAAGCATTCAACACTTATCAAAAACCGTCAATTCCTTATTTCGTCTACTACGTTTATTCTCACTGACTGCAGGTAACAGGTGACCAGTCTGATATCAACAACGTTCCCAACGCACTTTTCAACTGGTCTCCGACGTGTGTTGGACGCTGTATTGGCATCTACAGCTACATCAAACGCCTTCGACTCGTCTTTAACACACAACATTGCTTCCAACTCTTCCTTAATGGTCATCTTTTTCAGAAGCACTGATTCATAAATTCGCGGCCACATTTTCCGCTCATTTACCACGTGACGCCTTGGGACACCGCACAATTATGAAAAATTACTTTGACGAAATTATAGTATATAATCTGTTGAGTTTGGTGAATACCCGTGCTTGTTTCGGACCTAGATTCCATACAATATTTACAATAGTAATGGACATTACATAATCTAACCAGTAAAACAAAGTTTTTATTAAAACCCTTTTTATACCCTATACCACTATGTGGTTTGGGTATAATGACTTTGTGCTGCTGTTTGTAACAACCAAAACTATTTGACCTAGACCCATTTTTAATTATACCGGTCGAATCAGAATCACTTTCTGAGTTGATTTAACAATGTCCGTCCGTCCGTCCGTCCGTCTGTGTGTCCATGTAAACTTTGTAATCAAACTTCAGGTCGCAAATATGAATATATTTTGATGAAATTTGGTATATAAGCTTTTATCAGCCATGGGACGAACGCTACTGAAATTGGTGTGAATCGGTCCATGTTCAGACCTAGCCCCCATACAAATTACCCCTATGAAATCGACATAAATTGTCTTAAGATCCAAATTGTCATATAGATCTTACTCAAATTGGGTTTATATGCGTTCATTACATTCATTAATGAGTAGTCCAAAAATGATCCCTTTGGCCCCATATAGAGCTGCTTCCCGATTTTCACTTAAATCTATTAAAAAACAAAAATATTGCACTGATGCTTCTCAAATTTTGTTTGTATATATTTTTGCAAAATACAAGAGACTTTACCAAACATGATCAGGATCGGTCCATTTTTTGACCTAGTCCCCATATAGATATAGCATCCCATATGAACTTTTTCATATCTGCAGCCAAAAAAATTAATAAAAATCCCACTCAAATTTAGTTTTTGCTTATTTTCTATGTCCAGTTAGTTGGGCCTAAGAGATAGGGTTTCTAAACGCATGGTATAGGGTATCGTATAGTCGGTCTAGACCGACTATAATTTTCTTACTTGTTTTCCTGATGCATATGAGTATTAAATCTCTCCGAGACCATGCGAGACTGTTCATGACTATTTAAAAATTAATCTTTGGTCATAACAAGTCTATGGACAAAGTTTCAGCTCAATTGGATGAGGGGAAATGGGGTTACAATCACTCCGTGACTGTGCGTGACTACGTCAAAGTTATTATTTTTTCATAGCAAGTATATCGACCAAGTTCAGATTGATCGGATAAGGGGAAATTGGTTTTAAATCACTCCGTGACTGTGCGTGACCATGCATGACTGTGCGTGACTCTGTCGAAGTTAATCTTTCTTTAAAGCAAGTATATCGACCAAGTTTAAGATTGATTGGAAGAGGGGAAATCCGTTTTAAATCTCTCCTTGACTGTGCGCGACCATGTGTAACTGTGCGTGACTAAGTCGGAGTTAAACATTTTTCATAGCAAGTGAACCAAGTTTCAGGTCGATCGGATGAGAGAAATGACATTTAAATAACTCCGTGACTGTATGTGACTACCCCAAAATTAATCTGTATCCACGACAATACTACTGGTCAAGTTTCAGATCAATTGGATAAGGGGGGATGGGGTTGACCCATGACAGACAGAGAGAAAGTATGAGTTATAAAAAAGATTTAAAAAAAATGTTTTTTTATGTGTAAACATCTATACGCGCAGGGGGGTAAATTTCTATTTCACAATACAATCACAAAAACAGCGTAACTCATATCGGTGTGAGCTGAAGCAGATAACGCTGTGTGACTTATGATTGTATTGGTGAAAAAATTATGATATAACATTGTTTTTTTAATGCCACTTTTTTAAAAGCGTCATCTATGTATCACTTAAATACGTTTATATTGGGATATTTTTAACGTTTTACAGCAAAGGGTTGTTGAATTAGCTGAAACAGTTTTTGCTATAAGTGATAAATAGATGACGCTTTCTGTTTGATTTTATAAAATGACATAAAAAAAATTTTAATTACTAGATGTTTACACATCTTCCCTGTGATCGGACTCACATGATATTTTTTTTTAAGTATGTGACAAGCTTACATACATAAATTCGATATATGCTTACTTATTTATTTTTTCTCCAAATCGACGGTGAAACATTTATTTGTAAAGTATTTTCCGTTATTTGATTTCTGCTTTTGACAGTAAGCCTCGAAATGACCTTGCTGGCTGCCAGACACACATAGCTTGCTTTAGTGCTAATCCTATTCAATTTATAAGCCGATATGTGTAGTGACACAAACTTAAAATTCCGAACGTTCGGCACAACATTAAGCACATGAAATACACTGTTTTATATTTTCTGAAAAATCATACACTTTGAAAATAACGCATCATAGCATAAAAGTTAACAGAAGCTGTACTAAGTTATAAAGCAAGATGTTGAGAAAATTACTAATGATCCAGCCACGGACCTTGCAATGGCCACAACCAATATGTTTGTAATCGAAACATCATTGGAGCTAAGAGCATCTGCCTCAACTAATGGTATTGAGAAATGTTTGTTATTTAAAATAAATTTTTTTATTTTAAAATACTCGCAGTGTAAAGCTCTAGTACTGGTCATCTTTAAATATTCCACATAATTGTTTTAGAAAAGTTTAAGGATATATATATATATATTTTTTTTTGCCAAGAATCGAACAGTTATGCGAACTTTTTTTCGTTTTATTACATTTATACACATTTTTTTGTTACCTAAACGGGTAAATATTCGTACTTAGCTGTTTGAGCAAAAGCAAAAAGTGTCTACATCAAGCATCTGCCGCTGCATGTTTGACTACATCATGTAGTGGTGTTAAGCTTGAGTTTATATTTTTTCAGCCATATGTATGTGTTAGTACTATTGTGTAGATATTTTTTATTTATGCGTTTATAGTTGATTTGCAATTCAATAAGCTTTTGGCCCAAGTAAACATATATAATCGTCTGCATACATTATCTAACATCATATATAACTTTGTTAAAAAAAAAACATACACTACAACGCACACAAACAACACAAAATATATGTATACATATATAAATATTATGCTAGCAATACTACTACATGTACAAATCAAGCAAGAGCATTATAGTTGTACTTAATGTTAAAGCGCTATACAATGGACCAGGATTACATAAGCATCAGAATAAATTAAATTAATTTATTAAGTTAGACCTAAATTTGGCCACCAACATGATCAGAAAGAGTGGACGATTAGTCATGTGTTACGGCTAATAATTAGAAATTTATAGGATAGTAATATCATATTCCTCGTGTAAAAATTTTCCAAAAAGTATTTATCGCCATTTGACATTACAGACATTTGACACAAGTTACATACACAATAGAATATTCATGATTGAAGGCTATTTCCCTGTAACAAAAGTAATACTAATAATCTTAAAAATGTACAACACTATAATTTCTAAAAAAAGAACAGCAACCTCTTAATCTGTTAAATGTTTCCGTTGGGAGATAGATATATTTGTCTTCTACGGTTGTCGAAAAACTGTACATAAAATTACAATTACTGTTAAAGAATTTTGAAGGAAACACATCTAACACCAAAAAACTTAAAAAACTATCTAAATCTTGCAATGAAATGGTATTTTAATTTTACCTTCTTTTTATTAGTTTAGAGTTAATGAAAATCTAAACTTGCCAAAAAAAAATATTTTTTAGGGGCGATTGTTAAATAATTTTTTCAGTTATCAAGTTTTTCTACAGACCTAAATAAAAAATTTAAAGAATGAATTTTGATATGCTTAAGTCGTAATTTTTTTTCGAACCAACTTATTAGAAATTTCAAAAGATGGTGGTTGATATATTTTCGAAAGGACATTATTGACATCATTCTTTCGTGATACGATAAAGTAATAACTTTATAAAATTGTTAAGATTTTAGTCCTAAATTTGGCACCAAACGCCGCTTCGTTTAAATATACGAGAACCTCGTACAGAAAGCGGTTAGAGTTTCTGATCCTATGGGATCAAAACTTTCTGAAAAAACAGTAGATTTTTAAAATTGTTATCTTAAATCAAAAGTCCCGAGCTTTCACATCATTCTTAATCTTGTTATTATTAATCTTCAAAAAAGACCATCGCTGCCCTCCTATATTTTAATAGTTTACAATGCCGACCAATCCCAATCATTAGGATACATCCATTACATTGTTGACTTATCTTTCTGGCAATGAACCATGTCCCGCTAAAATTGTGCACCTTGCTTGCCTATTCTTCATGTGTCCTTACGTCAAATATTAATAGCAAACAAGTAAGAAAATTATAGCTGGTCTAGGCCATATACTTCGAGAGGCACCTAGATCCAACTTTACTGAGGCAATAACTGAATACAGCAACTAAAAATATTTTATGCTATTATTATTAATTTGTGGCATGCAGATGTTAAAATTTTTATATCTGATGGTATTTGTATCTGGTGACTAAGAGAAAACATGGTGCGATCATGACCTTATTAAGTAAAGTCACTTACTTTTCTCAAAATCAAAAATAAACCAAACTTTAGAAAAAGCTTTGCAATATTTTTGTTTTATTATTTTTGGCATTAAGACCAAAAATGGTGCACAGGGATTATTTGAAGACTACTGAGGTGTTTTGCCATATAAATTATTTCTAGTGAATATTTTTGTTGTTAGTCATGATAATATGTATTTACCATGAATTTTTCACATAACTTCTCAAACTCATTATTCGTGAACTCGCACGTACAGTAGTGGTCTTATACTTAGCACACCCACAAAC
Source organism: Cordilura impudica (assembly GCA_963682025.1). Lineage (NCBI taxonomy): Eukaryota > Metazoa > Arthropoda > Insecta > Diptera > Scathophagidae > Cordilura > Cordilura impudica. Next base: position 155,644,701 of record OY821517.1, read on the forward strand.
CCACATCTTTGACTTTAATTTTGTTTTTTTATTAGAATAGTTTTATGTCTCTTATTATATAAAATAATTAAGTACAGCCTGTACTTTACAAAACAAAACAAATAAAGAGTACAACCTACAACTATTGTTAAAAATAACGGTACTGAACAAAGCAAAACTCTAAAATTAAAGAGACTTATAATTAGCACACTATAATTTTTTTTTTTTTTTGTTTTCTCAATAACTTTAAGCAAAGATTATTAGAATCACATAGCTCAGTATTAATTCTATTACAATAACGTGGTTTTTGCAAAAAAAAATATAAAATTTGTGTGAAAATGGGAAAAATTCATCCTGTACCCCAGATCTTCGGAAAATTATAATAAATATGCACAATAAAGGTAAAAACGTTTCTGAAATTGCTATAATCATTGGCAGATCCCGCAAAATCGTCCAAAATGCATAATATATCAAAAAAAGCACGAAACTTGTGAAGCCGTCAGAATAAAGCCGCGACCAAGAAAGCCCTCTAGTGCTGAGGACAGATTAATAATTTCTTATGCAAAGAAAAATCCTTTCACAGCATCTTCAGAAATTCAAAAAAATATTATGGAGGAACATAATATATCAATTTGCGCAAAAACCATCCGCCGCAGACTAAATGAAAGTAACTTAGTTGGGTATGTAGCACAACACAAGCCTCTAGTTTCAAAAAAGAACCTTGCGGCTCGTCTCAAGTTCGCTAAAATGTATAAACAAAAGCCAATATCATTCTGGAAAAATGTTTTGTGGAGTGATGAATCAAAATTTAATCGATTTGGGTCGGACGGAAAGAAACATGTTTGGCGTCCCCTCAAGCAAGACTTTAATCCTCGCTATACTGTGAAAACCATTAAACATGGAGGTGGGTGTATAATGGTATGGGCAGCATTTACATGGCATGGAGTGGGCCCAATCGTTAAAATTGACTCTAAAATGGATCAACATTTATATAATCATATTTTAGAGAATCACATGATTCCATTTGCTGAAGAAAACTTGTGTGTCAAATGGGTTTTTATGCACGATAATGATCCCAAGCACACCTCGCGATTAGTAAAAAAATATTTGGAGGACCAATCAGTTGATGTTTTGCCATGGCCAGCACAAAGTCCTGATCTCAATGCAATTGAGAATTTATGGAATGATATTGAGAAAAAACTTGAGCTTAAAAACCAAAAAATCTCAACGAACTCTGGGAAGTGGTCCGTGCGGCATGGTATGCTATATTATCAGCAAGATGTCAGTCACTGGTGGAAAGTATTCCAAGAAGATTAGAACTGGTGATCAAGCAAAAGGGCTACCCGACAAAATGTTAAAAAAAAATTAATCCAAATGACGGATTTGATCCTCTTATATGGGGGTGGGCTAATTATGAGTCCAGTGATTTTTTGATTTTTAAGTTTAAAGTATCGTTTTTTGTTGAATTGTTTTTTTAAGTTGTTTTTATTCTATACATCGCTTTAAGTATACCACAATGAATATTTGACAGTAATAAATTAATTTAAAAAAAAATTCTTTTAATAATGTTTTTTGGGGGAAAAATTGCATGGATCGGTGTGCTAATTATATGACCATAGCTTCAAGACTGTCGGGTTTATAGTACTCCAGATAATTTTTGATATGTAACCATCTATACGCGCAGGGGGGCAAATTTCTATTTCACAATACAATCACAAAAACAGTGTAACACGTAATAAATGAGAGCTGACACATAACGCTGTGTGACCCATGATTGTATTGGTGAAAAAATTATGATATAACATTGTTTTTTTATGCCACTTTTTTAAAAGCGTCATCTATGTATCACTTATATACGTTTATATTGGGATATTTTTTACGTTCTACAACAAAGGGTTGTTGAATTAGCTGAAACAGTTTTTGCTATAAGTGATACATAGATGACGCTTTCTGTTTGAGTTTAAAAAATGACATAAAAAAATCTTTAATTAATAGATGTTTACACATCTTCCCTGTGATCGAACTCCAATTTTTGGCACGATTACTAACATTAACAACCAATTTACGTGCAGTTAGTTTAAAGACTCTGGCCATCATAGCGCTCTAGATGTACGATGATATGTCTTTACCATGTATGGGAGGTGCCACTTATCTGAGCTCGCCAATATTTAGCCCGACTTCTCACATTACTAACTTATGTAGTCCTAAAAATGTTTCTGAACTCTCGCTATCATAAAGCTCCAGATATATGATGTTAAACCTTTTTTATGTATTCAATATATTAAAAAAATATAGCCTATATTAATATCCCGATACCGAATTACACACTGTGAAAATTAAAAGAAAATCTGTCCTTTAGTTTAGCCACCTATTAATGTCAAACCCACAAATCCACCAGATTTCAATTTTATATATGAGGAGGTCCCTAACAAAACGCAACAATTCCGCTTTACAAGTTTTTAGTTTTTTTGACCAAATCCGTCTCTAAATATTTAAATATATATTTAGACAAAATTAAACAATTTACTATTAATTTCTCCAAAAAATTGTTCTGGTGGATTTATTGCGTTTTGCTATGGACCTCCTCATATATAGATATAGAGTATATGATAATCCGACTAACTGATAGGCGTTTTTTGATTGGAGGCCAGGTCTGAACATGCACTGCTCTTCATGAACACTGGTCTAGAAATTTAAGAAAAAAAAATTGATTTCAGAAAAGAAGCATATTTTTAACTAATCTGGATGCGCTGAATTCGAAAAATTGGTCCTGTTCATTTTTTATCGCATGCTGGCAATACTGTAAAACAGTCAATACTGACACTACAATTGCAAAATTACTAATTTGTCAGAAGCCCACATTCATTCCAAATCTTCATAATAGTAGCGTTTAAGCATGTCAGGGAGATCGTGTGTTATTGGTTCAAGCTATTTCTGTTTTGTGTGTGATGAATATTTGGTTGGAAAAAAAGGCTATGCAATATAAGAAGCATTAAAATATTCATACTAACATTATTTTGGTTTTGCTGTCAGAAATTTGGACAAATCGTGGACACCGACAATGGTTTGCAATAGTTGCAGAACTGTTTTTTTCGTCAAATGGCAAGAAGATCTATTTCGATTTTTAATTCCAGTAATTTGGAGAGAGTCAAGTAACCACCAAACCGATGGTTATTTCTGTTTAACAAAAGTTGCTGGACTCATTATGAAAAATCGAGAAAATATTACCTACGCGAATATCTCATCGGTTTCCAAAGCTGTTCAACCTCCACCAAATTATATATTACCAGTCATTCCCAGTGCTATGAGCAGTGAGTATGTAACAGCAGTGGCAGTTTGTATGAGACTAATGATGAACGCCGTTTAGTGACTCAAGCTGAGCTGAATGATCTAATTTACATTTAACGAAGAAAGGCGCAGAATTACAAGCTACACGCATGGATCAGTGCAAACATCTTGCAGTTGGGACAAAAGTAACAATCTACAGAGATAGAAGCTTGGAACTGTCCGCGTATTTTGAAAAGAAACACTCTATTCTCTACTGTACTGATGTTGATGGTTTATTTCAAAAAATAAACCAGCCATATGACAAAACTGAATGGAGATGAAAAACCATCCATACAAATTGCTCATGCCATTAATACAAAGGAAAATTACAAACCGATGACTGAAATTTTGATATTACTCAAATACAACGATTATAAATTGAAGATCTGTGATGACTTTAAGGTGCGTGATTTAAATTTCTTTGTATATATAGTATAGACCATCGTAAATAACTGTAAATTAATCTGTTTCAGGTCATTGGTTCGTTGACAGATATGCAAGGAGGTTTCACAAAGTATTGTTGTTTCCTTTGTCGATAGTCGCGCTACAAGTCACCATTACGTCAAAACAGAGTGACCAAAAAGAACTCAGTATTCACCAGGAAAACAAAACATTTAAAATAAACCCTTAATTGATTCAAACGACGTTCTTCTTCAACCGCTGCACATAAAATTGAGCCTTTCTTTGTCAAGGCTCTGGACAAAGATGTTGCAGCATTTAAATATCTGCTAGCGGTTTTCCCTAAAATTTTATATGCTAAAATCAAAGAAGGCATATTTTTGGCCCTCAGATCAGGAAGCTATTGAATGATGATAATTTTTCACAGTATTTATTGGAGAAAGATATGCAGCCTGGAACTCTTTCAAGAGCATCGTGGCTAGTTTTCTTGGAAACAACAAGAGTGAAAACTACAGATTGTTGCTGAATTATTGAAAAATTATCAAAAATTGGGTGCACGAATGTCACTCAAAATGCATTTCCTTTATTCGCATTTAGATTTTTTTTTTTTTTTTTCAAAAATCTAGCTGTAGTGAGCGATGAACAAGGGGAGTGTGCTCACCAAGATTTAAAGAAAATTGAAAGAAATTATCAAGGATTTTGGGAGACTATTACTGGGCTCTAATTCGTGAAACCGAACCAAAAAAATACAAGCGACGTTCAAATAACGCCATCCACTTTTGAAAATTCATTGATTTTTAAATAAAATGCTGATTTTTTATGCAAAAAACGAATAAAAACATTTTTTTGTATCTCGAGAACCTGACGAAAGAAAAAGACCAAATTACTCTAGGGAAGATATTTGGTTGCTCCAGTCTAAAACCTTATCAACCAGTGTAATTTTATAAAAGCTTCTATACTAAATTTCATCAAAATATTCATATTTCCGTCCTGGACTTTGATTACAAGGTTTACATGGACACAGAGACAGACGGACAGGCCTAAAGACAGACAGGCGGACAGGCGGACAACCATACAGATAGGCGGACAGACAGACATCGCTAAATCGACTCAGAAGCATTTTCAGTAGGTCATAGTCAAATACTTTTCGTAGTTATAAACATTAGCAGAAACTCATTATACCTGCACCAGATAGTGATACGGCGCACAGTGGCGCCCGTAGAGCAAACGAGGTTGCAAAAATCAAAATTTGTATGTGGGCCGACGAAGTTTTAAATAAACCCATGTTATAGGAACCCATGTTTCAGCGATTTCAAATATGCTACTCTTAATAATATCACATTTTTAGTTTAGAAGATATAACCGTTCAAAGTTGACCGACTTTCGGTTTTCAAAAAAACACACAATTTTTAGTCAATTTGTCGCGATTTCAGGTGTAATATCACGAAAAATAGATAACGAATCGCCTTATTTTTTGTTTGTATTGATTGATGTATTTATTAAATGTATAATGATAAAAAATAATTAACTGTTGGCTTTGTGTTCCTCCTGGTAAATCACTATTAAAAAACTATCCGTTTTTTCACTATTATTCAACTTTGACGGAAAATAAAAAAAATCCATATTTTTCTATATTTGCATATATTTGCAAACCATGTTCCTTGATTATTTCTTTATATAATTCAAAAGGTTTTATCTGCCCGTACGTGCCCGTTTGGCTTCTAGAGGTAAAAAAGGTTAAAAAGACATGATTGCAGAAATTGTATGGCGTGCATCCCTTACATGTTTTGACTGACAGTAGTTTGATCTAATAGTTTGAAAATTGCATTTTAAGTCGGTTGTCTACCTGTGAGCCTCTGCCAAAGTCTACTCCCAATATTCTGTTACAGACACAGGATGCACAAAAAACTGCTCATTGAAATTCGCTGGTACGCACCTCACATAAAAATTACTTTGGAGTACAAATGGTCAAGAACAATATTGACTTATGGTCCCTCCAGGTAGGCACAAATCTTATTTAGACACGAGCATAATATCAAAATTACATAATTCAGCCTAAATCCATATGTATGCAGGGAACAGGTAAATTTTTAGGCATGGTAGCATAAGCCTATATATTGCAAAATAAGCATAATGCCTGGATTAGTCTACGACTGAAAGTTGGCGCAACAAGTACTGAAACCATGGCGTTAAACAATTTAAAGTTATTTGAACTGTTTAGAAGGTCAAAACTTAGGTGTTTCACGGAAGCTGCTTTAGAAGAACTTGATAGCTTATACGGAAATATTGAGAGAAGCGAAATTATAAAAAATAATTTTTATCTGATATATGCAACTATTAAGGCAAAATGGGTGAAATCTAATCGAACCATTCAGAACTTCAACTCCAAATACGAGGACTGGCTTAATATTGGCAGTAGATAAACCCACCACATCAACCAGAGGAGCAAAAGGAAGGCCAAAAAAAAGTATTGAGGAGTGTTCAATTTTTACAAGAAAGAGGAAACTTGCCGATGCCACCAATGACTTGACCACGAAGCATTTATCGGATACGCTGTCTACTAAATATACAAAGGATAGTGAAAGAGTTAGGTCGCAGATTACAAAATCTGTTGGTGATGCAAGCCCACTGCGACTAAAAAGGATTAAGGAAAGCATTCCCACGCCCACAAATGCACACATTAAAAAGTATGGTTCCGAAGAAGCCGTGGCCTTGTTTATGGACTTACAACTTTCCAAAGAAAAATATGAGATACTACGGGCATCCTTGATGCGACACGGGGCTGAGGTTTACCAGGATACAAGCATATTACGCAAGCCAAAATAAATTCATGACCGCTGCATACGGAGTTTACGGAAGTCTCTGTGAAAGCCAATCTGCAGGATCTCATGGGCCATACAGCAAAACGGTTTTTGGAGAGTCTTCCTGAAAATGAGGTGAAAATTCTTCCTGAGAAACTGACATTGATCAGCAAATGGGGCTGCGATGGATCATCCGGACAAAGCGTTTATAAGCAAAGGATATCTTCCGATGACGCTACAATATCGGACGGAAATATGTTTATGGCATTTGTTGTTCCTTTGCGTCTAAAATCTGATGTTTCCCTACACTGGAAAAATCCACGTCCGTCATCAGTGCGTTATTGCCGACCAATAATGTTTCAGTTTGCAAGGCAATCGGCAGAACTCATAAGGACCACGGTGAAGGACATTGAAGAACAAATAAGCAAGATTAAGCCTACAAAGCTGCAAATTGGAGAAGGAAAAAATATTGAATGCAATTACGAGTTCCACTTGACCATGGTTGACGGAAAAGTCGTAAACGAACTGGCAGGAACAACTTCAACATTGTCATGTCCGATTTGCAAAAAGAGTCAGAAGAACTTTGGTAATTTAAACAATTCTACAAATGAGGAGAATTACAAATATGGAATGTCACCATTGCACGCATGGATAAGGTGTATGGAGTTCTTGCTAAAACTGGAGTATACCATACCACAAGAGGAGAAAACTTAGATGAAAATACATCAATAAAGGATAAGGAAAAGATCAGAAAGAAGCAAATAACAAGTTGGACTAAAAGTAGACTGTCCCAAGCACGGATACGGTAACTTAAACGATGGAAACACTTCTAGGAGATTTTTTGAAAATGATGAGGCAGTAACTAGAATCATTGGAATTGACAATCAAATCGTGAAAAAATTGGGAACGATCTTAAATGTTTTAAACTGCAAAGAAAATGTCAATTCTACAAAATATGGGGAATATGCATCGAAAACTGCATCTCTTTTAGCAGAAATGTATCCACAGAAGAAGTTCCCCGACCGTCCATAAAATATTGGCGCATGGCAAAGATATAATTGAGTACCAGTCTTTGCCAATTGGAGAGCTTTCTGAAGAAGCACAGGAGTCTCTTAACAAATTTTATAAAAAATATAGATTGCAGAACACATTCAAAGCATCAAGGGTAAGGCAAAATGAGGACCTCTTCAACATGTTGGCAGCATCTTCCGATCCACTTATTTCTTCCCTGCGGCATGTGAAATCACGAATAGAGTTAAAAAATAATTATAGTTTAGAAATGATTAGTCTTTTAGATATACCTTCTCTTACGAATTGCGATGAATATTTTACAGAAAATTGAAAAAATAAATTTAAATAAGAAGTAATTTTTTTTTAATTTGTTGGGTAATAATTTAAAACATAAAACCCTAAAGAAAAAAATAAAAACAATCTAAAAATGTAAAAATAATTTTTTTCAGTTACCATAAAAGTGATTTTTCTACAAATTTTAACTTTGATAACCCATAAGTAGGCCCCTACAAAGCGTAGGGGCCAAACGCTCATTTCATAGGCTGAACAGTTATCTATCATAGGCTGTTGAAGTTGTTCAATTATGTTATTCGGTTCAAAAGATATGATTTTTGCAACGAAAAAACTCAAATGGCGCCACTGTGCGGCGCACAGTGGCTGAAAATCATTTTTCATTGGCCAAAATTCTGTAACTTTTGAACCGATCAAAATATTTTAGTACTGTTTTTTTTAATAGATAGATAGATAGTCGATCTTGACTCAGTGTGAATTTCATTTAAATTGATTGAGTACTTTTTAAGGAATTCTAGGTCAAAGTTTAACTTTTGATTTTTTTTAACTTTTAGCGTGATATATGTTTTTTTTTATTTATTTTTATTTATTAGAAAGTGTCATATTTGGAGTTAAATAATTATTATAAACATTTTTTGTAATAATGAAATTTTTTTAATGCTTACACTCAAAAAAATTTTTACACTCAAAAAAATTTTTACACGCAACAAAATAGTAAAATTCACTAGAAATTTAACTAGTATTACTAAAAAATTAAAAATGTTTGCTATCAAATTTGCAATTTGCTTACACTCAAGGAATATTATTATTACTACAGAAAAATTTATTAGTGTTTGCTGCCTAATTTGTTACACTAGCTAAATAAATCTGCTAAACATTAGCGCAATGATTCTAATTTGTTTTTTTAATTTTGATATGAAAATATGGGTTCTTATTTTTTGAATCTTTCTTATCTATTAAAACATTGCATTCATATGTGGGAAACCTTTTAAGAATAAAAACTGCAATAGATTTAAATAGCATTTGTAACAATGGTAGGTTCTGTTTATTATTATTTTTTACTAATACTATGTTTTTCGTACTTAAATAACAATGAAAGGCAATTATAATTATTATTCATTAGACTCAAATATTGATTGCAAATATTCCATATTTTGTTCTGTGCTATTTCTGTTCTTTAGTAGTTTTTTGGCTTCTTCATCTAAATCCCGATGTTCCACTTTCCATTGATTTCGAATACTGGAGATGAACGGATCTGACGTTGCCAATAATATATTAAATAGATCTTCATTTGTGGAATTTCGTGACATTTTTCTAGTATTGTGCTGTCTATAAAATCTGTAATCCTTGTTCCTTTTTTCCTGAGCCTCCTCTGATAGATCTCCAAGTGGCACCAAATGATATTTAATGACATCTTCTCCATGATAAAGGATTTTGTGGACTGTTGCAGACATATTTCTCCATGGGTAGTTGGTTGTATATATTTTTGCAGTTTCCTTAGCATAATCTCCAAATTTTCTAGAGTCAATTTCTTCATTGCACGCAAGTACTTCTAGGATTATTTTAAATCTGAAAATAAGGTTTAAATCCACTCCTGTTATTTCAGATGCTGTTTCTGGATCTGAAAAGAATCTTCTTGCGGTATTGCCATCATTTGTATTGCCTGACCCTTGTTTTGGCTGATCTATAATCAATCCAAATTTGCGATATTCATCTTGAACATGTTTCTTTTTTGAACTTCTTAACTCTTTGTTGGTTTCGTTGTTTCTTATTGATCCTGAAGGCCCGAAATCCAAATCATAACTGATTTTTAGTATGTGTTCCATAAGTCGTATTCTTGCATGTAGTGGTGATAATCCAAATTCGAAGGCATCGGTATTATCGAATGATTTTGTCGGGACTTGGTTTAATTGGCTTGATGTTGCCTGGCATATAATGCAGCTGGATGCAGCCTTCGTGTTAGTCAAAGCCTGACCTACTTTTCCATCTATCATTGTCAGCACTAATTGGTAGCTTACTTCAATTTGCTGCCCATCTAACTGTAATTGTAATGGCTGTAGTGTTGCTATTTGGGCCTTGATATCACTAACTTCTTTGTTAATGGCATCATGACTTTCTTTTTTGAATTCAAATTTGATTGGCCTGCAGTATTTCGTAGAAGATGGTGTCTCATTTTTCCAAATATCCATTGTTTGCGTTGTACTACTCGAAGGCTCCGAATCTTCCAAAATCTTTTTCAATCGCAATGGTACAAATGATACCATGAACATATCTGAGTCCGAAATATTTTCACATACAACTTGTTTGTATTGTTTTTGTCCCGAAGAACCATCACATCCCCATTTACAAAATAGAATTAACTTTGTGTTTCCATATTTCTTTAACTCAGTTCCTGTTATTGATTGTAGCAAGCGTTTGGCTGTGTGATCAAGTAAAGATTGTAGTTGTACTTCTGCCGAAATTGGTGTGATTGTAATAGTGTCCTTTGATGGCAAACAGTCTATTTTAGCAGCTGTTATGTGATGATATGCTGGATACATATTTGAGCCTTTTTCAATCACACGCAATCTGAGCTGAATATATTGGTGTTTTGTTAATTTCAAATCCAGAAATAATGCTAATGCCTCCTCATTTGTGAACTGTTTTGCATCGCTCGGAGTTGGTATACTTTTAAGAATTCGCTTTGTTCTCACTGGACTAGCATTACAAGTTTTTTCAATGATATCCACTTTTGTTAATTGGTTTTGTGCTCGTAATTGATGTAGAAAAGATTCTTTTATATTTGTAGAACCAATTTCCTCGTTAAAATTTTTAAGTTTCCGCCTCTTAGATCTATCGCTGCAGTTGTCCAATGATTTGCGTGGTCTTCCAGCCTTATCTAGCTTTGCTGTTTCTCCACCAACATTAAGTTGGCCTTCTAACCAGTTTGCACTTTTATTATAAAACTTTTGTTTACAGTAGTTAACTTCTTTCAATCGTTTTTTTAGTACTTTGACGAAATTAGATAATTGCTCTTGTATTTCGGTACTAGACGAATTTAAGTTTAATTTTATTTTAACGTAACTAAGAACATCTTCCTGGTTTTTGTTTCGAAAATACTCTTCGGCCAGTTCTTTATAACTAAAGTTCTCCATATTTTTCTCAATATTTTTATTTGCGTCTGTTATCACTTTTTTATCACTTTTTATCACTTGCGAATATACGTCCGTACACTTGAAGTATTAACTTATTATTGAGTAATCCCTTATAGAATCCGTCATTTTATACATTTTTAGGTACATGTTATTCACACATTGATCTTTAATTTCATAGCAGGTAGTACTTAAATTGAACAAAACTGCACTTGTTATCCAGACTTCAATATCAGGTAAAACTAATTAGTTTCTCGCCAATATGGGGTGGTTTTTTATCTTTAGTGGTTTAGTGCCGCGATTATTGACAAACTTATAAAATTGTTTATGACTTTGGTTGACCCTTAAATTTGACAACAGGTAAATTAAGAAAGAGATCATTTGTTTACTGTAGAACCTATTGTGATCATTTTATGACTTATTTTTTTGCTGATCAAAACAAAGCCAATAAACCCTTTCGCAGGTATTTTATTTAATTATTTTACTTTTACGTAGTCTAAAGTAAAAAAACAAAATTTTTTTTAGAGTAATTTTTTTAGAGTAATTTCATTAAAATGAAAAAAGTGTTCTACCGGGGGCTCGTGGGGGGTGCAAAAGTATATATAGGGTTAAACAGGATACATTCGCCTTTCTCCGGGTGGTATACGTTTCTTGTTCCCTTACTTCCTTTAGAAGTTCTATTCCACTAAAGTTTAAATTTGAGAAAAATATAGTGGTTTCATAAATATTTCATAACGCCCCTAATATCAAACGTTAGAACTGTGACTACTTACAAAAACTAAAGACTATAATCCTACTAACATTATAAAAAAGACCGCAGGCCAATATCGATGATAGCTTGCGAGTAGTAACCATTTATTTTTGATAAAAAACAAAAAAAAAACACCTTTTGCTGAATTAAAAAAAACAGTTGAGTTTGACAGCATGCCACGCCCACAATTATCAATAGTTTAACCTAATTTTTTGGCTACCTTAATCTGGATATATAAGCTACAAAAAGGAGTAAAAATTTTAAAAATCGATGACAAAAAAAAATTTGACTTTTGGCCAATGAAATCAAAATTTGAGCCACAGTGCGGCGTACCAAAACGATGATATGAATCACACCGCAATTGATTTACTTATTTAACAATTTACAAATTGCAATTAATCTACATACCTATAAGGCTTCAAGTAATATATATAGTGCATCAATTTAGGCCTTGTAGAAAAAGGTGGAGGAGTTACGGTCACTAATTTAGACTGTCATAAACTTTTTGCCAAGCCTGTTAAATTTTTATTCGAGAACTCCCAGCACACAGCAAGATTTTCTAAGTACTCAAAAATAATAATGTTTATACAATATTGCTTACATTCATTAAAACATTTTTTAAAGGTGAAATACATACATACATCTACTCGAATGTGTTCACTAACCCATTGTGTCTGGACATGCTATTATTTATTTGTATTCGTCTGTTCTGATGTGGCTTACGGATTTTAAGAGTTATTTCTAGAATGTTCTTTTTTTTATATTTTGAATTGGATTCCTCTATATTTTCTTAGTAGCTCGACTTTATTTAATAAATTGTTAGCAAATTTACAATTTTTGTTTTTCATCTCCTTGTGTATTTACTAGCCTGTGTCTGTTTGGCTAAGGCAAAAGGAAAGTATATTATTTATTCTCTATCCAAGATATATGTACGTGTAGATATATTTTGTATAAAAATATTTTACTACAATTTTATTGCTAACTTTTATTTCTGAATGTAAACAAGGATTCAGTTTAGTTTATGTTTATGCGTGTGCAAGTGTGATAGTTTCTTTTAGTTTTATTATTGACTTTGTGTCAACACCATTCAGCACTTGTAATACCTACTTCTTAATAGAGCCAACTAAATTTGCATTTTGCCAGTGTTTAACACGAAGATAAGGTACAGAACTATGGTCCTGTGTGTGAATGAGGTAGTTGGCTCCATCTTGTTGTTATAATTCCAAATAATAAGCTAAATATATAAAGACAAGTGTCCCTATTAGATGCAGAGAAACTTCGAATGGTATAAGTAAATATGTAAATAATATGCTAATACGGGATATAAGCATGTATTGATATGTGATAATCACTATAATAGTAGTTTTTGAGGATTTTATTCATAAAAAAATCCTATTAAGTCAAAAGAAAAATACACAACAATTTATTTATAAATACAACTTAGTTATCGAGGAGGCGAATATTCTTTTTATATAAATATACACTTTTTTAATAAGGCAGTACTTTTACTTGTGCTATATAGTTTTTCTAAGGTCTCATAAATTTTAATACTTTTGCAGCTAAACTTTATAGAAATTCATATAACTCTTTTCTAGAAATATTGCACATTTTAATATATAAATTAAATTCCTTTATGAATTTTAGTTTAAAAAAATTAATTGTTGTGCGCTGATGGCGACACAACAACCGTCTTTATTTGTAATTCAAAATAAAAAGCAATGATTTTCTTAAAACTACCCTAATTTATAATAACAGGTTTGCTGATCACGCCATTCATTCACGCTGTTGTCATTCTGCCGCTCGTGCAATGCTGTTCAATGTTGTTGGTGTGAATTTACTACCTTGCAGAATTTCTGTGTTGCGCGTGCAATGGTATTATTGTAAAATGAGCTGCTTTATTCGTTGGCATGTGCAATGCCGTTCAATATTGTTGGTGGGAAAATACTACCTTGCAGAATTACTGTATTTTGGTAATCGCGCCGGATGCGCGTGCAACGGTATTGTTGTGAAATAACTGTTTGTTTGTTTTGCAGAAGACGCAACGTCAGCTTGAGAACTAATTTTGGTATTTTTTAATATGTGTTGTTGTTGTTAGCGAAATATTTATTTTAAATGTATTTTAAATGTATTTTGTGTTAACTTATATATACCCTATACCACTATGTGGTTTGGGTAAATTGACTTTGTGTTGATGCTTGTAAAAATATTTGACCAAGACCCATCTTTTACTATACCGATCGGCTCAGAATCACTTTCCGAGTCGGTTTCGGGATGTCCGTCCGTCTGTCTATCTATGTATCCATGTAACCTTGCAATCAAACTACAAGTCGCAAATATGAATATATTTTGATGAAGTTTGGTATACTAGCTTTTATGGGCCATGAAGTGAATGCTATTGTTGAAATTGGTGAAAACTGGTCCATGTTCAGATCTAGTCCCCATATAGTGACCACTATCAAATCGACTTAAATTTCCATAAGATCCAATTTATCATATAGATCTCATATAGATCTCTATTTAACTGTGGTTGTGAATAGACAAAATTATATTGTGCGCTATTAGCAAAATTTTAAACTTTTTCTTTAATATAAAACAACAATTTAGAAAAAAACAAAGGAATTAACAGCCCTACCGTGGATTTACTAATCGCGTTAAAAAAAAAAACAAAAAAAAACTTTAACATTTGCGACAACAACAACAACATGTCTACGTTAAATGATGTAGACAGCGAAGAAAGTGATGGTAATTGGCAGCAAGTACCAGAAAACAAAAACAAGCTACGGTTGACAAAATCACCTAACATACATTTGCATAACAAAATTAATACGTGTACTGAGCCTAGCATATCTAACGCTAATCAGTTCGAGTTACTTTATGAAGATGATGGAAGAGAGGTAGAGCCAAGAAGTTGAAGATAATTCACCAAAACCACCTCCGATACATATACCGCTTGTAGAAAATATTAGTGATATGATTAAGTGCATAAGTAAAGTTATTTCTAATAATGATTTTAACTATAAGTCGATGAAAAAAATTCCGATTAGGGTAATGGTTAAAAAGATTGAATCGTACAGAAAAGTAGTTAAACACCTTGACTCAAAGAAAATTTGCTTTCATACCTTGCAGTTAAAGCACGTACGAGCTTCTAGAATTGTTATTAAGGGCATTCATCATACTACACCAGTTGCGGACATATCATCGGAATTATTGTCATTAGGTCACCAAGTGAGAGAAGTTTTTAACGTTAAAAGTCGTGTCACAAAACAACCTCTTTCTATATTTTTTGTAGATCTAGACCCAAATTCTAATAATAAATATATTTATAAAATACGTCACATAAATAATGCTATTCTCGATAGAACCTCAAAAAAAAATCAGACGATCTTGTTCAATGCTATCGCTGTCAGAAATTTGGTCATACTAAATCATATTGCAAAAAGCCTTATAAATGTGTTAAGTGCGGATGCGATCATCAAACAGCAGACTGTACCAAAGGCATTAATACACCACCTAAATGTGTCCACTGTTTGCAAAATCACACAGCTAGTTATAAAGGATGCAGAGTATATCAGGAACTTGTCCGTAAAGAAGTATACATCTGAGATCTCGATATCAACAAAATAACTAAAATCAGGGCTTTCCCAAATAAATCCTACAAATAATGAATTTGCAAATATCTCATATGACCAAGCTGCTACAGGCAATCAAAATAAAGAAAATCATACTGATAATAACGTCATGGTTAGATAGAAGCTATGCTAGATAAGCTAATGAGCTTAATGACAGTTCTCATAACTAAGTTATAAAGGGTCCGCCAAATAAATTTTTTTTTTTTTTGAAAATGCTATAAAAAAAAACTGCTGAACATCATCTCAAATTTCTTTTTTTATTTGAAAGCACAATCCTTCCGGTTAATAAAGGAAAATAATTTCATTCAAATGGCTGCCTCGGCTGGCCATGCAGTAGCCTACATGATCGGTCCAATTTTTAAGCACATTATCGATTGTGTGCAGCTGTATTTCACCAATGGCTTCACGAATATTGTCCTTTAAAGCGTCAATTGTCTCTGGCTTGTTGGCGTAACATTTATCTTTGAGGGCACCCCACAAATAATAGTCCATCGGTGTCAAATCGCAGCTCCGAGGTGGCCAAACGACATCAGCTTTGCGGCTGATAATGCGATGTTCAAAAACAGGGCGCAAAACATCGAGTGTAGATTCGGCTGTGTGGCACGTAGCGCCGTCCTGTTGAAACCAAATGTTGCCAATATCCTCCTCTTCAATTTTTGTGAACAAAAATTCGTTCAACTTGGCCCGATAACGATCGCCATTGACTGTAACGGCCACTCCTTGCTCATTTTCGAAGAAAAATCGCCCAATTATGCCTCTGGACCAAAATCCGCACCGAACAGTGACTCGTTTTGGGTGTACCGGCTTTTCAATGTATGCGTGCGGGTTTTCTGTGCCCCAAATGCGACAATTTTGCTTGTTTGCATACCCGCCAAGATCAAAATGAGCTTCATCTGAAAAGATGATTTTTTTTTTGGCAAAATCGACATCTTCTGTAAGTCGATCGCAGGCCCACTTAGCGAAGCGAAAACGCATTGGATGGTCAGTTGGCTTCAACTCCTGAACCAATTGGACTTTGTATGGCGTCATAGCAAGGTCTTTATGTAAAATTCGTCTCAATGATGCCTCCGAAATGTTCAATTATTGAGAACGACGGTGAATTGATGTTGATGGCGCTTCAGGCACACTTTCTGCCACAGCAGCAATATTCTCGGGTGTACGCACTGTTTTTGGCTTTTCACAATGGTTTATCGATGAGGATGTCAGTTTCTTTCACTTTTTTTCACAAGATAACGAACATACGGAGCTGACGGTGCTTCTCTTCTACCAAAATCTGTACGCAATTTTCGCACACATTCTGCAACATTACCATGATTTTCAAAGTAATGTCGCAATATTTCCCAGCGTTGTTCAAGTGTATACACAACCATTCGTTCAGCGGAAGGATAAAACTAATTACCTGTCAAATCAGACATTAGCTAGGTGTTATCATTCACGAAATAAGCACTAGTTGAAAAAAAAAAAAACTTT
Source organism: Cordilura impudica (assembly GCA_963682025.1). Taxonomy (NCBI): domain Eukaryota; kingdom Metazoa; phylum Arthropoda; class Insecta; order Diptera; family Scathophagidae; genus Cordilura; species Cordilura impudica. The sequence goes on from OY821517.1 coordinate 155,661,490, forward strand.
AGATGGCGGACCCTTTATAAAAAAATATAAGGATTGCAACATGGAATGCCAATGGTGCTTCCAATCGCATAAATGAAATTTAAATTTTTCTTAAATTACATTTTGTAGATATATTGTTAATCTCAGAAACACATCTCACAACAAAAACATATTTCATAATTTATGGATATAATCTTATTGAGACAAAGCAGCCGGATGGGAAAGCGCATGCAGGATCTGCTATTTTAATAAAGTCGACCATTAAATACGAAATTTTAGATTCAGTAAAGAAGCCATCGATTCAAGCAAGAGGTATTCAAAATAACTGTAACAATGTCGATATAGCTATATACGCCATATCTTTCCACTAAGACATAGTCTAACGCAACATGAATATGATAATTTTTTCAATAGCTTAGGACGCCGATTTATTGTTGGAGGCGACCTCAACGTGAAGCACCCTTGGTGGGGCTCCAGGCTTATTAATCTAAAAGGAAGAGATCTATTTAAGTGCATTAATGCGAGTAATTATAAAACTATATCTACTGGTAGACCCACTTATTGGCCAAGTGATCCGATTAAAATTCCTGATTTACATGATTTCTTCATTTGCTTTGAAATATTATCTAATTTGCCCGACATACAAGACAGTAATGATCTAAATACTTCACTACAAACTGTATGCATAAATATGACATTGATTTCATTTAAAACAGACATAAATCGTTTCAGTACTGGCTGGATAAAAATTTGAATCTCAATATGTTTCTAAAATCTGGCGAAGAAATTGATTTAGCTGTAGAAAATTTTACAAATCTTATCCATGAAGCAGCTTTTCTTTCAACACCACAAACAATACAAACAACTGGAAATCAACTTTCAGTTTCTGCAGAAATCAGAGATCTGATACGAAAAAAAAGAAGACTGAGAAGAATTTGGCAATCAAGCAGAAATCCATCAGACAAAACCTATTATAATCGTGCTGCTGATGATCTCAAAAAACGTAAAGCGGAGTATAAAAATGAAGAAACTGCAAACTTTTTTAGAAAGCTTACAACTAATAATAACAATAGTGAGTACAGTAGGGTGGCCCTTCGTTATATGGAGCGAAAAAAAGTGTTCCAACTGTCTGTCTCACCCCCTAGAAATATGCGAATAGCAAAAAAACTGAGAAATACAAAGTTTTGGGCCAATCAAAAAATGTTTAGTCGTGGCGCAAAGCGATTGAAAATTTCAAGTGTGTTTATATGGGGAAAATATGACTTTCATTCAGGTTTTACGAAAATATCGTTCTATAGTTTAATTTTTCCGACAAGCTGTTACATAATTTGGGACCAATATTAAATTATCCTTTCAAAAGGCTATAAAACTTCAAAATCGTATGAAACCTCGCCAAGAAATAGCAAATGCCCCAGACCACTTTCGTGCCAAAAAAAACTAGGTCATGAAATTTGATGGCATTTTTTTCAATTTTGAGAAATTGATTAAGGCCATCATTCTTTTTTGATCTCTATACTTATAAGTACTCAGAGATGAAGTATTGTTTTATTACCACGTTGTTAACCTATTGCGCATTGAGACCGAAAATTGAAAATTTTTTTAAAACTCCTTTTTCAAGTTTGAAAAAATTTTATTTAATGCATGTTGCAGAATAACTGTGTGAATTTTTAAGTAAATCCCTCTGCCAGAATTTTTTTGACAAGGATTTTATTTTTGCGGATTTTGAGAAAAACTGGATTTTTGTGAAATATTCTGTAAATGTACTCTTTTTAAATACTCTGTATCAAAAATTCATCACTTTTCTACTTTTAAATGTTATATTTTATCTTAATAGCCTAGGGTTTAGGAAAAAAATAATATAACTCCATTAACCCTTTTGGAATTGGGATCACATATGACCCCAAGCTAATAAAAGACAATTTATTTAAAAAATTCAAATATTTTGTAAGTGCTGTCCAATTTTAAGAAGCGACACCTAAAATATAATAACCAAATGTGTAGAAGTTTCGTTCCAAACATTTGGGATAAATCCAAAAACGTTAACCCATTATTTGCCAAGGCCAGCTTTGGATTTTAAGATATTTTTAAATAAAAATTACCTAAAACGAGTTTTTCTATTAAATTCGTTGATACCACTATTTAGAATTTAAGAAAAATAATGAAGGGTTAAATAAATAAAAATTAACCGAATTATTTTTCTTAAATTCTAAATAGTGGTATCAACGAGTTTAATAGAAAAACTCGTTTTAGGTCATTTTTATTTAAAAATATCTTAAAATCCAAAGCTGACCTTGGCAAATAATGGGTTAACGTATTCGGATTTATCCCAAATTTTTGGAACGAGTTTCCACACATTTGGTTATTATATTTTAGGTGCCGTATCTAAAAATTGGACAGCACTTACAAAATATTTGAATTTTTTAAATAAATTGTCTTTTATTAGCTTGGGGTCATATGTGACCCCAATTCCAAAAGGGTTAATGGAGTCATATTATTTTTTCCGAAACCCTAGGCTATTAAGATAAAACATAACATTTAAAAGTAGAAAAGTGATGAATTTTTCATACAGGGTATTTAAAAAGAGTACATTTACAGAATATTTCACAAAAATCCAATTTTTCTCGAAATCCGCAAAAATTAAATCCTTGTCAAAAAAATTCTGGCAGAGGGATTTACTTAAAAATTCACACAGTTAATGTGCAACATGTACTTAATGAAACCTTAAAGTGACAGATTCAATTTTTTAAATTTTGTTTAAGAAAATTTTTTCAAACTTAAAAAAGGAGTTTTAAAAATTTTATCAAAAAAATTTCCAATTTTCCAATAGGTTAACAACGTGTTAATAAAACAATACTTTATCACTGAGTACTTATAAGTATAAAAACCAAAAAAGAATGATGGCTTTAATGAATTTCTCAAATTTGAAATTTTCAATCGCTTTGCACCACGACAAAACGTTTTTCGAATGGCAAAAACTTCGTATTTCTCCGTTTTTTTGTTATTCGCATATTTCTAGGGGGTGAGACCGACAGTTTGAACACTTTTTTTTATTAAGGGCCACCCTAGATTACATTCTATGAAAAGTCACCAAATATTTAAAAAGACCTACAAAAAGAGATATCCCTCTAAAAGATGAAAATGGTAACTGGTGTAAATAACAAAAAGAAAAGCTTATGCGTTCGCTGAGCACTTAGAAAAAAATTTTCAATCCTATGAACACTTTTGGAAGAAAACTGTACAGCTCGGCGGTGTTTTTGGATGTGAAACAGGCTTTTGATAGCGTTTGACATCATGGAATCTTGTTCAGACTAAAATCATTTTTACCAACACCAATGTACTTAAACTTAAATCGTATTTACATAAAAGAAGGGCAGCGTACTAGGTCGCTTTTTATATACGCTGTTTACATCAGATATGCCTGTACTGGAAGATGTAACCATTGCGACGCACACTGATGACACAGATATAATATCATCAGATGAATCCCCTATTACAGCATCTAGAAACGTACAAAGGGAATTAAATGTATTAGAAGATTGGCTAAAAAAATGGAAAATTGATATCAATGCTCATAAATCGGTACATATTACGTTGACTTTAAGGAAAAATGATTCCCCACTAGTTCATATTAATGGATCTCAAATACCTAAATCCAATACTGTAAAATAATTAGGAATGTATCTAGACCAGTGAAGGCCGTGCCAAACACACTGGTGCTCGGCTTCCTATATGTATACAGCCGAACGAAAACAAAAATACTCACTAAGGAGTAAAAGTAAACAACAATTTCATTCAGTCTTATGAAAGCTTTTGAACAAAGCAGGTCTATGTCGCATTGCCTTTTGAAATTCATATATATTTTTTTTAATAGGTACACAGAGAGTATTTGTTTAAAAGAAACCAAACATGTTGAAAAAATGTCGCAGACTTGATAAACTATAAATTAAACATTTTCTATAAATAACATACGTCGCCTCCATTCGACAACATTATAGCTGTCTTTTATGCATTTTTTTTTTTTAATTTTAAAAAATATCCAGTTACTGGTAATTTTTAGTTTTTGGTAACATACCACTTAATAACCTTTGATATTTCTTATCTTTTTAAGTTCTGCTCTTTTGTGTTTTTTTTTTTTTTTTTTTTTTGTTTTTTAAAGAAATGAATTACTTATTATTACTTATTTGATTTAATAAACTTCAAACTTATGGATAAAAGAGATTAAATATTCTTCACATTTTGTTTTACCTATTCAGAATGTAAGATTTAAAATTTTAAAACAACAAAATATATTTAAAATTTTTCCATATCGGGGGCTTATATTCAAAAAGTGCTATCTACATTTGACAGCAATATTAATTTTTGGTTTCAAACTGTTCTCTGTTATAACTGTCATATATAATATTAATTTTGATATCATGCATTATTAGTATGACTATTTCTTAATAGATACTGTAGCAAATCAATCTACAATTACTTTCAGATCTTATTAATAAATTAGTTTTCCACGCTCTCTTTAAAATAATTATTAATTCAGATAGCACTTTTTGAATATAAGACCTCGATATACCTCGTGAACTCAACTATTTCCCCTCTTATGCATTCATATAAACATTCATACAAAATCTACATAAACCCATTTAATATCGGCGTTGTGTTGTACGTTGTGTGTAGTACAACTAACACAGGCTCACAAACACTATTACTAACTCAATTCTCTCGATGACCACCACTGATCTAGACAGAAAACTCACTTTGAAAGATCACATCAAAAAAAAAAGAGAACATTTAAATATAAAAACAAAAAAATTGCATTGGTTATTAGGAGAAAAGTCTGAACTTAGTCTCGAAAACAAAATTAGAATTTATAAGACTATATTGAAACCTGTTTGGACATATGGTATACAATTATGCGAAACCGCAGGTAACTCGAACATAAAGATACTTCAATGATACCAGTCAAAAACTCTGAGACAAATTGTTAAAGCTCCATTGTTTGTAACCAACAAACAAATACACGATGGTCTTAAAATACCGTTCCTGAAAAATGAGGTAAGAAAGTTTAGTCCCCGTTATTTAGATAGGCTCAGTAACCATCCAAATACTCTAGCTATTTCACTATTAGATGAGTCCGAAGAGATTATATGAGTAAAAAGGTTTCATGTATTAGAATTAGCTTACAGGAAATAAAAATATTATAATTATGTACATAATATGTAAGGTTACGGGTTTACTGAAACCTAATAACGTAGGAAAAGTTATATCTTTTATTTAAAAAAATTTACTTAATATTGTAAAATAGATTGTAAATGAAATATATATAAAAAATATATAAAAAAATAAAAAAATAAAATATTTCATTTTATATTTTTCATTTCTCATTTTTTATTTTTCAGTTTTTTAATTTCCATTTTTAATTTTATCTTTTTCATTTTTCAGTTTTCATTTTTTCTTTTTCATTTTTTATTTTTCATTTTATATTTTTAATTTTTATACGCAATATATACCACTATGTGGTTTGGGTATAATGACTTTGTGCTGCTGACATCGATTTAACGATGTCCGTCCGTCCGCCCGTACGTCTGTGTGTCCATGTAAAGTTTTAATCAAACTGCTGGTCGCAAATATGATTATATTTTGATGGAATTTTGTATATAAGCTTTTATCATCAATAGGATGAACGCTGTTGAAACTGGTGAGAATCGGTCCATGTTCAGACCTAGCCCCTATACAAATGACCCCTATGAAATCAACATAAATTGCCATAAGATCCAAATTATCATATAAATCTTAGTCAAATTGGGTTTGTATGTGTTTATTAGATCCATTAATCCGTAGTCCAAAAATTATCCCTATGGGAATACTCTTAGTCATAGGCCCCATATAGAGCTGTTTCCCGATCTTCACTTAAATATATCAAAAAACAAGAATATTGTACGGATTCTTTTCAAATTTTGTTTGTACATATTTTTGCAAAATACAAGAGACTTTGCCAAATATGGTCAGGATCGGTCCATTTTTGGGCATAGTCCCCATATAGATATAGCATCATATCTGCAGCCAAAAAAATTAATAAAAATCCCACTCAAATTTGGTTTATGCTTATTTTCTATGTCCAGTTAGTTGGGCCTATAAGATAGGGTCTATAAACGCATGGTATAGGGTATCATACAGTCGGTCTAGACCGACTATCATTTTCTTACTTGTTTATTTTATATTTTTCAGTTTTCATTTTTTGTTTTTAATTTTTAGTTTTGCATTTTTCATTCTTTACTTTTTATTTTTCATTTTTAATTTTTCATGCTTTATTTCTCATTTTTTTTATTTTTCGTTTTCATTTTTTATTTTTTATTTTGTATTTTTAATTTCTCATTTTACATTTTTTGTTTTTCATTTTTGTTTTTCTTTTTTAATTTTTTTGTTTTTCATTTTTTATTTTTCATTTTCTATTTTTTATTTATAATTTTTCATATTTTATTTATAATTTCTTACTCTTCATTTTTTATTTTTAATTCTCTTTTTCATTTTTTGTTTTGCATTTTGCTTTTTTTATTTTTAATTTCTTATTTTTATTCTTCAGTTTTCCATTTTTTTTTTATTTTCAATTTTTTTTTTCTTTTTTCAGTTTTTATTTTTCATTTTTTATTTTTCATTTTTCATTTTTCATTTTTAATTTTTCATTTTTCATTTTTCATTTTAATTTTTCATTTTTCATTTTTTATTTTTTATTTTACTTTTTTCATTTTAATTTTTTATTTTTTATTTTTCATTTTTCATTTCATTTTAAGTTTTTTGTTTTTAATTTTTAATTTCTTATTTTTATTTTCTATATTTCATTTTTCGTTTTTTATTTTTCATTTTTAATTTTTTATTTTTAATTTTTCGTTTTTCTTTTTTATTTCCCATTTCTTATTTTTTGTTTTTCATTTTTAATTTTTAATTTTTTATTTTTTATTTTTTACTTTTTTTTTTTTAATTTTTCATCTTTATACCCTTTACCACTATCTGGTTTGGGTATAAGTAATTTGTGCTGCTTTTGGTAACCAAAAATATTTGACCTAGGGCCCTCTTTTAATATACAGATTGACTCAGAATCACTTTCTGAGTCGAATTAGCGATGTCCGTCCGTCCGTTCGACCGTCCGTCTATCCGTCTGTGTGTCCATGCAAACTTTTTAATCAAACTACAGGTCACAAATATGAACATGTTTTAATGAAATTTGGTATATAAGCTTTCGTGGTCATAGGATGACCGGTATTGAAATTGATGAAATTCGGTACATGTTCAGACCTAGTCCCCATACAAATGACTCCTATTATATCGACTTAAATTGCCATAACATCCAAATTATCATATAAATCTCAATCAACTTGGGTTTGTGTGTGTTTATTGCATCTATTTATCATTTTTCCAAAAATAAACCACATAAGTCAATTCTTTATCGTAGCCCCAATATAAAGCTTCCCGATTTTGACTTAAATCTATCAAAAAGCAAAAATATTGCACTAATTTTTCTCAAATTTGGTTTGTATATATTTTTTCAAAAAATATAAGTGACCTTACTAAATATGGTCAGGATCGATCCATTTTTTTTTCGACCTAGTCCCCATATAAATATAGCACCCGATATGAACTTCTTCATATATGCAGCCAAAAATATTAATAACAATGCCCCTCCAATTTGGTTTATGCATATTTTCTATATCGAATTAGTTGGACGGAAGAGATAAAGTCTCTAAACGATGTTTTATTCGTACGTTATGTGACTTTACGTGAAAGTAATAAGATTTTACAGTTTTTCCCGATTGGGATTTTGCATGATTTTTAAAAATTCAAATTTTTATTCTTTTTAGATGGAATCAAAAAAAAAAACAAAGACGAAAAATATTTTATCATAGAACCTAGCATAACTTATGCTCATGCATGTTTTAGTAAGCTTCTTTATTCTGATTTTTCATAAAGCTAAAAAAAGCAAAATTGGCCCCCAGCCGATCAACTTTGACTGTGAAGAAAATACAACTTTGTTAATTTTTTTTTTACTTAGACAACCATTACTTAGCCATTTTTTTTTTTTTTTTTTTTTTTTGAGTTTCAAAAATTTGATCGTTTTTCTAAGGTAACAATTGCATTAAAAAAAACAATTTTGAAAATCGCTTAACGAAGAGTAAAGTTATAATTTTTTGTACTTTTAATTTTTGGAAAGAAGTCAAAAATACGATTAGTACCTGTAACTTTAAAATACAAGCTGATAAATAAGTTACCTCAAATTTGTAAAAAGAATTAGGTACTATAAAGTTCCAGTCAACACCAAAAAAAGATAAATTTTGCTCCCAAAATCTTTTACCATTGCGTATTATTTACAGCTTTTAAATTTACTTTAATAATTGTGTTTTAGCATAAATCTCCCAAATGGAAGGCATTAATGAAAATTCACTTCTACATTGGATTTTGCTTCTAACATAAACTCTTTAATTAACTTAAAAAGAAAACATATATAAAATTAAATATGTGTGTTCTTAAAGAATGTGTGGACTCTATGTGGTAATCTTGGCCCTCGGAGAGCTTCATGATGGCTGTGGTTAGGGCGACGGCCAGCCAATATTCCGACTAAGTGTCACGTTAAATACAAAAGACTTATGTCCCTGAAAATGTTAGTGTTAATTAGGCATTATAATTTATAGTATTTACATATATATTTACAAGGAACGTTTCGAAAATACATACTATGTGGTTTATAAAACAAAAAGATTTTATGAAAATTGTTATACATATATATATATATATATATATATATATATATATATATATATATATATATATATATATATATGTATTCATTTCAATTTAGAATTTTTATAATATAAAATTTAAAGGCAATTTGCTTAATACAAAATCAGTAACCACTTCGCGATGTGAAATATTCTAAATCACATTCAACCCAGCCATGTTCTTACAACAATATCTAATAGTGTTAAGCCCATTTAACTCTTCTTTTTCTATTTTTCAAATTAGTATTTCTCTAATTCCATCCTGATCTTATCAGTATCATGAAAGTATTATTACAATAAAAACTTAAATCAAATCACAATTAAAAGCTTTTGTGAATTACTTAGATAAAATTAATGCCCTTGAATTTCATTGTGCAAAATGTTTTCTAAATGAAATCGGAAATTAAAGAATCCACTCACATGTGCTTATCACAAGTACAGACTAATCCATAAAGATGTATGCATGTGCTAATTAATGGCATTTACGTTAGGAACCCAAATATGCTAAGACTTTGGTGAAGGTGACCAGCTTTCATTTTGATCTACGAGTATATTTAAATCTTCCCAACAGAACTATACAACTTTTTCGAATTGAAGTAAACACTCATCTTGTGCAAGTATAATTTTTGGGCTGTCCTGTATATATTTAAACATACCATTATTGTGAAGTATGCAAATACAAATTTTATAACACTTTCTAAATAAATTCACAAATGTGTCTATGTGTAAATAAGAATTTGTATAAATGCATAAAATGTAGAATTTGACAAAACTAATAAATAACTAATAATGAACAAAACTGAATATAAGATAGCCTACAGTGTAATATTTTGGATTCGTTTTCATATCCTAAAGCGGGTAGATTCAAAATTTTATCAAAATTAAGCATATAGCAAAGAAGCATAAACCATATTTAAGTGAATTTGAAAAATGCTATTCAGAGTCGAACGGTACAAATAGTAAAAGGTACGTTTGTGAACACTATTGCACGCAGTAGATAGTTATTTTAAGACAGGAATTATTTTCCAAGTTATTCCAGTGGATATACTAAATATATTTTATAGAAAAACTTAAATGTATTTTACAGGATTCAATGGCATCGCTATTTGGGAAAAAATTAGTATTAATTTTAATTTCCAAATAATTCCAAATATAACTAATGCTATTATATTTAATTAAATTATTATGCAAGATTTAATACCAATTTTTCGAGAATAAACACATAAATACTACGACCATTAAAAATATTTTTTATTATTTTTAGAACCAATCCATAATTGACCACACCTTTGACAATATCGAGGCTAAATACTAAGATAATCCATATTTATATTAAGCTGAATTTAATTTCATTCTTTGTAATTAAAATATTAGGAATATGAAAAAAAAGAAGAACATCTGTGAGCTTCTCAGCCACATATTTGTGAATTTTTTAAAAATTCATGTCACAATATTAAGTCTTGTTATTTAGAAATTAATTTTTTAGTAACACAATAACAAATTCGTTATAAATATTTCAGTTTAATAAACTCGTTGTCGGTTATAAGTGTTACAAACAGAATTAAGGACTGACATGACCTAACAGCCGCCACAGCATGATGAAATGTATTAAAGCTAACTTACAAATACAGAAGAGCTCCGGTTATCCAAATTAATATGTGTTGTTTAGATAAAAAAAAAAATGAGAAATGAATAACATCTCAGAAAATCTCTTACCCAGAAGTTCATATTTTTTACAACACTCTATAACACCAGTCTATTGAATAACAAATCAAATATTAATTTTTTGGTAGTTTACAATAGTAGTGTTATTTATAAAATAAAATAATGACAAATGAAACCAAAAATTTTAAAATAATTTATCTGAGACTTGATTCAGTTAATCAATCAGAGATGATATGGTATCGCTGGATGGTTATGTAAATTATGTAATTATGGCCATTTATGTAAAAAAAGGGTTGATCTCTACATTAAAAAGAACAAGTAAGCAAATTATAGTCGGTCTAGCCCGACTATACGATACCCTATACCATGGTTAAGAGACCCTAACTCTTCGGTCCAACAAATTGCATATAGCAAATAAGCATATACCAAATTTGAGTGGCATTTTTATTAATTTTTTTCGCTGCAGATATGAAAAAGTTCATATCAGATACTATATTTATATGGGGACTAGGTCGAAAAATGGACCGATCCTGACCATATTTGGTAAAGTCACTTATACTTTGAAAAAATATATACAAACCAAATTTGAGAAAAATCTGTGAAATATTTTTGTTTTTTGATAGATTTAAGTGAAGATCGGGAAGCAGCTCTATATGGGGCCTATGACTAAGAATTTTCCTATAGGGATTATTTTTAAACTACTGATTAATGGATGTAATAAATACATACAAACCCAATTTGACTGAGATCTATATGACAATTTGGAACTTATGGCAATTTATGTCGATTTCATAGGGGTCATTTGTATGGGAGCTAGGTCTGAACATGGACCGATTCTCACCAATTTCAACAGCGTTCATCCCATAACCGATGGAAGCTTATGTACCAAATTTCATCAAAATATGTTCATATTTGCGACATGTAGTTTGATTACAAGCTTTACATGGACACACAGACGGACGGACGGACGGACATTGCTAATTCGACTCAAAAAGTGATTCTGAGTCGATCGGTATAATTAAAGATGGATCTAGAACGAATATTTTTGGTTGTTACAAACAGCAGCACAAAGTCATTATACCCAAACCACATAGTGGTATAGGGACAAAAAATTAAACCCTAACAACAAAGTAGAATATTTTTTTCTTGAAGCATATAGTTATGAAAGAAAATTTCTTATTGGTTGCGTGTATGGGCCAAGGAATAATATTGATTTCACACATTTTTATAAAATTTTTGAGGACATCACAGCATTATATAGTGACTGTTTAATAGCGGCGGACTTTCACTTTAATCAATATGAAATCATTTGAAATTCAGGCATGTCACAGAAACAAATTCCGATCGAAAGTGGAATCTAAACTGTATTTGGCTTCTTCAGAAAACGTAAACCGACAAATTTTATTGAAATGGAACCAATTTCAATTTCTTAAGTGGAAATGATATTTTATATGTAAAAAAAGCTATCCAGAACAACATAAAATTAATAAAAAAAATACTACTGGTTTATTAATTTTAGCAAAATTTAGACATTTCAATATTAGAATAAATTTTATTACCAATTTAAGAGAAACCCATTTTTAGATATCGAGATATACAAAACGTTTGTGCAAAATATTAGTTTTTCTAACAATATACAACACTGACATCAAAAAGTTGAAGAAAAGCAAACAAGAAACAAACAAAAAATTGGAAAAAAAAACATGTAAGTATAAGAAGATTTAAATTTAAAATTTGGTTAAATTTATTTATTGTTAAAGGGGAAAGAACGTATTCAGGACAAAACCAGATTTTTTTGAATTCATGGAGTTCCAGGGGTTCATGAAGGGAGATCGGGTTGTTATGGAATGTCATTTGGCAGACCTGCCAGACCAAATAAATTCTTCTGGCCCACCATCCAAAGAAAATTTTCCAAAACCATCACAAACGCATCCTCTTTGCGACGATAATAACTAATGAAGCTAACTAATAACTAGATAATAACTAATGAAGAGGTACACATATGATTTTTGTTTGGAAACAAATATAACTTATGTAACTTACATTTCATTTGGACTGACAAAGGATATGATGCATGCCTCAAATAACGTTGACGCAATTTTTCAACGGAATGTTGGTTTAGTACCTCTATTGCTGCAACAATGGATATGGCGGGCATTTTTAAATTTTTTATTTATTTATTATTCTATTTATTTCAAACAAAACAATTCTTCAAATTTCTCTTTATTTTCTTTATCTTTACACCAATCAGCTGTGTATTTTTCTTTACGTTGCCATGTTTAATGCACAAAAATAACTTTTTCATTTTTTTTTTTCGATTTAATGAAAGCGACAAATTTCCGAAGAAGCTAAAATGAAATCTATGGATTTGGTAGTACGGAATCAAATCAATTTCGATTTCATTCTGTGACATGCCTGTTTGTTTCTGCAAATTCTCTAACGCCAACACATCTTCCAATAATACTTTGCTCAACCTATTTCTTGTCTCCAGTGAAGGAAAAATCTGACCAGTTTTCCGAATCATGTTTTTCCAAGCACGATCTGATATTCTTAATTTTTGACATTCCACTTGAAACTTCTACTGACAAAACCGAATTTTGCTACTTAAATCGCATAAATTGTCTCACTCTTGAAGAAGAATTTGTTAAAATTGACTGAAATTAAATTTATCGTATAATATCGGTTAATGATCAATTGGCTTTCTTGGAATAAAACATAACAACTTTATTTAATACAATAGTGCCAAATCAAACGAAAGAAGTAAGATACCACCAGAAACTTTGGTTCGAAGCTAAAAATAAGCATCTCATAGTAGATCGTGCTTATTTTCGCTGGAAGCGCTTTAAAACTGACGATTTATATAATATTGTGGCAACCAAATTCAAATTCAATTTCTACAAAAAATAAACGGAAAATCATTTAAAAAATTGGAATAGTTAATGCCAAAAACAATTATGTTAATTTCACATCAGATCCAAATGTTATAAATAAAAAATTTGTTAACATACCCATGTCTCAAGCGGACTATAGTTATTATATTAACTATCATGCTGCCAATCTTCCACATAGCCTATTCAATTTCGAAAGTGCAAGTCCGTTAGAAGTACTCAGAAGCTGTCTATCCATAAAATCAACCGCTACAGGCATTGATGGTATCCAGCCCGCTCTTATAAAAGTTATTCTCCTGTCACTACTACCAATAATTACAAATATATTAAATAAAATAATTATGACAAACACTTATCCACTAAGTTGGAATATTTTTCCAATACCAAAGTCACCCACTGAGTATCGGCCCATGGCCATATTGCGATATCTGTCAAAAGCATTTTAAAATCTTTACATTTACACAGAACTAATTACATTAATCATCATAATTTGTTGACCAATTAACAAACTGGATTTCGAACCAAACATACTGCTCTTACTGATGTAGCCGAAGATTTCAGAAATGAAATTGACAATGGCTGTGTTGCTATCTTGATATTTTTGAATCATTCTATGTTGATTAAAATTTAGAAAAAATCATGAATTTTTCCTCAACATCTACCAAATTAATTGACTCATATTTAAAGGATCGGGTGCAGTGTGTTGAAATAAAAACATTAGCAACCACAAACTTTCTTCCGTTATCAGGGGTATCCCACAGGGCTCCATTCTCGAGCCTCTCCTCTTTTCCATCTATGCAAATGATCTTCCTGAACGAAGACCTGCTAAAAATAAGAACTTTAACATTTCTTCATAAAATTATAATAACCCGAGAGCCATGTCATCTTTTTAATCGTTTGAGATGTAGTCAACTCAGAAGAAATGGAAATTTAGTTTAATTCAGTCATCGTACATGGATATCCGAATGGCAATTTCTTATAACTGCAATACGTCTTTGTAAAATTATTCCTCCAATAATTAGAATTTAAAAACAAAATTATTTGAATTTTATTCATAGATAACTTTTTTCAATAGAATATGTTTTAATATAATAGTCTATTTGTTTATAAAGTGTTAACTGTATTAAGTTTTTCACAAAAAGAGTTCAAAAATTTTATTTTGTATGTAATTGTTATTTTACTTGTTGATTTACATTATAATACACCATATGCTTTGTTGTAGAAGTTACAAAATAAATAAATAAATAAATAAATAATAAAAAAAAATAGTAGGGATCATTAATTATTGTTTAACATATTTTTACTTAAGTGTCATAAAATTTTAAATAATAGAGGAAATTTTATGAAACTGTGAGCAATTATTCTTAATTATATTGAAAAAAAAAATGCGGTATTTAATGTAACGATAACAAAACAAAGACAAACGAAACAAGTAAGAAAATTATATCGATCCAGAACGACTATACGTTACCCTATACATGCGTTTAAACCCCTATTTTTTTGATCCAACTATTTACATGTAGAAAATAAACATAAACCAAGTTTGAGTGGCTCGTTTTTTTTTTTGCCTTCGGATACGAAAATTTTCTTATAGGATGCTATATTTAGATGACCCATCCAGACCATATTTCTTAAGGTCACTTATTTTTTGCAAAAACATATACAAACCGAATTTGAGAAAATCTGTGCAAACATTTTTTTTTTTATAGATTTAAGTGATCTAGAATAGCCTTCATATGGGGTTATGACTAAAAATAGTCTTATAGAGTTAATTTTTGGACTACTGATAAATGGATGTAATGAACATCCAAGTTGACCGAAATGAATATGATAATTTTAATAGTATGGTGATTCAAGGCGATCTCATAGGGATAATTTATATGTGAACAAATTTCAATAGCGTTCGTGCTATGGCCGATAGAAGCTCACTTACCAAATTTCATCAAAATATGTTCCTGTACTGTAGTTTGATTACAAGTTTTAAATGGACACACAGACGGGCAGATGGACAGAAAGAGAATCTGAGGCTATCGGTATAATAAAATTTAAGTCTAGCTCAAATAGTTGTGTTAGTTACAAACATCAGCACAAAGTCACTATACTCTGACCACATAGTGGTATAGGCTATGAACATAAGGCAACTCGTTTAACTCAGTACTGCATGTTTGTCTGGTAAACCATGAAGAATTCAATTTAGTTCGATATCTACAATCCTTTGTTTTTATAAAGTTTTTAATAAGCCTCGGCATACTTTTGTCCAAGTTGTATTTATGGTATATTTTCGCATTCAGTCTTTACACGGTATCTAGGCTGTTTTATATTAGTAAGAGCTCGATTGTGTTGTCCCAATCGCCTCTTCAATATAGACAAACATTTTTTTATCGGGTTGAGGTGTGGTCATTATTCACACCATTTCATAATCTATCATATTTTTGGAGTCTCAGTCAAATTGGGGTCAAGAACTTATTCCATTAATTATTAAAAGCAGTTCCAAATGCAACCTATTGAAACAGCCCAACACCATCAAACTACCTCAGCCGTTTGTGAAAACTTTTTGCCATGATGCAGTTGAATGACTCCATGAGGTCTGCTCCAAAATATTCCTCTCCATTAATCGCGCGACTGAATATTTTAATACTAAACTCCAGTATTTGGAGTTGAAGCTAACTTTCAAAGTTTTTGTACAGCAGAAACGGTACGATGGCTCACTTTTAATGGGGAATTTTATCTGCTTTAACCCGGCACTAAAACTTATTGCAATAAGTATATTAATTTAACTTTTGAATTAATCCTGAATTTTGCCACATATCAACCCAACGCTTAGTTTTCGAGATAATTGCGAAAAGTAGAACGTATGCGTATGACTAATAATTTATCTTACAATTAATCATACGTATAGATGCAGCATTTCATCGAATCAGCGATTATATTGAGATTTATAAGAAACGATTGAAAACGTGTGTATACGTGATCCGTTAATTCTCTTGTATAAAAAAAAATTGACACCTTCCGTTAACTTTTTAGTTTCTACAATAGACAGTAGTTCGATTATACATCAAAGCATTATTTAAAGATGACTCACTTGAGAAACCTGATTTTTTTCAAATATAATTTTTTTATGTTTTCACTGAGATTTTCATAAAAATGTATATACGTAAATATTCACCAGTTGTTTATTCCAAAACATCTTTAGCTAGTAATTCTAGCTATTAATAATAATTAATGTTCTAATTATTAGTTTTATGGTTTTCTAGAATAGCCGACTAGCCCGTAAAATTAAAGTTGTTAGCAAAGTCAAAAATTTTCTATTTGAAATTTGGGGCTCGGTAGGAAATTTTAAAATTATTGTTTAAGTCACGTGTTTTGGGTAAAAAAAAAAAGTTGAAATTTTATCATATTTTTAAGAGTTCCCTGGCTGATATAAGACGCATAGGCAATTAAGCAATTCGGCATAAGTTACTCAAAATCTAGGAAAATTATTCTCAGCTACTCCAGTGTGTTTTACCTCTTTCGTTCATACTTTTTAGCAGCAAAACTATAATTTCGTGTTCCTAAAGATTTTCATTTTTAAGTCGTCACTGGAATACTGCTTTCATTTCCAGTGAACAATTGGTAATTTCCAATTATATCTAAGAACTGGACAATGACTATAAAATGACAAAGCAGTTTAAATTTTCATAAAAACTTAATTTGAAAAATAAATTTCAAATCTAAGAATTATTAAAAAAATGATTAAGTGTTACTTCAATTTTCTTTCTCAAGTATTTATTTCACAACAGTTTAGCCTACGGTCCTTTTTTATTAATTTTGACTACATTTTGAATTCAACATCATTGAAATGGCCAATTCTATTGAACGCGATAAAAAGTGAACTTTTTGCTAAATTTTTTATAACTTTTGCGAGCATCTCGGGCTACATAGCGATGATATCGGCCTTGAGCTCGTCAATATGGAAAGGATTGTTGGCGTATGTATATTAATGAAATTTTTGTTGCAGAAACTGCACTATTTGATTTGCAGTGTGGCATGCTGCACCATCTACATATTTTTGACGCATTTTCAGGTAGATATTAGAGTGGTCCTTAAAAAAATAGAAATGCGATTTTGGGAACTGGCGGGGTCCAGTTTGTTACCTTTCCACATAAAACTAATAAATGTGAAGTTTGGGGACAACCGGATAAATAAAAGTCGCGCCGGAAATCGATTGAAAATTTCAAGTGTGTTTATATGGGGAAAATATGACTTTTTTGAATCGGGATCAGCGTTAAATTGTCTATTCAGAAAGCTATAAAAATTCAAAATACAAAAAAAAAATAGCCAAAATATAGCAAATTCCCCAGACCACTTTTGTGCCAAAAAAAAACTAGATCATGAAATTTATAAGTAATCAGATATGAAGTTTTGTTTTATCACCACGTTGGTAACCTATTGCGCATTGAGACCGAAAATGGGAAATTTTTTTGATAAAATTTTGAGAACTCCTATTTCAAGTTTTAGAAAGTTTTCTTAAAAAAAATTTAAAAATAATCGACCTGCCACTTTACGGTTTTATTAAATGCATGCCAGAGATTAACTGTGTGAACTTTTAGGTAAATCCCTATGCCAAAATTTTTTTGACAAGGATTTTATTTTTTGCGGATTTCGAGAAAAATGCGATTTTTGTAAAATATGCTGTAAATGTACGCTTTCTAAATAATTTGTATCAAAAAATCATCACTTTCCTACTTTTAAATGTTATATTCTATCCTAGCCGCCTAGGGTAGCTGGAAAAAATAATATGATCCCATTAACCCTTTTGGAATTGGGGTCACATATGACCCCAATCTAATAAAAGACAACTTATTCAAAAAATTCAAATATTTTGCAAATACTGTTGAATTTTTTTAAAGCGTTACTTAAAATATAATAACCAACTATTTATATCTTCCGTTCCAAAAATCTGGGCAAGATTTTGTTTTTAAGATATTTCTAAATAATGATTATAGAAAAAGAATTTTTCTATTAAACCAAATGAAACCACTATATAGAATTTAAGGAAAATAATTCGGTTTACTTTTATTTATTTAAGCTTTCAGTGCTCCTGGGATCAAAGTAATCCATTGTGATATATCTTTGGTGCAATTATATGCTTATTGCTCGCGTATATAAATTAGAACTACTTTCAACCAATTTTGTTATAAAATTATTTAATGTATAAAACCTATTTTTTCTAAATAAAATAAGAAGACCCACATATGATCCAAAGCTAACAAAAAACAATTTATTCAAATGAATATGAAATATAAAATTAATTTCATTTATTTTGGTGTATTTAAGGATGATTTAGGCTCAATTTTTGAGATGTCAGTTAAACGTAGTTTAGTTATACGGAGAATTAATTTTGTCAGAAATGTCCAAATTCATAAAGGAATTAATGAATAAATTCTGGGTTTAACAAACCTATGTTTAACTGATATCTCAAAAACTGGGTCTTAGTGTGCGATTCAAATTGTTGTCTGTAATCACTTACGATTTGCAATAAGTATTGCTTTTATTGTTCGTTCTTTGTTAATATGTTATTATACTATTCAACCAACTTAACTCCGCATTCATTTTATTTTATTTATTTTATTTTATTTATTTGGAAACAAATAGACAGTTTTTATACATAAAATAATTTTGTAACAAAATAAGTTAAAAGTTGTTTTAATTTATATTCGCGAGCTATAAGCAGATAATTGCAACATAGATGGATTATTTTGATCCCAGGAGCACTGAAGGGTTAAATAAATTTAAATTAACCGAATTATTTTTCTTAAATTCTAAATAGTGGCTTCAACGTGTTCAATAGAAACACGCGTTTTCGGTCATTTTTATTAAAAAAATCTTAAAATCCAAGGCTGGCCTTGGCACATAATGGGTTAGCGTTCTTGGATTTATTCCAAATTGTAGGAATACAAGTTCTGCACATTTGGTTGTTATATATGAAGCCTCGCATCTAAAAATTCAACAACACTTACGAAACATTTGAATTTTTTTGTATAAATTGTCTTTTATCAGCTTGGGGTCATATGTGACCCCAATTCCAAAAGGTTTAATGGGGTCATATTATTTTTTTCCGAAACCCTAGGCTATTAAGATAAAACGTAACATTTAAAAGTAGAAAAGTGATGAAGTTTTGATACAAAGTATTTAGAAAAAGTACATTTACAGAACATTTTACAAAAATCCCATTTTTCTCGAAATCCGCAAAAATAAAATTCTTTTCAAAAAAATTCTGGTATTGGGATTTACTTAAAAATTCGCACAGTTAATCTGTCACATGTATTTAAGAAAACCTTAGACTGCCAAATCTATTTTTTTTTAATTTTGTTTAAGAAAATTTTTTTTATACTTGAAAAAGGAGTTTTTTAAAATTTTTTTTTTTAAAAAATGTCCCACTTTCAGCCCCAATGCGCAATAGGTTAACAACGTGGTAATAAAACAATACTTCATATCTAATTACTTATACTTCCTGTATTTCGTTTGGTCAATTTTAAAATGATGCCACAAATTACAAAATCGGCCTCGTCCGTCCTCAAATTCTCTTCCAGAAGTCGGGGGTAGTGTCAATCATTCGAGGGATTATTTCATCGTAATGCAGGTGAGTTGCCCGGTTCTGCTAGCAAAATGCTTTGATTCAATTGTAATTTTTGCCGTTGATGAACGGCATGTGGACGATATCTCACTCTCCCATACTCAACAACATTCTACACTTAGCGAAGAAAAGTGTTGTCATACGGCGCTACTTGGCCACATAGTTTTAGTGCAAACTGATATATGGTAAAATTTTTACTAAACTGATTTTTTAAAAATCAATCGGTTGACAAATTTCAAAGTTATAAAATGTGGCCATACGGCCATCCTGTATATCAGAGGCATTATCAGCAACCTCATAACATTTGTCTGACTTTAATATTAGGACAGCATATCGAAGTTTGTTTAGTCTGAGATACTCACGCAAATTACTGCTTAATTACACACACGATACAAAATTCAAATTTTTTTTTTGAGAAAATTTCAAACTGAAATTCATCATTTGGCTAACCGGGATTCTACAGTATAAAGAACTGAAAGTATATACAAACACTTTTCTTTGTTTCTTTTTTTGTCTACAAAAAAATGTTATTTATAAGCAACAACAATAAAAAATTAAAATCCTTAGTGACAACATCAACAATGCTAACAAACACCCACCATCAGCACTGAATCTGTGAATATACATACAATCACAATGAAACATATGTGTAGAATTCATACAAATCTATGTAGATTTAAATACAACCTCTACTACATCTACAAAACATCTAACGCACATACTCGCACATATATAGTAAAATGTTGAAAAGAGTATTATTCTAAAAACCATACAACTAAATGGTGTTAATATTTATGTGTTTCTTTGATTTATCTATAAAATTCAGAAAAGTGTATAAAGCAGAGAGCAACACAACTAAATGGAATATTATGAGATGAAGAAGATGGGTGTGTTAAAATAGAAGAACACATTTTAAACAAACCAGAGAGGGGCTACACAATATAACTGTTAAGTTCACACTGATGTTGTCATGCAATAAAATTCTACTTAACAGCGTGTTGAATACAACACCATAAAAAAAAAGTTTTTACTATTTAAACATTTACAGTGGAGATATCTTAAATAGCATGGTTTCAATAGTTTCCATCAGCACTGAAATTGGTTTAAAGACATATCCTTGATTCTTTGAAAACTTTTTTAGGATCTAGTGGGATTTTGTTGAAAAATAATAATATTTTTTGCACGTTCTTTCATTTCTTCTATCATTTTTATTAAACTTACAACAAATCAATAGGGTTGTCATTAAACATAATAACTGAAATATGTTTAAAAGACAAATTGCCAAAAAAAAAAATGGTTCTCACTCCTCATATCGATAAAATTTTGTGCATGTGCAATATACTCGCTAATGAGTAGTACAAAAATAAACCCTTTAAGATAAATCTTACTCAAAGTTGCCATATAAAGCTGATTCTTTATCTACATTTAAATCTATTTAAATACAAAAAAAATAGTGAATCGATTTTTGTTTTCTGTTTTATATATGCTTTTGATACAAGTAAACTCATTGACCTAGTCTCCATATAGAAGTCACAACAGTTATAAACTTTCTCATATCTGCAAGTAATAAATGAATTACAGTAGCACTAAAAATTTTTTTATGCTTATTTTCTATATCGTGTTATTGCCTCAGCAAAATTGCATCCTAGACCTTCAATCGAAATGCATGGTAAAGGGTATTGTATAGTCAGTATAGTGCGACTATCATTTTCTATATCCCTTACATGAAACAATGAGTCTGAGAAAAAAATCATGTGAGTCCGATCACAGGGGAGATGTGTAAATATCTAGTAATTAAAGATTTTATGGCACTTTTTTAAAATCAAACAGAAAGCGTCATCTATGTATCACTTATAGCAAACAACTACAGAGCCTCTGTAAAATATATATTATATATTATTTCAACTAGTTAATTTTTAATTTTCGTTTCTCATTCTTTATTTTTAATTTTTAATTTTTAATTTTTAATTTTTAATTTTTAAATTTTAATTTTTAATTTTTAATTTTTAATTTTTAATTTTTAATTTTTAATGTTTAATTTTTAATTTTTAATGTTTAATTTTTAATTTTTAATTTTTAATTTTTAATTTTTAATTTTTAATTTTTAATTTTTAATTTTTAATTTTTAATTTTTAATTTTTAATTTTTATTTTTTAATTTTTAATTTTTAATTTTTTATTTTTAATTTTTAATTTTTAATTTTTAATTTTTAATTTTTAATTTTTAATTTTTAATTTTTAATTTTTAATTTTTAATTTTTAATTTTTAATTTTTAATTTTTAATTTTTAATTTTTAATTTTTAATTTTTAATTTTTAATTTTTAATTTTTAATTTTTAATTTTTAATTTTTAATTTTTAATTTTTAATTTTTAATTTTTAATTTTTAATTTTTAATTTTTAATTTTTAATTTTTAATTTTTAATTTTTAATTTTTAATTTTTAATTTTTAATTTTTAATTTTTAATTTTTAATTTTTAATTTTTAATTTTTAATTTTTAATTTTTAATTTTTAATTTTTAATTTTTAATTTTTAATTTTTAATTTTTAATTTTTAATTTTTAATTTTTAATTTTAATTTTTAATTTTTAATTTTTAATTTTTAATTTTTAATTTTTAATTTTAATTTTTAATTTTTAATTTTTAATTTTTAATTTTTAATTTTTAATTTTTAATTTTTAATTTTAATTTTTAATTTTAATTTTTAATTTTTAATTTTTAATTTTTAATTTTTAATTTTTAATTTTTAATTTTTAATTTTTAATTTTTAATTTTTAATTTTTAATTTTTAATTTTTAATTTTTAATTTTTAATTTTTAATTTTTAATTTTTAATTTTTAATTTTTAATTTTTAATTTTTAATTTTTAATTTTAATTTTTAATTTTTAATTTTTAATTTTTAATTTTTAATTTTTAATTTTTAATTTTTAATTTTTAATTTTTAATTTTTAATTTTTAATTTTTAATTTTTAATTTTTAATTTTTAATTATTAATTTTTAATTTTTAATTTTTAATTTTTAATTTTTAATTTTTAATTTTTAATTTTTAATTTTTAATTTTTAATTTTTAATTTTTAATTTTTAATTTTTAATTTTTAATTATTAATTTTTAATTTTTTAATTTTTAATTTTTAATTTTTATTTTAATTTTAATTTTTAATTTTTAATTTTTAATTTTTAATTTTTAATTTTTAATTTTTAATTTTTAATTTTTAATTTTTAATTTTTAATTTTTAATTTTTAATTTTTAATTTTTTAATTTTTAATTTTTAATTTTTAATTTTTAATTTTTAATTTTTAATTTTTAATTTTTAATTTTTAATTTTTAATTTTTAATTTTTAATTTTTAATTTTTAATTTTTAATTTTTAATTTTTAATTTTTAATTTTTAATTTTTAATTTTTAATTTTTAATTTTTAATTTTTAATTTTAATTTTTAATTTTTAATTTTTAATTTTTAATTTTTAATTTTAATTTTTAATTTTTAATTTTTAATTTTTAATTTTAATTTTTAATTTTTAATTTTTAATTTTAATTTTTAATTTTTAATTTTTAATTTTTAATTTTTAATTTTTAATTTTTAATTTTTAATTTTTAATTTTAATTTTTAATTTTTAATTTTTAATTTTTAATTTTTAATTTTTAATTTTTAATTTTTAATTTCTAATTTTTAATTTTTAATTTTTAATTTTTAATTTTTAATTTTTAATTTTTAGTTTTTAATTTTTAATTTTTAATTTTTAATTTTTAATTTTAATTTTTAATTTTTAATTTTTAATTTTAATTTTTAATTTTAATTTTTAATTTTTAATTTTTAATTTTTAATTTTTAATTTTTAATTTTTAATTTTTAATTTTTAATTTTTAATTTTTAATTTTTAATTTTTAATTTTTAATTTTTAATTTTTAATTTTTAATTTTTAATTTTTAATTTTTAATTTTTAATTTTTAATTTTTAATTTTTAATTTTTAATTTTTAATTTTAATTTTTAATTTTTAATTTTTAATTTTTAATTTTAATTTTTAATTTTTAATTTTTAATTTTTAATTTTTAAGTTTTAATTTTTAATTTTTAATTTTTAATTTTTAATTTTTAATTTTTAATTTTTAATTTTTAATTTTTAATTTTTAATTTTTAATTTTTAATTTTTAATTTTTAATTTTTTAATTTTTAATTTTTAATTTTTAATTTTTAATTTTTAATTTTTAATTTTTAATTTTTAATTTTTAATTTTTAATTTTTAATTTCTAATTTTTAATTTTTAATTTTTAATTTTTAATTTTTAATTTTTAATTTTTAATTTTTAATTTTTAATTTTTAATTTTTAATTTTTAATTTTTAATTTTTAATTTTTAATTTTTAATTTTTAATTTTTAATTTTTAATTTTTAGTTTTTTAATTTTTAATTTTTAATTTTTAATTTTTAATTTTTAATTTTTAATTTTTAATTTTTAATTTTTAATTTTTAATTTTTAATTTTTAATTTTTAATTTTTAATTTTTAATTTTTAATTTTTAATTTTTAATTTTAATTTTTAATT
>OY821517.1:155690940-155743440 GCA_963682025.1 Cordilura impudica
AAAGACAATGTCACAATGAATTATTGAGTAGAGTAGAAGTTAGGTGGTGATGACACATATATTATTGACGTGTCACCAATTCTATTGCAACTCGGAATAATTTAAGTTGCTGATAATAAATACAAGAGTTCTAAATTATTTAAGTCAAATTGACATCAAGAGTACCCAACGGGTTAATTTCAGAAAATATGTCTAGAATATTATTTTTTGAATAATAAGAATATTATCAACAAGTTTTATTAAAATCGATCTACAAAAATATATGATTTCGATATCTTATATATTAAAAGAATTTATGAATAAACTTTGCATTCAAGATTATTTTCAATATTTTTCTTCTCTCAAACCTCTATAACTAGAGTTCTAATTAACGTAGGCTGTTGACATAGGTCTAAGAACACTCAGTGGATCAAGCTCCTTCTTTTGAGCTATTAACTGCTTAAATTCGTTGGGTTCGTTGAGGAAAGTTATGCGTGGAGAATCAACTTTGCTTTTACTGTACGTTGACTTCTCTTAACAAAATTTGGCATTACTGTACGTTGACGTCTCTTATCAAATTTTGGTATTACTGTGCGTTAACTTCTCTTGGCATATTTTAGTATTACTGTGCGTTGACTTCTCTTGGCAAATTTTGGTATTATATTATAAAAATTAATGTAATATAATATAATGCTGCGGAGCAGCAGGGGTCCTCTAGTTTCGTTTTAAAAAAATTTTAATATCCTTAAATTTGACTTTTGACCTTAAATGGGGACAATTTATGGTGCCTCAATTTAACCTAAATTTACAGGATTGAGAACCTATGTCAGGTACTATAATATTTCGATATAATGTATTTGAAGCATGGAAAAACCAAAAAGATGTAGCGTAACAGTTGAAAAGGTATGAAAAATAATATTTTTCTTCAAATCCGCTGATATAAAAACGCTGCCCTCGCCAAATTAAGGAAAAGATAACTACAATAATTGGCATTTTTTTATCTGATATATTTTGTTAATAAGACCTTGTGGTCCGATCGTTAATTCCGGAAAATTTCTTAAACAAAATTTTTTAAAAAGTAAAATTGGAAAAATGATGTTGATGTTTTTTGAAATAGTGCTAACATATACGTACCGATTTGACATTCAGTTATAACGACATAACAGTAGATGAGATGAAAAAACTTTACATAAGATCATTTTGGGATTAGGAGAATGTAAAAATATTGTTGTTGTAGATTATGTCAATGCCTTTAAAAATGTGAGTTCGATTTTCTTAGTCAAGTGGTCTGCGACGCATTTATTGCCCGGGGAACTTGATATAACTTGGCTGTTTTTCAACACATAATAGATTTTGTTCTTTTATTTGAAAAATAATTTACTCTAGATTATAGATTATTAATTAATTTAATCGAAACGCAATTAGTAATATCAAAAATTTTATGAAAAATTATTTTTTTTATACCCTCCACTCCTGTGTGCAGAGTGTATATATAAATTTGTCATTCCGTTTGTAATAATTAGAAAAAAAATTTTGGACCCCATAATATATATATATTTGTGATCCTTATAACAACCGGAGTTGATATAGCGATGTCCGTCTGTCCGTCTGTCCGTCTGTGGAAATCACGATGAAAATATAATTTTCTATGTTGTTCTTGTCACGATCACGCCCTGAATAGTGCAGCTACAGTGATCATTTTAATGAGAATGATTCACCAAATTCATGGGAAGATCACTGTGTCAAAAATCATTAAAATCGGTGGAACAGGTCCAGGGAAATCTCTGAAAAAGTAAAAAAAATATGAAAAATATGATGTTTCTAATTGTTCTTGTTGTTATTCTAAATGTTGTGTTGTTGTCATAGCTTGACTTGTTGTTTTTGTGGTCGTTGTGGTAATAATATAATAAAAACTAACCTTTTGTAAATTTTTTTATTAACTCTGGTAAAAAAGTTTAAAAGTTTCCATTGTTTTGGCACCACTCTAAAAATTTGTTAGATCATTTCTGTTATTACCACGAGCCTGCCTGCAAAATTTCAGATCGAATGGCTCACGGGAAATTGGTTAAAACGATCCAAAATTTTTTCGACAAGCAGACATTACGAGTTAATATAAAGGGAGTAAAAATTCACATCTAAAGCAAATAATGCTAAAATACCTAGTTGTTAATAAAAAAAAAAATCATGTGAGTCCGATCACAAGGGAGATGTGTAAACATCTAATAATTAAAGAAAACATCAACATCATATTTTCCAGTGCATAAAAAATAAGTCGATTATGCTGTTTTCTGAAATTCAATTGATGTTTTCTGAAATGCAATCGATGTTTTCTGAAATTCAATTGATGTTTTCTGATACACAATTAATGTTTTCAGCAATTCAAATGATGCTTTTTGAAATTCTATTGACGTTTTCTGAAATACAATTAATGTTCTCAGCAATTCAAATAATGCTTTTTGAAATTCAATTGATGTTTTCTGAAATTCTATTTATGTTTTCTGAAATTCAAATGATGTTTTCTGAAATACAATTGCTGTTTTCTGAAATACAATTGATGTTTTCTGAAATTCTATTGATGTTTTCTGAAATTTAATTGATGTTTTCTGAAACTCGAATGATGTTTTTTGAAATTATATTGATGTTTTCTGAAATTCTATTTATGTTTTCTGAAATTCAAATTATGTTTTCTGAAACTCGAATGATGTTTTCTGAAATTCTATTTATGTTTTCTGAAATTCAATTGATATTTTCTGAAATACAATTGATGTTTTCTGAAATACAATTGATTTTTTCTGAAATTCTATTGATGTTTTCTGAAATTCTATTTATGTTTTCTGAAATTCAAATGATGTTTTCTGAAATACAATTGATGTTTTCTGAAATACAATTGATGTTTTCTGAAATTCTATTGATGTTTTCTGAAACTCACTTGACGTTTTCTGAAACTCGAATGATGTTTTCTGAAATTATATTGATGTTTTCTGAAATTCTATTTATGTTTTCTGAAATTCAAATGATGTTTTCTGAAACTCGAATGATGTTTTCTGAAATTCTATTGATGTTTTCTGAAATTCAATTGATGTTTTCTGAAACTCGAATGATGTTTTCTGAAATTATATTGATGTTTTCTGAAATTCTATTTATGTTTTCTGAAATGATGTTTTCTGAAATTCTATTTATGTTTTCTGAAATTCAATTGATGTTTTCTGAAATTTTATAGATGTTTTCTGAAATTCTATTTATGTTTTCTGCATTCAAATGATGTTTTCTGAAATTATATTGATGGTTTCTGAAATACAATTGATCGAATGATGTTTTCTGAAATTATATTGATGTTTTCTGAAATTCAATTTATGTTTTCTGAAATTCAAATGATGTTTTCTGAAATTATATTGATGGTTTCTGAAATACAATTGATGTTTTCTGAAATTCTATTGATGCTTTCTGAAATTCAATTGATGTTTTCTGAAACTCGAATGATGTTTTCTGAAATTATATTGATGTTTTCTGAAATTCTATTTATGTTTTTTGAAATTCAAATGATGTTTTCTGAAATTATATTGATGGTTTCTGAAATACAATTGATGTTTTCTGAAATTCTATTGATGTTTTCTGAAATTCAATTGATGTTTTCTGAAACTCAAATGATGTTTTCTGAAATTATATTGATGTTTTCTGAAATTCTGTTTATGTTTTCTGAAATTCAAGTGATGTTTTCTGAAATTCTATTGATGTTTTCTGAAATTTAATTGATGTTTTCTGAAATTATATTGATGGTTTCTGAAATACAATTGATGTTTTCTGAAATACAATTGATGTTTTTTGAAAGACAATTGGAAAATGTTTAGAAAAGAACATATCATAATTTTTTCACAAATATAATCAGATAAAGTCACACCGATTTACACTTCAGCTCACACCGATGAGTTACGCTGTTTTTGCGATTGTATTGTGAAATACAAATTTACCCCCCTGCGCGTATAGATGTTTACACATCAAAAATATTCAAAGGCTAGAATTCTTATTAAATGATGAACTCATCTATAATATTAATAGGCTAGGCGATTTCTTGTGACCGATGTTTTGTTCCACCGTTTTAGCCCGATTTTGATCAAACTATATTATTTGAAAGGTATTTCTTTTTAGCCGTTTTGCAGATTTACAGATTTTTAAATTTTTTCCTTTATTTTGAGTAAATTGCATTTATATTTGCTACTAACACATACATAAAATTATACAATGCTATGTGTGTGTTTATTAAATTTGTTAATGTGTTTGTAATAAAAATGAGTTTGTTTTTTTTTTTTTGTGTTGATTTGTGAATTGGCTTTAATTGATTAGCATTCCTTTAGGGTCTTCATTTAATGAAAAAATAAAATTTCCTAGAATTTGCATCCGAATTTCGAGGGCTGGAATCTGCTTGTTTAAATTATTAGAAGAAATCTAAACTATTCAATTTTCTATATGAAGAAAAAATAGTTTTTAAATAAAACACAATATAATCATATAGGCATAATTAATTTTTGCAAACATTAACCAGAATATAAAATATTATAAAAAAAATTTAATTTAAATTTACGAATTGTTCTATACTATTTTCAGCAGTTCACTTTATTTGAAAGCTCTGGTATCCCTGGTTTAACAATCTGGCTACAAAGTTAACATCTGTTTTATTTTTTGAAGTTGGCAACTCGAAATCAGATGTTTGTATAAATTTGTATGATTTTGTGAGATTTGTGAGATTTTTTGAGTGGTAGCAAGCGATAGTTATTGTGTTTATTAATTAAATATAAAAATAATAAAAGTGAAATTTATTAAAATAGAATGTTACAAACAATAAAAAAAAGTGTTAAAAACACGAGTTACTTAGGTTTGTCTCTCCTACCACAATTCCAATTTCGAATGCATTGGGTAATTGCCCATGAACAGTTTCTCATGAAAATATTTTTTCACCAATACAATCATAAGTCACACCGCGTTATCTCCTTCAGCTCACACCGATATAAGTTACGCTGTTTTTGTGATTGTATTGTGAAATAGAAATTTACCCCCCTGCGCGTATAGATGTTTACATTTATAAATTTATATAAATATATTAAATAATGCAAATAATATACATATATTATATATGTATATCCATAACAACTGCATGTTAGAAATCAGTCGGTGTATTATTTTATTTACATAAAATTCTGCAATATTTTGTTGTGGGAAAAATACATTTCTTTTGTATTAACAGAGTGTCACTTCATTTTGCTCAGCTTGACTATGCCACAGTAGATGGCGCCACAATTTTTGTTTGTTCTAATTAGCTTTGCAATAGATATTTCTATTTTAACATGAATGTCAATATTTCCAACTAGATATCATACAGAACAATGTTAAGAGTATACACGGGCTGGTCTTTTATTTCATACGTATTTTCATTATTCTTTTACAAATATGAACATAAGTTTGGCATATTAACTTTTTGTTGTCTTTACAAAATAAAGTTACCGAGTTCATCAATGAGTTTTTTGCTTTCAAAACAGTTCTACATAGTTATATAGAATTATTATTCTGCTTTACCTACAAAATATCTGATTGCGATTACATCTAATTTTTAAAAATTTTTTATAATTACTAAAGCATTATTATTCACATAAATACAAAATTGCACTTATTGAAATTTCCATTCAAATTTAAGAAAATATCAATTATAAAAACTGGAATTAAAAATTTCCAATTTTAAATTACAATTAATTAAATTTCAGAAAATCATATCAAAACGTCGGAAACTATAATTTTAAATTTAGAAGACATCAATTGCATCTTTAATATATAAATTTTATTCGTTAAACACAAATTGAAATTCAAAAAAAAAAAAAAAAAACACCAAATACCTATGTTTACATTTAAAAAAATTTTACATTTAAAAAAAATCTTGACATTCAGGAGAAATTAATAGCCTTTCAGTACCGCGATTCAGGAACTTCTTTTAACGATAGTCCAATCGTTAAAAAAATAAAATTGCAAAATTATCAGTAAAATTTTTAAACGATATTCGCTATTGTTAAAGCCAGCTGTTGTTGTTATCTAAACGACAGCCATTTTTGTGTTGTTTATTCAATCGATAAAAACTTAAATTTTTAGGTTGAAATGTCGCCATACATAAATAAAAATCATAAAATAGTGAAAATATTTTGCTTTAATTAAAAAACTTTTTTATATAAATAAAAAAAATAGCATATTCAATTCGTTATTTCATTTTCAAATAAATACACAGAAATATTAGTAAAAAAATAAAGATATTAAACATAAACATAAAATCATCCTGTCAAACACAAAGTAATTTGTTTTTTCTATTCTTCTTTGTGTTTTTCGCTTATTTTGACAGAGATGCCACTCGTTTACAATTTAAATAAATAGAAAAATATATTTGTCGACTGTCGTTAAGATGTATGTTCTTAGCGAATCACTCAATCCTTAGTGCAAACAACAATAGCTCTCGATATATTTTGCGATTGTCGGATCGTTGAAATTTACAGAATCACACTACAGAAAACAGTAATTTAAGTTCAATGAATTTTAGAAAACGTCAAATGATATTTAAGAATTGCAAACATAAAAACTGCTACATAAATATACGCAATTTGATGAGAATGTTGTTTTTTATATATAAATTTTCACAATTTTTTTTAGATGAAAATTTGAAGTTTTTCAGAAAATAAAGAGAACAAATTATTTTATTTAAAATGTTTGGGACATTTGGTTTTTTTCGTTTGTCATCCCTAATTTGAATATTTATTATTATAAATTTATTTTCTATGTTGAGAGAGTTTTTTTTTGGTTATTATTTTGTATAGTTAAAAGAAACTATACAGCCATCTCCAATTAGCACGATTTTATGCATGTAGCCACCCTACACAACCATTACCTTTACAATGGAGGTTAGGGCGAGCTATTTAATTAGCAAAAACTAAACTAAACGAGAAGTTATGTCATATAACCGGAAACGCATGCATATAGGTATATAACCTAAATGCATGCCGATCAGCAACCACGATGACCAAAAAGCAAACACCGAAATAAATCCGAAATAATAGAAAAGACGAAAACCAACCCAAAGAATTTGCTGAAATAATTTGGTATTAAGTTTAACAAATTGTTTACTTTTTCATTTACATTTATTATCAAGACTCAAACCGAGGTGGAGGGTATCAAAGATTCGGCACAGCCGAATTTAACACTCTTACTTGTTTTTTTTTTTTTTTTTTTGATAATTTTTACATATAAATTCATGTTTCAACTTTGAACTCAATGCGCTAAAATTTTGCACACTAAAGTGTTAGATCCAGTGACACAATAATCCGACCCGCATGCCTCGAAATTTGACCAAATTTTTTTTTTATACAAACCGCTGTCACTCTAATGCATATTCATATCGCACCTAAATACAAAACAGTCACAACTCAAAATTTTCAAATTTTCAGGAGAGGCAAAAAACTGTTTATGGAAAAATGATTGTATTATTTAACAAAAAAAGTAGTTTCATTATGAAAAAAGTCCATTTTGAGGAAAGTTTTGCTATACTTTTTTTTAATTTATATTGTATTTGTGGTAATTAAATATAATTTTGAGTAATGACTCTCCGACTGAAATTTCTTCATTTGACTAGTGATATCATCTCAAGTTGTGCCCCAGATATAACAGCATTTTTCCTGTTATAGAAGATAGGATAGAAATGTGTACTGTGAATTAATTTATTGAAAAAAGTAAATTGTGGAATATGTTGAGTTGTAACTCTTTTGTATATAAGGTGCAATATGTATCAGCGATGCCTACACATTGTGGTTTGTTTGATGTTATTTATTTTTTTTATACGTCTAAACGTGCAAGCAAACGAAAATGTGTATGCATCACCGACAAACAAACCAAGGGAAATATAATTGTATGCAAGTTTTTAATACTTATGCGGATTGCATTTAAAAATTTCTTTCAATTAAATTAATAATAATTATAATGATCTGTTCAGGACACGGATGGAGGGTGCCAAAGTTTCGGCATAGCTGAAGTTAATACTTTTACATATTTTATTGAATGCTAACTGATATAACTGCCTATGAGAAAAATGTGGAATTTCCAAATTAAATCCGGCAACACTTGAATTCGATTTTTGATTTTGAAGATTTTTGCTTTTGACGGTTTTTGTATTTCACAATTTTTGGTTTTGTCGATCTTTTTAAATTAGCGATGTGGCCCATATTTTCCTCGACTACTCACATTGGTAATTAATGTACTTGTCAAAAGTTTCCCGACTGTCATTTTCATAGTACTTCATATGTTTTTGTATAGCAGATGCCATGGCCACTAAGCCAATTTCACCCATTTTTTATCTGACTACTAACATTAATATCTAATGGACTCGTAGAAAGTGTCAAGGGTTTCCTTTTTAATCTGTTTCGGCGGTATCATGGCCACTGCAGAGATTATGCCGTTTTTTTTTTTTTTCTAAGAATCACTTGAATAACCTATGGGCGGAAAGTTCGGAGGCTCCCACTACTACTGTATATCAGATATATGACATTTTTCTTTTATAGTGAACCGAACACACCCATTTTTTGTCCAATTACTAATAGTAATAATAGATGTCCCAGAAGTATATGATATTGAATAAATACTTTGTATGGGAGGTGCCGCGTCCTATTAATAATAGGTAATCTCGCACAAATTTTAAAATTCATTTTTTATGGGAGGCAGGCGCCCACTGAAAACACCAAAAAAAACATATATCATATAGCTTCTACCAGATACACACAAAGACTCTGTAAAAATTTCAGAAAGATCAATGCTCTGAATTTCAGTGACCACGTTTCGGCAGATACGATGGATTTCTGGGCCTTGATGACTATATATGAGTAAGTCTACGAATTATATCCTTGTTTCATAAATCTATGAACTCACAAAACCAACGGTATTTATGCAACGATCTTTTGGTGTTAATTTTCAAAAATTTTTTATGGATCACATTTAATTTATTTCTCATTTCTGGCTGCTGTCGACTTTGTGCTATTGATGATAATTATTATTTGTAATACGAGTTATTGGGAATGTACTTATTCTTGTGGTAGGCGAAGTTGATAGCTGTGATTTTTATTTTATTTTTTTTTTTTTATTACTGTATATTAATTTGAAGTTATTCATATACGTAAATATTTACCTACTTTGAGATAACCAAATGAATTTTAATAAAATAAAACAAATAAATAAATAATCTAACCTATAAAAACAAAGGTTTTATTAAAACTCTTTCCTTCTTTTTCCTTTTTTATGTATTTATTTATTTCATGCCAGCTGTAAGCCCATTGGGCCAAATAGCAGCAGATAAAACTTAATATAAGACAACAAGTTTACAAATGAATTTATCTATATATATAAAATTCATTTTCTGTTTGTTTGTTTGTTTGTTTGTTTGTTTGTTTGACCGCTATACAAATTTTTATTTTTCAACGGATTTTCCTGAAATTTTTTACACACGATCTATATACCCCAGGAAAGGTCGCCGTATACTTTTTACCGGCCACGCCTACTTTTACGCCCACTTTTTATGTAAAATTCATTTTCTGTTTTATTCATATTTGTTCACTACACAAATTTTTATTTTTTAACAGATTTCTCTGAAATTCGGTAAACACGATCCCTGTATTCCAGCTAAGGTCACCATATACTTTTATCGACCACGCCTACTTTTACGCCCACTTTTCGCTGAAATTTGGTACACACGATCTCTGTACTCCAGAGAGGTCGCCATATGATTCTTGCCGGCCACGCCTACTTCTACGCCCACTTTTTATACAAAATTAATTTTCTGTTTTTTGGTATATTTGTGCACTATAGAAATTTTTATTTGTTAACAGATTTCTCTGAAATTCGGTAAACACGATCCCTGTACTCCAGCTAAGGTCACCATATACTTTTTATCGACCACGCCTACTTCTACGCTTACTTTTTATATACAATTCATTTTCTGTATTTTGGTATATTTGTTCGCTATACAAATTTTTATTTTTCAACCGATTTCTCTGAAATTTGGTACACACGATCTCTCTGCTCCAGGGAAGGTCGAAATATTCTTCGTACCGTTCACGCCTACTGTTACGCCCACTTTTTGTATACAATTCATATTCTGTTTTTTGGTACATTTGTTCTCTACACAATTTTTTTTTAAACGCATTTCTCTGAAATTTGCTACACACGATCTCTGTACTCCAGAGAGGTCGCCATATGATTCTTGTCGGCCACGCCTACTTCTACGCCCACTTTTTATACAAAATTAATTTTCTGTTTTTGGTATATTTGTGCACTATAGAAATTTTTATTTTTCAAGGGATGTCTAAAATTTGGTCACACGATCTCTATACTATAGGGAAGGTCACCATATGCTTCTTACAGGCCACGCCTACTTTGCGCCAACTTCTATGTATATAAAACTTATTTTATACTTTTATTCGTTTCTTTATTTGATTGCTATACAAACTTTTATTTTTCAATGGCTTTCTCCGAAATTGAGTACATATTCCAGGGAAGGTCGTCATATGATTTTTACCGACCACGCCTACTTTAGCGCCCAAGTTTCATATAAAATTCATATTTTGTTGTGTGGTATATTTCTTCCCTATACAAATTTGTACTTTTCAACGGATTTCTTTGAAATTTGGTTTACAGGGAAATAACTACACGGTGAACAAATTTCCCAAACTTAAAAAAAGGTACCCACAAGAAATGAACAAATTCGCCATTTTTAATCGAAATAAAAATTGAACTTACTCCCCAAATTCATTCTTAAATTTTTACATATTTTTATTTAATGAATTTTGTTAAATATTTATTTTAGTAAACGTTTGCATACTGCTCTCAATATATGTCCTACAATAAATGCATTTAGAATGAGTATTATTTTCAATAGCATCATTTCGTTGCGCGGAAGCTATGTGCACGGGGAATACAGCTTAGCTAGAATATCGGAATGATCTGAAAAATATATTTTGACAATTAAAATAAGTTGGCATAAGTTGGACTCGGACGCGACGGATGCGAACGCGACGCGCTCTTGGAACACAGCTCAGCTAAAATATCGCAATGCTCTAAAAAAATATGTTTTAGGAATTAAAATAAGTTAACGAGAACAAAGCGGCAGCACGGGTAGTAGCTGCGAGGAAGCGGCGCGAGGCGCGCGGACTCGGACGCGACGGATGCCGACGCGACGCGCTCTCGGAACACAGCTCAGCTAAAATATCGCAATGCTCTAAAAAATATGTTTTAGGAATCAAAATAAGTTAACGAGAACTAAGCGGCAGCACGGGTAGTAGCTGCGAGGAAGCGGCGCGAGGCGCGCGAACGCGACGCGGCGCGCGACCGTGTACTCGGACGCGACGCGCTCTCGGAACGCAGCTCAGCTAAAATATCGCAATGCTTTAAAAAATATGTTTTAGGAATTAAAATAAGTTAACGAGAACTAAGCGGCAGCACGGGTAGTAGCTGCGAGGAAGCGGCGCAAGGCGCGCGGCCGCGGACGCGATGGATGCGTACGCGAAGCGCTCGCGGAACACAGCTCAGCTAAAATATTGAAATGATCTGAAAAATATATTTTGGCGATTAAAATAAGTTGACAACAACTGCGCGGCAGCACGCGTGTGGCTGCCAAACGCGCGGAAGCGGACGCGACTCGCTCGCGGAACACAGCTTAGTGAAATGTGTGATAAAATTTTATCTACGTATGTGAAATAATTACCTGTTGATCAAAAGAGGCCACATATATACTATAAGCAGTTGCTTAAAAAGAAACCTTGCGACACAATATTAAACGTCGCATTAGTCTTTCATTTCTGAAACTTGAATTTGATGTCTCTGCTCAATGATGATCACTTATTGAATGAAGTAATTCAATTTTTAAAAGTTCCGATTCCTTTAATTTGCGAACCATTCCGTTATATTTGATGTTTATCAATAAACTGAAAAAAAACTTAAAGCGGTTTCGCCGCTTATTTTTGAAGCATTTTGCTGCAGCATCTTATAAAAAACTTCTAAATTAAAAATCAAAAAATTTTTAATTGAAATAAAAAATGAATTTACTGCCCATACAAATTTTTGGGGAGAAGTTCATTTTATTGGGGAATTTTTTAATTGGGGACTAAGTACTCAGCGTCTGGTAAGCATAGTGAACCATTTTTCAAGTCAAAGGCCTTTTTATTCCGGGCAAGACCGGGTAAAAACAGCTAGTTATTTATATAATAATTCATATAACATACATATTTACTTGAAGAATAAGTTCCCCTTAAATACTCTTCATACAACAACAATGCGATAAAAACAACAATTGATCTGCAGCAATAATAAATAATAATTTAAAGATTTGTCTTAAATATACTTTCAAAATGTATCACGGTTCCACAAAATTTTCTTAACCGCAAATGACCTGTCCATAATAAGTGTTGAAATCCCTGGGTAAATTTAAGAATTTGATCCGTCAGAATTGCCAAAAAAAACAAATTTATCTGCTAGATATGCAGGGCAATGAAATTTAATGGTTTTATAAAACAAAAAAATCTGACGGGAGCTAATAAAATCTTCAAAATCATATCCCAGCAGCTGCAAGCGAAGTCCAGATCCTATTTTTAGGCAAAAATGTACCTTTTTAACCTATCAAAACATAATTTAAATGTATTTAAGTTATCCCGTGAAGTGGACATATACATCGCTCTAACACATAAAAATTATGGAATGCATAATGCGACTCCAACTTATTTTTAACCGAAAGAGTAAGATGCGCCTATTCATGCTATACAATTTACGCAATGTTCAAGATACTTTGGACACAACTGAGTTAATATGACAATCAAAATTCAACTTGTTATCAATGTAGAAGCCAAGTGACTTGTACACATTAACCAATTCAATCCTTTCTCGATTTAAGAAAACATCTAGATGACAGTCTGAGTTACCAGAAAACACCATCATTTAACATTTAGTGGGATTAAGATCCAAAAAATTTTCTTTAGACGAAACAAAAACTCTGCGCAACTCTAAGTAAATTTGCCTTTCGAATATTTCAGAGTTACAATATACTGAACATCCTAATAACCGAACATCATCTGCGTAAGTGTAACACTTGAAAAAAGAAAAGTTATGAAATGTGTCGTTAATGTAGAATAAAAAAAGCAGTGGACCTTTCCTTATTCATGACTTTGCGTGTCTATTTTAAAATTAATCTTTAGTCACAACCAACTTTCAGATTTACTGGATGACTGGAAATGGATTTAAATCACTCCGTGACCGTGCGTGACCAAGCGTAACTGTATGTGACTGAGTCAAAGTTAATCATGCGTGACTGTGCGCGACTACCCCAAAATTAATCTGTGGTCAGAACAAGATTATGGGCCCAGTTTCAGATTAATTGAATAAGGGGGAATGGGGTTACCCCACGACAGACAGACAGAGAGTATGAGTTAAAAGAAAGAGTTTAAAAAGTAATAAAACCATTTTTGGTTTGAGAACGCTAAACCTGTTGGAGTTTTAACTATACTGGCCTAGTACTTTCATCCTGACTAGGAGTATCTCACCCCCAAATAACAACGTGTAATGTGTTTGATAGGTCGAAGTTACCATACTGTCAGTACGGTAACCTAAATGATAACCTTGAACCATTTATGTGTAACAATATCC
The DNA here is from genome assembly GCA_963682025.1 of Cordilura impudica. NCBI lineage: Eukaryota > Metazoa > Arthropoda > Insecta > Diptera > Scathophagidae > Cordilura > Cordilura impudica. The sequence continues at coordinate 155,704,621 of OY821517.1, forward strand.
ACACACACCAATTTGAAACATATGAAATGCACCGCTTGAATTTCCATAAATGGATTATAGTTTAGTTTGTCCGTAATTATGCATAATTATACTTTAGATACTAAGTTAGAGTAGCTTTAGTTTTATTAGTGACAAAATAATAAACAAACGTGATGATGAACATTCGCACAAGCGGCTGTTCTAAACGCTATTATAAAATACTTTTAATCTAATTACAAACTTCCAAAGTATTCCACAGAGTAATCTGTTATAATATCTGTTAATACATTTTATATAATTTAATTATATCACCAATATTTATGATTAAAAAACGTTTAACTTGATTTAATAATGCTGGCTCGATTTGACTATTAACTATTTAAATGATGTACAAAGATGTCGATTGATGACCGGAACTAATTTTGTTGTTAATTTCTTTTTTTTATCTTTATTTTTATTGTTATTATTTATACAATGGAATTTGTTTTTTTTTATTAATTCAATGGAATACATCCTTACAGACCTGTATAAATGATATAATTTCATATGTGCATGTATTGGATAAAAATTGAATAGATTTACAAACAAAAACGAATAGTTAGGAATTTAAGAAATTAATGATATTCTGTTCAATTACATCAGCGTTCAACGAAAAATCAATTAATTGATAAAGACTATTATAATTCTTCTAAAAGGATCAGCTAGAGCATAGTTGGTTTTAAAAGATTTAACAAATAGTGGCTTGAATTGGCGTGATACTCGTTGAGGAACACTAAAACTTTTATTGTTGACCATTAATTAGGTTGATCATAAATGTAACTTTTACCATAGTCCTACGGCTTTCCAAAGTAGGTAATTTTATTAATTTTAGCCTATCAACGTATATTGGGATTTCCAGTTAAGCCACGTAAGCAAAACAGAAGAAATTGTTTTTGTACAGCCTCTCCTCGTTGAATATGAATGCTATAGTAGGGACCCCAGACTGTTGAGCCATATTCTAAACAAGGTATATATGGTATAACGAAAAAGAAAATATTAGACATTTTCTCTAAAATAAGTGGTAAATTGTCTTCAGGGATAGATAAGGTACCAAATATAATTTTAAAAAATTTACCAGATATAATGATTTTTGAGTATTGTAATATATTTAACAATATGTTAAATAACTCATATTTTCCCAAAATCTGGAAAATCGCTAAAGTTGTTCTATTACCCAACAAAGATAAAGATATAAGTAATCCGAAAAATCTTAGGGGTATAAGTTTACTCCCCAATATTAGTAAAATTTTCGAAATGTGCATAAATAATAATATAAATAAATTTTGTAACAACAACAACCTGATTAGTGAAAAACAATTTGGATTTAAACACAAGCACTCGACTATAAATGCCATACATTTACTCACATCGAATATAAATTGGAACTGGAATAAAACAATTATGTACAGGAGCTTGCGTAATAGACATGGAAAAAGCTTTTGATAACATTTGGATAGCTGGTTTGATATACAAATTAATTGATTATAAATTTCCATTACATTTAATAATACTCATATATACATAATATAATAAGTGATAAAACCTTTATGGTGTTTCACGGGAAATATAAAAGCAGAAAAATTTTTAAAATCTTTAATGGGTTACAACAGGGTACTGTCAATTCACCTATACTTTTCAATATATTCATTTTAGACCTACTTAGCAAAATTGAAAATATTATAGCTTTTGGAGATGATATTATAATATATCATGCTGACTGCAAAATTGATAAAATTAATAAAAACTTACAACCTGTTCAATATCGTGGAACAATTTGCCTTGGATTGGAATATGAAAATAAATATAGAAAAATGTGAAACAATATTATTTAGACCAACAGTAGATAAGTGCAACAGTAACATTAAAAAAGCTGGAAATCATTTGGAATTAAGTCCAACATAAATAATTTTAATATACCAAACAAAGAAATTGTCAAATATCTAGGCATATATTTAGATAAATTTTTATATTTTAACAACCACATCAAAGAGGTACTTATCCAAGCATGGAACGCATTATTCTTATATAAAGCATTAATTTTTTCAAGATATATTAAATCAAGAGTAAAGATTATTATGTATCAGTCTCTTATTAGACCAGTTCTAACATATGGATGTCCTATTTGGTTTAATATTTCACCATCTTATATGGAAAAAATTCGGGTATTCGAAAGAAAATGTTTAAGGTCTTACACTTCGTTGTTTAGATCTCCAGAAAGTAATTTTTTAAAATATATGTCGAATAAAAACTTATATAATGAATCAGGTATAATAAGAATTGATAATTATATAATTAATTTAATAAGATATAATATTTTGAGATGCACAGCATATACAGAAAATAATTTAATAATGGCTCCGTACTTTTCAAATGAAGAATATATATCTGAAACATTACCAAAAGGGTTCGTCCCACCGGAGGCCTTTTTATATCTAGATAAAATAAATTTAATGCAAAATTAAAATGGCATTCCAGTCTTGTATCATCATTTTAGACGGACAAATATTAAAGCAGTCAATTGCAATAGTACAACACTGAATACTTTTAGATATGATGAAAGTATTGCTAATAAGGAACTTTGCAATTTGCAAAGATCTAAAACCAAATTCTGGTGGTTACATCAGTAAAAATTTTGCAATTCCTCGTCTTTTTAACCTTTAGACTTTAGTTTTTATTTTTTTGCTAACATAATGTAATGCAATGTTTTTTCAATATTTTCATTACAAATTAAAAAATTAAATATATCTTCTTCATTTGAAGTACATAAAATATTTATTTTTTGTAAAACCAAACTTATTATCATATTAATAATACCAGAGAGCCCGTATAAGGGACTTTGTATATATGTAAGTATATAAAACTATTATTGAGAACTAGTGTTTACTATAGTTTAAGTTTTGCTTCAATATTGTGAATAAATAAACGATTTAAAAAAAAAAAAAAAAAAACAAGGTATATATGGATCAATAAATTCTTATGGTTATGTAAGGATTAATAAATTCTTTTGCCACTGTATACATCTAGCTTTATTAACTGCCATGAGAACAAAATCGGCCCAAAATGGTTGACCTGAGGAATACCAGAATTCACACTAACATATTTAGACATCATATTATTATATATTGCACGTTATACACTTATTCTAAAACGAATATATTAGTATGACAGTTATGGAAAAGAATGTGTTGTGTTCCTAAATAGAGGACTACAATAAAAATTCTTACTATATAAATAAAGTTTTCTGATAAGAAATAAGAAAATTATAATGGATCTATGCCATGCGCATAGACAAATTTTTTCTTAGTTCCAATTAACTGGATATAGAAAATAAGTGTAAACCAAACTTGAGTGGCATTATTATTTTTTTTTTTTACCTTCCGATATTAGAAAGTTCACACCGGATGTTATGTTTACATGCGGACTAGGTCGAAAAATGGTATGATTCAGATCCAATTTGGTAAAACCGTTTATTTTTTGTAGAAATACATTTTTGTTTTTTTTTGTAAGAATTAACTCAAGAATCGGATGCAACTTTTTATGGAGGCTATGACCAAGAATTATCCGACAGAGTTATAATTGAACAACTAATGTATATACAAACACAAACAAAAAAAATTTGCCTGAGATTTATATGACAACTTGGATTTTATAGCCATTTAAACCGATCTCAAAAGATCTGTAAGAGAACCAGATCCATACATTCATTTATGCGACGTTTAATTTTAAGGACAGACATATGAAGGGATGGATTTTTGATAATTTCAAATATCAAAATTAAAGCTCTCCTGAATTTATTGCCGTTTTGCCTGATGTTCAACATATTGTGCGTGTCTAGGATCCTTTCTACTGGGTTTATTGCGTTTGAGTTAGATATTAAGATGAATAATCACAAATTTAAATGTTATGATCAGGGCCTACGTTAAGCTCGAGTACTCGAGCTACACAAGTAGCAAATGAGGTACTTCAGCTTAACGAGTAGGTCGAGTAGTAAAAATTAACATTTTTATACCCTATACCATTATGTGTTTGGGTATAATGACTTTGTGCTGCTATTTGTAACAACCAAAAATATTCGTCCTAGACCCATCTTTAATTATACCGATCGACTCAGAATCACTTTTTGAGTCGAATTAGCCATGTCCGTCCGTCCGTTGTGTGTCCATGTAAACATTGTAATCAAACTACAGGTCGCAAATAAGAATATATTCTGATGGTAGATACGCTTTCGTCGGCCATGGGATGAACGCTGTTGAAATTGGTGAGAATCGGTCCATGTTCAGACCTAGCCCCCTTACAAATGACCCCTATGAAATCGACATAAATTGCCATAAGATCTAAATTGTCATATAGATCTTACTGAAATTGGGTTTATATGCGTTTATTACATCCATTAATGAGTAATTTAAAAATGATGCCTATGGGACAATTCTTAGTCATAGGTCATATAAAGCTGCTTCCCGATCTTCACCTAAATCTATCAAAAAACAAAAATATTGCACTGATTCTTCTCAAATTTTGTTTTTATATATTTTTGCAAAATACAAGAGACTTTACCAAACATGGCCAGGATCGGTCCATTTTTGTGCCTAGTCCCCATACAGATATACCATCCGATATGAACTTTTTCATATCTGCAGCCAAAAAAAATAATAAAAATCCCACTCAAATTTGGTTTATGCTTATTTTCTTTATCCAGTTAGTTGGATCTAAGAGATAGGATCTTTAAACGCATGGTGTAGGGTATCGTATAGGGTATCGTATAGACCGACTATAATTTTCTTACTTTTTTTTTGTTTGAAACCATGTAAAAAGATAGATGCAAGTATTTAGTAAAACAAATGAATACTTTTTGGAAACGTACAAGTGCCAAGAATGTCATCTTTAAATTTCAATTGAATCGGAGTAACTTGCTAGCGTGAGTAAACTACTACTCGAAAAAGTTCGACGCCTTTCCATGCAAAAAAAAATCCCAAAATACATGGTATGGTTTTATATATTTTGAAGTCAGTTATACTGTTAGATTATCCCCCTGAATTATTAAAACATTCTGATAAAAACTGTGGAGTAGGCTAAATACTTCTCGAAAAAGATTATCCGCTTTCCACTCAAATGAATGAAAATATGATATTCTTTTATGTTTGATGCCTATTTACAAAAATGTTTTCCAGAACCCTTGAAAAAAGCTCTGAGTATTTTAATCTGTATATATGTAGAGAATATGTTTTCAAAATTTCAAACCATGGCGACAAAAATGTTGGCGTGTGGGAACAACTACTCGAAAAAGATCGGAAATTTTGCAATAAGTGTAAAAAAATAAAAAAAAATTTTTTTTAATTGTTTCACTGTCTGTAATTGCCTATATTCATAGATTACTCATTAACAATTTTAAACCATTCCGACCAAAACTGGGCGTCGGTATAGCACTACTCGAATGATATTGGTCACTTTCTATACAAATGTGTGAAGATTGATGATATTTTCCGGAAAATTTTCCACAATAACGTAACAAAAAATTATATTCGTTAGAGCTGTGTCTATAGAGAAAACAATTGCTTCAAGTTTCAAAGCATTGCGCCAATAAACAGAAAATAAAAAAAAAAATTAAAAAATATTTTTTAATTGCCCTTATTCACAGATGACTCATACAAAAAAAACATAAGTCATTTCGATTAAAATTGTGCTCTGAGCGAACAACTGCTCGAAAAAAGATCAGCCACTTTCTACACAAAACTGGAATAATCGCGTATGTCCATTTTTGTCAGTTTTGAGTTAACGATGCCACATATATTAATTTTTAACGCTCTTTACATGTGTTAAATTCAAAAAAAAAACATTGACCATTTCTGAGCTTTGTTTTAAATAACAACGTAACTTATATGTTTATTAAATTAATTTGCAGCACTATCGACGTATGTCAACCTACGTGTGATCGCTGACAAATTATTTTTCCAGAAAACGACACATAGCGACATACGTTGTTATTAATGAAAAAAAAATGCAAAATAATTTTAAATTATTTTTCAGTTTATAACTACTTATAAAAATTTGTGTGTTTATTTCTTTTATTTTTTGTCACTATTATTCTTGATACGTTGTTATATTCTCATCCTCAAGTCCATTTAACTTTTTGTTGACGAACAAAAAAATCCATTTTCATGCAACAACAACTTATGTCTACATGGGTGGTTGCATTGGTAGTTTTCTTATCTGCACACACTTTAATGTTATTTACATATTGTTTTTTCGTCCTTTTCTAGGATCCATTCCTCTGAAGATTTTTGACTCAAAATTTTATATAAAGTATTTATTGCCCATATCTACAGGACTGTTAAAGAAAAAGCTCTAAAAACTTTATATCGAGCCCATAATTTCAAATAAAAAGTTTTTTGGCTCCCCTGAACATTTTGATTTTATGAGATACGCGGTTATTCTAGAAAACCACATATAATGTGTGAAAATTTGCTCTGTTTAAAGTTTGATGTAACTTTGTTCCATGTGTGCCTCAAATAATTTTTGTAAATCGATCTCAAACATGCATGAAGTACATTTTTTCATATAGTTGTATGGAAATTCACTAATAGTTTTCGAATAGTAGATTGCCAATAGCACAGTATTAATCTGAATGGCTTAAAAATTTAAAAGAGTCATCTAAGGATATAGTCAGATGCAATTATTGAAAAGAAAACATATAACTTTTTTTAATTTTTGTTTTTTCATTACTGATCTTTTTCGAGTAGTAGTTCGCCCACCCCACACCTTTCATCCGAGTGCTCCAATATTTTAAGGAAATAATCTGTTGATATATAGGACTACAATATATATTAACTTTTACCATATATCTTTGGAAAATAGCTTTCAAAGTTATGTCAAACTTCCTTGGAGTGAATGTTTTCATACATTTGTATGGATAGTAGACGAACTTATTCGACAATTATTGTCGGAAACATTTGAAATTTAAAAAAAATACTCTCCTTACATTTTCAATTCTAAAAAATATAACTTCTGGCCAAGTCATTATAAAAAATTTTCTGCAAAATTATTTCAAACAAGAAATAAGAGCAAATTTTCACACTTTTCTATGGCAAGAGTCTGATTTTTTCGAGTAGTAATTCTTGGCCAGATTACCTTAAAATTTGGTGCGCGTAATGAACATATATATATATTTCTTTGGGCTCGGGTAGCTCGCTAACTACTCGAGCAGCTCGAATAGCTCTTGTTATGGGGAGCTCTGATTATGACAATACATTTACAAAATATATATTTCCTTTGAAATCCTTTTCTATTTTACTAATAGGGCACCATTTCACGTTCAGTTTATATTGTGATCACAGAATGGCCTCCTATTCTGAAATCCATTAAAATAGATCGAAATCCATCAATATGTCATGCTATATGTTCAATATATAGATATATTGTTATATTTGGATTTAGTTAATACATATCGAACGTGTAAATAGTGGAAATATTTCGAATTTGTACGTATGAAGAATATTTTTCATCCAATATCGCTTATACGTTCGATTGTAGTTCGATGCAATAGCAGTTCATTTATTTCAGCGTCTTATTGTAGAATATTTAAAAAATCAAAAAAATTACACGTTAGACTATAAATATTAGAAACTAAGTAAGAATGAAGATTAATTCATTTAAATGTCCCTTAAACGATTTTCTTCTTTTATAGTCTAGACTAGACGGGTTTTTTGGTTTATAGAAATAAAATCTGATGCAATTAAAATTTATGAGTTTTAAAATTTTAGAGATTAAAAATATCTAAATTCCAAGAACTCTGATCGAAAGTCTAACAATATAAGATTAAGGATGTGGCCAGCTTTTAGCAGCACATGTTGTTTATATAATTTTAAAGAATGTTTTTCCATTGTAATTAGTAATTTTAAAAGACGGTAATATGTTTACACTCGTATGGTGTAGTCTTGCCAAAAATATTTTTTATGAAAATTATAGAGCTAATGTTGAGCTATTACTAGAATACAATAAGGAGATAGATTGTTTAATAAAATACCAAAAGTGTGAGATATTTTAATAACCCACTGTTTATAGCAAATATTTTATATAGTTAATTCTATTCGTACTGGTTTGTTAACTTTAATATGATTAATATGATATTTTATTACTTATTAACAATTTCCGCCCACAAAATATCAAAGTTTTATAGTTTTAATAGAAAAGCTTTTCGGAAAGCGATTGGTCTGTTTATTTGGCCAACGCTACTTTAGCTCCATAAGATGCCAGTACATACCATAAGGAAGTCAATTCTAAAACCAAAATTTTATTTTGTTCACAATGATAATAAATGCAGAAGAAAACTGTATGTCTCTGTTAGACAACACCATCAAATTAATGAAAAGAAATGGCGTCTTTATACTTGCGATATTAAATAAGCATATGTTTATAAACGGCATTTAGTTCTTTACGATTAAATTAAGTAAATAATCATTGAGGTAGAAATTAAACAAGGCTCAAAATCAAATGTTTTCTCTATAAATAGAGCAGAATATATTGGCACATTTGTTTCAAAAATTGATCTTTATCCTGTGAAACCAGTGCAGTGTGGACCCAAGCAAAGAGTTATATTATTGAACCTTCTCCAATATAACAAACCAAAATATAAACAACTTTGTATACGTATGCGCATTGTATACTACAATACAACGGTGTGCTTCCATGTTTTATTGTAAAAAATTTTTATTTTCGATCTCTAATGTCAAAATATGATCGATGCTAGAGGCGTTGGGAAATACGGGCACGGATCCAAATATAATCCTATAGACGAGCAACATGACGAAGAACAGCGGGATATACTCAAAAATATGCAATGGCGGAATGACGAAGATGCTGACGAGGAACCTTGTGATAAATAAAATCTTCCAATCTTTCGACAGAACGGGCAACAAGGTGGTCGCCTATGCTGATAAAGTTCTGCGTATTGTGATAAATAAAATCTCCCAATCTTTCGACAGAACGGGCACCAAGGTGGTCGCCTATGCTGATGAAGTTCTGCGTCTGGTAGGAAGTAGATTCCCATCAACGATCAGTGTACTCATGGAGTCGGCATTAGGTAAAGTTATGAAATGAGCAAGGGAAAATGTACTGGGGGCTTTCCCCTCTAAAGCCGAGTGGTTCTCTTTACTGGAGAGACAAAGATATGACTTTAATGCTCCAAGTTTGGACGGGAAGGCTCTGGTACTCTCAAGAGAGACAAGATATTTGGGTGTTATTCTGGACTCTAAACTCATTTGGTCGAGTAACGTAGAGAAAAGATTAATAAGGCGTTATGTGCCCTCTACACCTATAGGAGGACTTTTGGTAGAAGAAGAGATCTTAAACAGCAAATCATCCACTGGTTGTATTGTGCGATAGTTATACCTATTATGACGTATGGTAATTTGGAGTGATGGAAGGCCATGGACGTAGGGGCAAAACTTTCTAGACTCGTGGAGGCACAGAGATTAGCCAGTCGGGGCTCCACCAGAGCCATTGGATCGACGACATCACCGACAGGACTGGAGGTAATGCTGAATATAATGAGTATTGATATTTTCATCAAGAGCATGGCAGCGAAAGTAGCTCTTCATTTAAGGGAGTCGTATAAGCTGGAAAAAAAGCGCATTGAGACACAACACAATCTCGCGCACAGTGGTTGGGATACAAATTGATCGGTAAATCGATTATATGTCACCGGTGATGAACTTTGGAGGTAAATTTACGATCAAAATACAGCCCAGGGAAGACTGGGCCGCAGACTCTGTCATAGACTATGCTGCAATTTCAGTGTATACCAACGGTTCTGAACAATTGACCTCAACAAGTTTATTTTCTTTCGAACATCGCCGACAGCAGAAGTGGGCAACACACTCTCGCTTTCACCATCTCGTGCCATTATCCCTTTCAGACCTGAGTACTTAAACGATTGTATTCATTGTTAAACCATCAATATAAAAATTATTTTTAGCCAAGTCGACTTTCTTTTTTTAATTTTCTTTTGTGTAAAGAACACGCAAGAGAACTCACAATCACTGAATACCGGTAAAAAAAAACAGAAAAAATTAATGTATTTATATTTTAAGCACCTTAAACCAGATCTCACAATCGATACAGCGAGCTCTGAAATGTTTTTCTTTTTTATTGGATTCATTTTTTGCTTTGAATATTTTACTTAATTTGTTGCATTTTCCTTTATTCCTTCACTTTTTCTTAAGTATCGCGAATTGATATCACGAAGTGATAGCCCCCAAATAGCGTGGCAAAAATTAAAAATTTGATAGAAGCATTCAATAAAATCAATGAATGTGTAGGATAGAGGATTTTCCACAGATTAAAAATCAATAAACGGTTTTAAACTGGGTTTTAAACTAATATAGCTCCGCAAAGTTTCGCTTTAGAAACAGCCGTAAAAGTTTTTTAAAAATATCCTTTTTAAATCAAATTGTAGGCAAATTAGTTAACCGTCGTTTAAGAGATAAAAGATAAAATAAAAATTATGTTATTTGGTCATTCGTAATTTCTACAGTCTCAGTTTTTCAAATCATAATATATAACAAGTAAGAAAATTATAGTCGGTCTAGACCGACTATACGATACCCTATACCATGCGTTTAGAGACCCTATCTCTTAGGCCGAACTAACTGGACATAGAAAATAAGCAAAAACCAAATTTGAGTGGGATTTTTATTAATTTTTTTGGCTGCAGATATGAAAAAGTTCATATAGGATGATATATCTATATAGGGACTTGGTCCAAAAATGGACCGATCCTGATCATGTTTGGTAAAGTCTCTTGTATTTTGCAAAAATATATACAAACAAAATTTGAGAAGAATCAGTGCATATGGGGTCAAAGGGATCATTTTTGGACTACTCATTAATGGATGTAATGAACGCATACAAACCCAATTTGAATAAGATCTATAAGACAATTAGGATCTTATGGCAATTTATGTCGATTTCATATGGATAATTTGTATGGGGGCTAGGTCTGAACATGGACCGATTCTCACCAATTTCAATAGCGTTCATCCCATGGCTGGTAAAAGCTTATGTATCAAATTTCATCAAAATACATTCATATTTGCGACCTGCAGTTTGATTAAAATCTTTACATGGACACACAGACGGACGGACGGACGGACGGACGGACATTGTTAAATCAACTCAGAAAGTGATTCTGATTCGATCGGTATAATTAAAGATGGGTCTAGGTCAAATATTTTTGGTTGTTACAAACAGCAGCACAAAGTCATTATACCCAAACCACATAGTGGTATAGGGTATAAAAACGTTGGTGCGTATGTTGGTACTCTAATAACTGTTGAACCACTAATGCTAGCGACTTCTTATTCATACCATATGTTCCTTTGGTTTTTTTTCAGTCATATTCATAATATTATTAAATCGTGCTTTACTTTTGCCCGACACTCGGTATTAAAATTTAGATGCAATATAAAATCCAGATGTTTTCTTCGGGCCAGCAACGCGGACCGGACTCAGCTAGTATACTATATTTTGGTAGTTTTTTTTTACTTTGATATAATAGAACTAAAAATGTTTAAATATGTTTACTCGGATATTACCTAAAATGGTTCACTAATACAATACTCTAACTAGTTAAAGTAAACTTATTGGCTGCATATACTTGCCAGTCTGTACGCAACAACCATAAAGTTGTAAGAACATCTTGACATACATTGGATATATGGGTAGACGTATTTCTGACATAACTCAGTGAAAAATGAATCGTTTATAAAGTTATATGGCTTATTTTAAAGGCTACAAAATACAAAATATTATTAAATTCTTGCAGATTTTTTTATTATTTTTCACAATTTTTTTTATTTTTTTTTTTTGAGCTTGAAAACAGAAATTTTACCTTTTTTCATATTTTATTTTGATGGGATGGCGAAGTGTTTTTAAGAAGATTGTTAATGTTTTGAAATTTTATGTATTAGCAATAATAAAAGCTACAAATTCTAGAAGGCAGTAATCATCAAAAATTTGTTAATGAATTCAGCACAAAAACAAACCGCTTGCGCTACCTGAATTATCTTTAAGCAGCACAAAGTTTTCAGTGTTCAAATTCTGTTAATGAATTCAATATAATAAGGAATTCACACTCAAAATTGGAATCAATAAGAGACCACAGAATATTTGGGTAAAAAGTAAAAAGAGTGAAGTGCAATAATGTCTTCACAAAATTTTAAATTGTTTACTTATTTAGAAGCTCGGAAGATGAGAGCAGATTTAGATTGGCTGTTATAAAAGAAGAAAGCGTTTTACCAGAACAGGAAGAAAGAAATCTTCACACCATTTTCATGAATATTAAGACAAAATGGAAAGCTTCCAATCGTACAAAGGAAATCGTCATGAAAGGGCATTTAACCTGGCTTATTGAATTCACAACATTAAAAATCTTGGAAAAAGCCCATACATCTACTGACTGAATCAGAGGAGGACCAGGAAAATCTTTGGAAGAGTATTTGTTGTATACAGAAAAACCGAAGATTCAGGGTAATTCAGAAGCAATATCTACTGCTCATCTGTCGGAAGCGTTATACATTAAGTATGCGGAAGACCAACAAAAGGCAAGATCTGACATTAAAAAAGTAGAAGCGATCGCAAGCCCCGTGCGATTGCACAGGAGAGTATTCCAACGCAAACAAATGCTTTACACACAAGGTGTAGCATAGAAGAAGCCTAAGCGTTGTTTATGGACTTGGGACTCTTCAGATCCACTAATTTCATCTCGAAGGCATGTAAGATCTCGGAAGGGTTTGAAAGAACATGATTATAGCTCCGATATGTTAACTCTATTAGAATCGCCAATGTTAATGACTAATTTAAAGAGAACTAACTAATAAAAAAATTATACTAGTGTTAAAAATATATACTAAATAACTTAACACCTATGTGACCGATGTTTGGTTCTACAGCCCGATTTTGACAAAACGTATATTATTTGAAAGGCATTGCCTTTAGCCGTTTTGCAGATTCACAGATTTTTTAAATTTTTTCCCTTATTTTGAGTAAATTGCATTTAAAGTTGCTACTAACACATACATAAAATTATATAATGGTATGTATTTGTTTATTAAATTTGTTAATGTGTTTGTAATAATTAAATTTGTTAATGTGTTTGTAATAAAAATGAGTTTGTTTTTTTGTGTTGATTTGTGAATTGTCTATAACTGATTAGCATACCTTAAGGGCGTTTATTTAATGAAAAAATAAAATTTCCTAGAATTTGCAGCCGAATTTCGAGGGCTGGAATCTCCTAATGTTTTTTTTTTTTTTTTTAATTTGGCTCTTTTGTAGCATTTTAACCAAATTTTGAAGAAAATTTGCACGGGGCCTAGGTCCAAACGAGGACCGATTTAAAAAATTTTTTATAGATCTCATCACTGGCCTAATAAACCCTTAGAATGCAAATTTCATCGCAAGAGAATAATATTTGGTACATTCAGTAGCATTACAACCAATTTTTATGGAAAATTTGCATGGGAACTAAGTCCAAGCTACACGTTTAATAAATATTGCGATACTGAATCGCGGTCAATATATATTGAACGTTTAGCAGTGCCCTTAGGTTTCTTCTTAAGCTGGTTATTCATCCCAATTTCTTTACAAGGGATGTCCAAAATTCCAGAATTTAACTTGCCGCAATATGTGCAAAAAAAAAAGACAATTTGACAGCTGATAGTATAGGATAACTTAAAAAGCAGCACACATTTTAACAAAATACGTTTTCATTTTTAAACAATATTTCAGAAAAAATTTAATAATTTAGTAGGAATATTGATCTAACCACATCAATTGTGAAGGGAGTATTGAACACTTCAGACATACTGGAACAATTGGTAATCAAATCAAATCCTTAAAATGTCAATATCGAAGCAGTACGTAAAAGTGTTGGTGAAAGTTCAGCCTCAGCAAATTTATGCTGTGATCGATATCGCGACATGACTTCTTTATACCTAAATTGGATGATTGTGATGCGGACGATATGTGGTTTCAACAAAACGGTACCAAATGACATATCCCGTGAAACTATACAATTAACTGTATGGGACAGTTACTTGACTTGTACTCCCTTGTTTCAGTGATCATAATTTGCCTCCTAAATCGTGTGATCTAACATCAATTAATCCGGTAATCAAAGGCAGAATTTAAAACCCGCATCGACGAGATTCAGCCGCATTTATGCAAAGTGGTCATGAAAAATCTGCGTCTGTGCCAGTAATGCCTTAAAGACCGTTTGCTCTAACTCTTATTCCATACACAACCCTATCGTGAGTGTTTTATGAATCTTTAAAATATAACAATGTAAAGAAAAAAAACAGTGTATTCTAATTAATTTAAATATTGCATGATTTTTGGAACACCCTTTTCTTCATACTTTAAAATTTCCCTATTTCATTTCTTTTGTGTTTGCGTCAGTGTCTATTTCTGCTTAAGAGGTTTTTACACTTAATTTGTTAAGTGGGTCAAATAACATTGCACACGCTTATCTACAACACCATGTTTACAGTATATAGTCACATGGTTGCCAATACCTCTACGTCGCACTGTGGGTCCTTTTGACTTTTTTCGTTGCAAAAATCATTACTTTTAAACTAACAAAGATATTTTAGAAATTGGAAATGATTTTGAAAGATGACTTTTCTACCTTTAAAAGTGAGGTCCACAGATCAAAGATCAATATTATTTTTGTGCTAATATTTGATGTTGCAAATACAAAGATAATGTGCTGAAATTTGGAACTTAAAGTGTTTTTGTTTTTCTTCAAATGTTCTTTAAAATACCAAAAAAATATGCCAAGTTTACTTATTTCTGTATTATATTTAAAAAATTTTCAAATTTAATTTAATAACTTCTGTATTATATTTAAAATATTTACAAAAATAGTGCAAAAAAACTATAAAATTTTATTGAAATTGGACCAATTTTGGACCTCTTTTCCCGCTTTTTTTTTTATAAAGAAAACTCCCAAAGTTCTCACAGTACCAAATTTCGCAATGAAATTTTATTAATGAACCACTCAAGGACTCATAATTTCACAATACATATTGTTTAAATCCGAAAGTTTAGAAAAAATACCACTCTAATATAACATGTCAAACTAATATTAAATTTTTTATTAATATTACATACACAGTTTTGAAATATTTTTAATATTAGTATATTAGTGATATAGATATTAAGTAATTTTTTTTATAATTTTTTTTATTAGTTAGTTCTCTTTAAAATAGTCATTAACATTGTCCAATAGACTAAATATATCGGAGCTATAATTATGTTCTTCCAAATCCTTTCGAGATTTTACATGTCTTCGTGATGAAATTAATGGGTCTGAATAGCTTTTCTTTTGGTGTTGCGTTCTTATCAAAACATTCTCCTTCATGCGAAATTGTACACGCTAGTTTTAAAATAAACTCCAAGCACCAAATTCTGACATATAACGGAGAAATTCCATATTCATATTTTTTGCTCATCACTTGAATCATCACAATTTTGAAAGTCTTTCTGTGACTTCTTGCAAATTGCGCACTTCAAAGTTGACGAGGTATCTGTTAATACATTTAAGACTTTGCCATCAATCTTTGGCAAGAAGAAATTCATAATCAATCAAAACAGTTTTTCCATTCTTCATTTCAAGAACAGAAGGCTTTAGCGCAGAAATTTGCTTTTTTATATCGTTTACTGTAGATTTGATTATTTCTAAAGACACAAGCTGGCCTCGCCTCAGCACGGAAATAAAGGTCAATTAGAGCATATATCAGTCATCAATAAAATATTACTAGGCATAAAAATTTCTATATACTTTTTATACCCTATACCACTATGTGGTTTGGGTATAATGACTTTGTGCTGCTGTTTGTAACTACCAAAAATATTTGACCTAGACCCATCTTTAATTATACCGATCGAATCAGAATCACAATCAGATTCGATTTAACGATGTCCGTCCGTCCGTCCGTCCGTCCGTCCGTCCGTCGGTGTGTCCATGTAAAGCTTGTAATCAAACTGCAGGTCGCAAATATGAAACCATATTGATGAAATTTGGTATATAAGCTTTTATCGGCCATAGAATGAACGCTATTGAAATTGATGAGAATCGGTCCATGTTCAGACCTAGCCCCCATACAAATGACCCCTATGAAATCGACTTAAATTGCCATAAGATCCAAATTATCATATAAATCTTAGTCAAATTGGGTTTGTATGTGTTTATTACATCCATTAATCAGTAGTCCAAAAATGATCCCTATGGGACAACTCTTAGTCATAGGCCCCATATAGAGTTGCTTCCCGAACTTCATTTAAATCTATCAAAAAAACAAAAATATTGCACTGATTCTTCTCAAATTTGGTTTGTATATATTTTTGCAAAATCCAAGAGACCTTACCAGACATGGTCAGGATCGGTCCATTTTTGGGCCTAGACCCCATATAGATATAGCATCCGATATGAACTTTTTCATATCTGCAGCCAAAAAAATTAATAAAAATCCCACTCAAATTTGGTTTATGCTTTTTTTTATATGCAATTGGTTGGCCTTGGAGATAGGGTCTCTAAACGCATGGTATAGAGTATCGTATAGTCAGTCTAGACCGACTATAATTTTCTTAATTGTTTTATTTTATTATGTTGAATCCAGTAACCGCTAAAAAGTACTACAGGTAGCGCTAGCGAATTTTCGTTGTTTAAGTTTTCAAGTTCAAGTTTTTTATTATGTTAACTTCATTTTTAAATTATTGCAAAATTCATACATTGTAAATTTTCGGCCTTTAAAAAATAATCCAGGTAGCGCAAGCAAAATTTTTTTTTTATTTCCTATTATATTAAATATATAAACAGAATTTGAATACTGAAAATTTTAGGCTGTTTAAAAATAACTCGGTAGCTCAAGTGTATTTTTTATTGTTCTGAATTCATTAACAAAATTTTGATGATCACTGCCAACCAGAATATGTAGTTTTTATTATTGCCAATACATAAAAATTACAAAGAATAACAATCTTCTTAAAAATATTTCGCCATCATATAAAATCAAAATAAAATATGAAAAAATTAAAATTTCTGTTTTGAAGCACCAAAAAAAAAAAAAAATCATGTGAGTCCGATCGCAGGGGAGATGTGTAAACATCTAGTAATTGAAGATTTTTGTATAGCACTTTCTTAAAATCAAACAGAAAGTGTATCATTTATAGCAATCAGCTGCAGGGGCTCTGTTAATATATAACAATATTTATTATTTTAACCGGTTAATTTTTAATTTTTCGTTTTTTATTTTTTATTTTTAATTTTTCGTTTTTCATTTTTCGTTTTTAATTTTTCATTTTTAATTTTACATTTTTAATTTTTTTTTTTAATTTTTCATTTTATATTTTTTAATTTTAATTTTTCAATTTTTATTTTTCATTTTTTATTTTTCATTTTTAAGTTTTTTCTTCATTTTTCATTTTCCAATTTTTATTTTTCATTTTTTATTTTTCATATTTTATTTTTCAATTTTCATTTTTTATTTTTAATAATTTATTTTTAATTTTTTATATCAAATTTTTTATTTTTCATTTTTTATTTTTCATTTTTCATTTTTTATTTTTCATTTTTCGTTTTTCATTTTTTATTTTTAATTTTCATTTTTAATTTTTAATTTTTCATTCTTAATTTATTTTTAATATTTTTTTTCACTTTTCGGTTTTTATTTTTAATATTTAATTTTTTATTTTTCATTTTTCAATTTTCATTTTTCATTTTTCATTTTTTATTTTTCATTTTTAATTTTTCGTTTTAAATTTTTAATTTTTTATTTTTCATTTTTAATTTTTCGTTTTAAATTTTAAATTTTTTTTTTTAATTTTTCATCTTTCATTTTTTATTTTTCATTTTTTATTTTTCATTTTTAATTTTCAAACAGGTTATCATAATATCATAATTTTTTCACTAATACAATCACATTTTGTCTTACGACTCACATGTTATGCTCACATGTTACACTGTTTTTGAAATTTAGCCCCCTGCGCGCATAGATGTTAACACATCAAAAATTGTGAAAAATAAAATAAACATCTGCAAAAATTAGATAATATTTGGTATTTTATAGCTTTTAATATAAGCCATACAGATTTACACTGAGCTATGGCAAAACACGTCTACCCATCTATCCAGTGTATGTCAAGATGTTTTTACAACTTTATGGTTGTTGCATGCAGACTTGTATTAGTAAAAAAATTTAGGTAATATCTAAATAAATATATTTAAACATTTTTAGTTCTTTTGTATCAAAATAGAAGATACTACCAAAGTATAGTATATTTGAAAAACTGAGACTGTAGAAAAAGTAAACGACCAAGTAACATCATTTTTATTTTTCTATAGAAACGGAAAAACCCTTTCAAATGACACCAAAAGCATTCTAAACGGTTCTCTAGTTTGCCTACAATCTTATCTGAAAGAGGATACCTTTAAAAAATTTTGCGCCTTTTTCTAAAAGCTAAACAAATCATGTGAGTCCGACCGCAGGGGAGATGTCTAAACATCTAGTATTTATAGATTTTTCTATAGCACTTTCTTAAAATCAAACAGAAAGCGTATCACTTATTATTATTATTATTATTTATTACTTTAACCGGTTAATTTTTAATTTTTCGTTTTTTGTTTTTAATTTTTCGTTTTTTATTTTTAATTTTTATTTTTTTAATTTTAATTTTTCATTTTTTATTTTTTATTTTTCATTTTTCATTTTTTTCTTCATTTTCCAATTTTTATTTTTCTTTTTTCACTTTTCATATTTTATTTTTAAATTTTCCTTTTATATTTTTCGTTTTTTCTTTTTAATTTTTTATATTTAATTTATTTTTCATTTTTTATTCTTAATTTTTCATATTTTATTTTTCATTATTCATTTTTTATTTTCTACTTTTCATTTTTCCTTTTTATTTTTTTTTTTTTAATTTTTTAATTTCAATTTTTATTTTTCATTTTTAATTTTTTATTTTTCATTTTTTATTTTTCATTTTTATTCTTAAGTTTTTATTTTCCATTTAAAAAATTTTTTTTTCATTTTTCAATTTTCATTTTTAATTTTTCATTTTTCGTTTTTCATTATTCATTTTTTTCATTTTTCATTTTTCATTATTTATTTTTCATTTTTCATTTTTTATTTTTCATTTTTCATTTCTCATTTTTAATTTATTTTTCATTTTTTATTTTTCATTTTTTGTTTTTCATTTTTTTATTTTTAATTTTTTATTATTTATTTTTCATTATTAATTTTTAATTTTTCGTTTTTCATTTTATTTTTTATTTTTCAATTTTTATTTTTCATGTTTCAGTTTTTATTCTTCATTTTCTATTTTTCATTTTTCATTTTTAATTTTTCATTTTTAATTTTTATTTTTTATTTTGGGTATAATGACTTTGTGCTGCTGTTTGTAACTAGCAAAAATATTTTACCTAGAACCTTCTTTTATTATACCGATCGACTCAGAATCACAGAATCACTTTCTGAGTCGATTTAGCGATGTCCGTCCGTCCGTCCGTCCGTCTGTGTGTCCATGTATACCTTTTAATCAAACTACAGGTCGCAAATATTAATATATTTTGATGAAATTTGGTATTAAATCTTTTATCAGCCATGGGATGAACGCTATTGAAATTGGTGAGAATCGGTCCATGTTCAGACCTAGCCCCCATACAAATGACCCCTATGAAATCAACATATATTGCTATAAGATCCAAATTATCATACAAATATTAGTCAAATTGGGTTTGTATGTATATATTATATCCATTAATCAGTAGTCCAAAAATGATCCCCTATTGGACAACTCTTAGTCATAGGCCCCATATAGAGCTGCTTCCCGATCTTCACTTAAATCTATCAAAAAACAAAAATATTGCACTGATTCTTATCAAATTTTGTTTGTATATATTTTTGCAAAACACAAGAGACTTTACCAAACATGGTCACAATCGGTCAATTTTTGGGTCTAGTCATATCTGCAGCCGAAAAAATTAATAAAAATCCCACTCAAATTTGGTTTATGCTTATTTTCTATATCCAGTTGGTTGGGCCTGAGAGATAGGGTCTCTAAACGCATGATATAGGGTATCGTATGGTCGGTCTAGACCGACTATAATTTTCTTACTTGTTTATTTTTCATTTTTAATTTTTTATTTTTCACTTTTTTTTTCATTTTTAATTTTCAATATCGTAATACAATCACATTTTGTCTTACGACTCACATGCTACGCTCACATGTTACGCTTACATGTTATGCTGTTTTTGAAATTTACCCCCCTACGCGTATAGATGTTTACAGATCAAGACGTTTTTATAACGCTATTCGCAACCTGATTTAATCTCCTCACATTCGTTTTGTCTCCAAACACTTCCAATAAATTGTGCCTTTATTTTATTTCCAGACACTTCCTTTTTACAGTCATTCATTTATTTTTTATTTTTATTTATGTTTGATTAGCATTAATGTTAAATTGTGTTAATATATGTGGAATAAATTATAATGTGGAAAATACTTCTAAATGTTTGAGAAAATTAGTTTTATATGTTTATAAAAAGTGAAGAAATAGAATGCAGAAAACAGCGACAAAAAGGTTATTACATATCATATTTTTTTAACCAATACAATCATAAGTCACACGGATATGGATTACGGCTTACATGTTCGCTGTTTTTGTAATTGCATTATGAAGTAGACATTTATGTAATTTATGTGGAATTAATTATAATGTTAAGAATACTTTGAAATGATTGACATTTCGTCAATTTTAAGTGTTTGTAAAAAGTGATGAAATAAAATGCAGAAAACAGCGACAAGAATGTTATTACATATCATAATTTTTTCACCAAACGATCATAAGTCACACCGATTTGTCTTAATGCTCACATCCTACGCGTAAGATGTTAATCTCACATAATACGCTGTTTTTGTGATTGTATTGTGAAATAGAAATTTACCCCCCTGCGCGTATAGATGTTTACACATCAAAAATTCCAATTTTGCGGAGCTCTATCATTCGTAATTTTTATCCGATTTTATTTGTCAGAAATCCTCTATCCTATACACTAATTGATTTAACTGAATGCTTCTATCAAATTTTTGATTTTTGCCACGATATTTCGGGAGAGGTGCCACTGTGCGTCGGTAAACACAAGTATGTGTGTATGAGTGTGTAAGTTTGAGTGCATGTGCTTTATTGTTAAGTAACCGCCTTTTTTCTTCTTATTACACAGTTTACGATTTATATAATTTTTTTTTTTTTTGTTATCCACTTTCATCCATTTTATACTTATTACACTTCAACTGGTTATCTGGCTTCTGGTGTCACATTGTTAAACTTGCTCTTGTTTATACTTTAAGGTTAAATATACCACCATTCATTGGTTGCATCACACTGATACTACTAAGTATTTCATATACTACTAGGAGGTAAATTGTGAATTAACTAGAATAAATTCGGCACTTCATTTGAAACGTTAACCAGTTATGTGACCTCATATAAATAAGTACTTTAAAAAAATAGCTTTTCTTAAAAAAGTACCTTTTTTAAAAAATAACTTTTTAAGGAACAGTACCTTTTCCTACGAGAGTTCATTTCCTTGAAAAGCATAAAAAAGAAACAAGTACCCTTTTTATACCCTATACCACTATGTGGTTTGGGTATAATGACTTTGTGCTGCTGTTTGTAACTACCAAAAATATTTGACCTAGACCCATCTTTTATTATACCGATCAATTTAGAATCACTTACTGATTCGATTTAACGATGTCCGTCTGTCCGTCTGTGTGTCCATGTAAAGCCTGTAATCAAACTGTCCATGTTCAGACCTAGCCCCCATACAAATGACCCCTATGAAATCAACCCAAATTGCCATAAGATCCAAATGATCATATAAATCTTAGTCAAATTGGGGTTGTATGTGTTTATTACATCCATTAATCAGTAGTCCAAAAATGATCCCCATGGGACAACTCTCAGTCATAGGCCCCATATAGAGCTGCTTCCCGATCTTCACCTAAATCTATCAAAAAACAAAAATATTGCACTGATTCTTCTCAAATTTTGTTTGTATATATTTTTGCAAAAGACAAGAGACTTTACTAAACATGGTCAGGATCGGTCCATTTTTGGGCCTAGTCCTCATATAGATATATCATCCCATATGAACTTTTTCATATCTGCAGCCAAAAAAAATTAATAAAAATCCCACTCAAATTTGTTTTGTGCTTATTATCTATATCCAGTTAGTTGGGCCTGAGAGGGCATCGTATAGTCGGTCTAGACCGACTATAATTTTCTTACTTGTTTAAAAAGTAACTTCTTAAAAAAAGTACCTTTTCTTAAACAAGTATATATTTTAAATAAGTAACTTTTCTCAAAAATTACATTGTCTTACAAAATGTATTTTTTTAAGTACATTTTTAAAAACAACTAAATTTTTTTTTTTAAAAGTGCATATTCTTAAGAGCGGGTTAAGGTATTAAAGTCGAAAAAAGGCGTATTTTCATGATTTTTTTTTTTAAGATATAAATAATTTTGGATTTTTATTGCAGCAAAAAATTTTATTTATTACAGAAAAATATTCAACTAAAAATGTTAATATACATACATATAAGTCAATGACAGCGGTTCTCCGGAGGTGCCTCCAAAAAAAGTTGTTATGTGAACACCGTAACTCGTTACCGGATCATGCGAAACAAGAAAATCGAAATGAGTTAATAGGCACTCAGGAAGAGCTTTATTTATTATTATTTTGCTATAACATTTCGTTGAATTTAAGTAAATAAAATTTAAAAATTTCAGTAGATTTTGAGTTATGATGTTCACGGATTTCAAAAATGTTGTTTGCGAGAAAACTGTTTAAATTCTTTAACGTATCCACTGTATCGTTAGTTTTGCTCCGATTACTTAAAATTTTGATACAACACTCTCCAAATGTTGTGCATAAAATAAATAAAATAAAAAATGAAAAAACTCCATTAAGAGTTCAGAGAAAAACATACACTGAATAAAAAACTCTTACATATTACCATATTTTATTAAAACGAAAACCAGTCAATAAAAACAAATGTCAATAAGTTGAGCGTAAGTCATAAAAAAAGGTCAATAAGTTAGAATAAATTTGGTTGAAACAAGTGTCGCCATTTTTATCGGGGTGTATCAGATCGCGAATTGATGGTTTAATTATTCACGAGCCAGAACACGAACTTAATATATAACTGAACTCGAAACTGATTTTTGTTCATGTTCTGCTTTTTTTCCAGTACACGAGTCAGTACACGAACTTAAAATATAACTGAACTTCAACCTGTTTCTTGTTCATGTTCTGTTTTTTTTTTTCGCAATACACGTATCAGAATAAGAACTTAAAATATAACTTAACTGGAACTTGTTTTTTGTTCATGTTCTGTTTTTTCGCAGTACAAGTACCAGAACACGAACTTAAAATAAAGCTACATTCGAAAACTTATTTTTTTTAAATATCTTTTCTTTAAAAAGCACATTTTCAAAAACAAGTAGATTGTTTTTAAACGTTCCTAATTTTCTTAAAAACTACATTTTTTAAAACAAGTAAGAAAATTATAGTCGGTCTAGACCGACCATACGATACCCTATACCATGGTTTAGAAACCCTATCTCTTCGGTCCAACTATCTGGATATATGAAGTAAGCAAAAACCAAATTTGAGTGGCATCGTTATTAATTTTTTTTGGCTGCAGATATGAAAAAGTTTATATCGGGTGCTATATTTATATGTGGTCTAGGTCAAAAAATGGACCGATCCAACCATATTTGGTAAATTCTCTTGTATTTTGCAAAAATATATACAATCCAAATTTGAGAAAAATCTGTGCAATATTTTTGGTTTTTTGATAGATTTAAGTGAAGGTCGGGCAGCAGCTCTATATGGGGCCTATGACTAAGAATTGTCCAGCAGGTCTTATTTTTGGACTACTGATTAATGGGTACTATAAACACATACAAACCCAATTTTACTAAGATCTATATGATAATTTGGATCTTACGGCAATTTATGTCGATTTCATAGGGGTCATTTGTATGGGGACTAGGTCTGAACATGAACCGATTCTCACCAATTTCTTCCTATCCTATGGCTGATAAAAGCTTATATACCAAATTTCATCAAAATATATATATTTTTGCGACATGTAGTTTGTTTACAAGGTTTACATAATCTTATTCGTATTTTATGCAAACAGAGATCAGGTTTAAATATATGCCATATTAATCCGCAGAGTCTTAATAATAAGGTTGATGAATTTAGGTTTATCTTTGTGGACTCAGGTGTTGATATAATATGTATTTCGGAGACATGGTTCAATGAAAAAGTTGATGATAAAATGATTGGATGAACCGGATTCAAAATTTTTCGCTGTGATAGAAATACTCGTTGTGGTGGTGTAGCTATTTTTGTCAGAAAAGGCATTATGTGTAAATTTCATAGCAAATCTAAACCTCATGAAAAGATTGAACATACATTTGTTGAAGTTTCGTCCCATGGAAAGCAATTACTTGTTGGATGTGTTTTTAGACCTAATAAAAGAATAGACCTTGATGTTTTTCAAAATATACTTGAAACTATAACTCTCAATTATGAAGATATTTTAATATGTGGGGATTTTAATTCAAACGTTATCAATGAGACTATTTTGCTAGACATAATGCAATCAATTGGCCTTTCTCCAACTAACATTACAGTTCCAACTCATTTTACTGCTACAAGTAACTCGTTACTTGATCTTTTCTTTGTCAGTAGCAAAAAGAAAATCTTACTCTATGATCAGCTCTCAGCACCTTGTTTTTCAAAGCACGACTTAATTTTTCTATCATTTGACTTTAAAATTCAAGTGGTGGATGACGTTGTTACTTATTATGATTTTAAACAAATGGATCGAAACGCGATGTTATTCGAATTATCTAAAATCGATTGGGACTCCATTTACTAGATGCCTTCCTTCGGTTGACAATCAGTTCAGTTTTTTAGAACAAAATTTGGCACATGTGTTCCATAAATCTGTACCTTTAAAAACAACAATATACAATAACAAAAATAAACCTTGGTTCAATCAACAGATTAAGGTTAAAATCTGTGAAAGGGATAAAGCTTTTAAAAGTTGGAAACTGTTTAAAACAGATAATTTATATGACGAATACTCCAAAGCTAGAAAACAAGTAAATAAAATGATAAAAACTGCTAAATCTGCATACTACTCTAGCCTATTTATTTCTGCTGCACACTCTAAAAAAACGTGGAAACTCATACGAGAAATTGATGTCGGCAAATCTAATGAAATTCTCAATTCTGAAATAAATATTGATTCGCTTAACGAATCGTTTACAAATATCCCTGACATCCCCATAAACGATGGATATTATAACCCCAATACTGATATTAGTTCAACTTTATCGGAAAATGCTTTTTGTTTTCAATGAGTAGACCAACTGGAAGTACTCTTCACATGCCAAGCTGTGATATCTAATGCTGTTGGTTCTGATAACATATATCCCAGATTCTTAAAGGAAATTATCCCTCAACTGCTACCTCAAATTACCCATATTTTAAACACTATTATCACAAAAAGTGTATTTCCTCAAAGTTGAAAAAATGCTAAAATTTTACCTATTCCTAAATCAAATAAAGAATATCGTCCCATTGCTATCCTACCATACTTGTCTAAAGTGGTTGAAAGGTTCTTGCATCAGCAAATTGGAAAACATGTCAAGAATATGGGCCTACTCTCAGACAGACAATCAGGCTTTCGTCCTAAACATAGCTGCATAACTGCACTCATTGACGTGTCTGAAGATATTCGTGGGTATATTGATAGTGGTAGCATTGCATTTCTAGTGCTCTTAGATCATTCAAAGGCATTTGTTACTATGAATCATGAAATACTCTGTATGAAGCTAAGAAATTTTTTTTTGTTTCTCTCATTCCGCAACTCGTCTTATATCGTCTTATTTAGAAAATCGACAACAATACGTTAACGCCAATAATAAAATATCAAATGAGCTTCCAGTAAAAAAGTGCGTTCCACAAGGATCGATTCTACACACAGAAAAAAGATTGGTTGGAATTCGGTTAAGACTAAAAAATTTTATTAAATTAATAACAATTTTTATTATAATTCTTCAATATTTAATAATACAATATATTTACTTTAATAACTACTGCATAAACTAATTCTTCTGAAATAAAAGTATCTGCAACAATAAAAATAGTTCCATTTACTAATAAAATTCTTTATAAAAAATATTCAACTAATTTAATTGAGGCAACCTTATAAATCCAAGAATTACATACTTCAGTCCCAAATATTGGCAACTGCAATCATTTTAAACCAAAAATGTTTTAACAGATATTGTAACCAATTATTGGTTACATTCCTACAAATTAAATTTGTATTAAGAATTATTTTTCGTTTATAACAAAAGAAACCAAAACTACTAAACTATTTTTGTATTTCTAACCAGCAGAAATTTGCATGAGTCAAATTCTGTTGTAAATACCGAATAAATATAAAAATATGTTTAGTCATACTGAATTTTCGAATTAAATTGTCATTTTTTAAAACAAAATGTAAAAAACAACTTTTGAATATTATATGAACATTTAAATTTTCAAATAAATATCACAACGTTTACAAAAACTTCAATGTAATTTATGTATACAAAAAAAAAATGGATCATAGAAGTATGTACATTAAATACGAAACTTGAAAGTGTATTTAAGCGCGTCTGGTAAGAAGCTTTTGTGTGACATTTATGCTTATGGTTAAGAAAAACAATCTGCCATTCAACTGCGCACTACCAATAGTCGTGTCAAAGATAGAGAGGTATGGGCTGAACTCTGTGGAATATCTGTAAAAGTTATTTATTATCACATTACAATAAATCAATACGTCCAGGATTTGATTTCGGCAACAACTCCTGACTTGTCAACGCAAATATGATAGTTCGTTTCCATGCCTGTGTTGACGGAAAAAATATTTCTAAGGACGTACGTAACCAGGAAGCTGGTCGTCACGATGTGGTCATCTTATCAGACCTTATTTAGAAATGACTAACCGCATGTCTATTATTCATGTGATTTCAGCAAAGACCAAAAATATATCTTTTCTGTAACAGAATGTCGATCAATTGACTTAAGAGCAAGTTACATATATGTGATCATAATTTGTTTATTAAAAAATGTTTTAAATATTTTATATCAGCAAAAATATAGATAAATGGTAAATAAAATTAATAAATCCAACTATATACCACAGTTCTAACAATCGAATTTATATTTATATACAATTGCCCTTACCATTCTACGTTTATATAGATTATATAATTCAGTTATCACAAAAGAATATTGTGATAGTACATGGGACTACAAAAATTCGGTTGGCAACAAATTTGGTTGCGACAACGAATCCGTTTTCTGTGTGTAGGACCACTTCTTTTCACTATATCTATAAATGATTTGCCTAGGCAACTTTCGTATTGTAAAATTCATATGTATGCTGATGATGTGCAACTTAATGTTTGTAGTCGTTTCGATGAACTGTGTTGCGAACCTAAATGTGGATCTTAATCGAATTCACTTATGGGCTCTGGCAAATGGGGGCTATGTGTCAATCCTTCAAAGTCTAAATGCATCATTATTACTCGAAAATCAGTGCCTTCCCTTGCTATACCAGATATTATGCTTAACCATCAAATTATTAAAATTACACAAAAACGAAAAATCTTGGAATTATTTTCAATAAAACTCTGACCTGGTCTGATCATATAAATGTCGCTTCGGGAAAAAAGTATTCAATGCTTCGATCACTGTGGAAAACTCAACATCTTACACCAGTCCATGTACGAGTTCTACTTGCAAAAACCTATCTAATTCCAACTTTGTTGTACGGATGCGAACTATTTGCTAGCTGTGATTCTATTAGCTTTAGGAAATTAACAACTACGTTTAATTCTATATTAAGATACGTCTACAATTTGAAAAGGTCATCCCACATAACACCGTATGCACGAAAACTTTACGGTGTGAATTTTTGCGATCTCTTGAAGATACGATCATTGATACTGATGCATAAGATTATATTTACACGTGAGTCTAAATATCTTTTTACTCCAATATCCTTTTCTAATTCAAGAAGAAATAATTCTATAATTCAAATAAGTCATAAAAGTTTGGTCTCTGAATGGCAGTTCTATATACAATGTATACGTCTTTGGAACTTGCTACCGCCAACATTACAACATTTAAGCAACGCAGGACATTTTAGGAAACAAGTTTTCCAATTTTTCAATACCATTTAAATATTGTTTAAACTTTGCTTTGTTTTGAATATATGTATGTAAAATAATTTTTGTTGTCTTATTTTTATACAAATTATAAACTATGTTATATTTTCATTACATACTGTATCACATTATACCGATCCTGTACTTTAATTATAAGACTCTTACACACAGAGAACGGATTTGTTGTGACAACCGTATTTGGTGCCAACCGAATTTTGATAGTCACATGTACTATCACATTATTCTATTGTGATTACTGAATTATATTTTAAAAACTAACGTATTAAGTATTCAGGCAATTGAATTTTGAAATAAATTTGATTGATGAAATGGAATTTAGATTTTATTTATTGATTGTAACAACCATTTATCAGGTAGCCTATTTTAAAAGCGCACTTATCATCTGATATATAAAAGCACATGCATTTTTAATGCTCTTATTTTGTTCATTAGTTTATTTCTAAATATGAAATTAAAATTAATAAAAGACAAGATTATATTACATGATAAAAAAGATTTTAGTAACACATACGAATAGGGAATAAATAAGCGATATTACGTGTATTAGTTAATGCATTAATGTTCCCGTTTTCACTTAGGCTCTTATACTACTTTTTTAAATGGACGTAAATGACGTCCCCTCCCCAGCAGACTTCTCTACTGGTTTGACGATCTCTGGGATTGGTCCCTGATCGCTTTTAGAGACCTTGATCATAATCTGCCCAAATCCGTAGGAAATGATGCTGTTTGTCTCGGTTAAACGCGGGAGGGATTCGGCATTAAGTAACAGTGTTACCTGCCGACGTGCCCCCTCTGTATCACCAAATCTACCAATCTTCCAATTGTGCGTTGGAAGATCAGGATTGCAGACCTTCAGCATCTTTAGCACGGATTCCGCATCCCCAGGAGTTGCTGGAAGCCAAGCATGCGCTCTGGGTCGGAACGGGATGTCATGCTTGTGCACAACCAAAGATAGTTTCATAAAATTGGGTAAAAGCAATTTGAATTTGATGTTAAAAAAATAGCAGTTTGTCTATGCATTGTAGCAAATTTACCTAAAATAGTAAGATTTCCTATAGAATGAAAAATTTACGACTTGCTTTTTTATAAAAACTATTCCTTGACGATCTTACTTCTAATGGAATGCAACAAAATTTGGAAAAGCTTATTTTGAATGTAAACTAACTTTGAATAAAATACTTTTTACAAAAAATAAAAACACAACAAAAAAAAAAAAAATAATGACCACTTACCCAATCGATTAATGTTCTTTATTATGCTACAATCCATTCTTATGTACATATGTATGTACATACGATTAAACATAATTTAAAAGTAACAAAAATTTTATTTTATATTTTTGTTTAATTTAAATTTCTTTTATCTGCTGTCTTATTTTTTCAAAAATGACATATTAATTCGAAAATTCGGTTAGGTTTAACATTTTTTTATATTTGATGGTATTAATAACTGGATTTGATTTTCTTTCGGTTGTAAATACCAAATAGTTTAAAATTTGGTTTCCCACTTTATTGTAACCGAAAAATTGTTGTAAATACAAATTTATTTCTATCATATTAACATAAAATTTGTAACAATGACTGTAAATTCATTTTTAGTTTAAAATATTTCATTATGATGGAATATTTTATTGTTATCACCAATATTTGGAGTTAATACATGTTATACTGGCTTTAGTTCAGTTGCCCCAATTGAAATATTTTAACAACTTGCATAAAAACTTTCATTGGTGAACGGAACTTATTTTGCTGTTGTATCTATTTTCATTTTATTAGAATTATGGTTAAGAGGTATTTTATAAAGAAAATCTATGATATTTTCAAATATATTTGAATTACAATAATATATCTGGATAAATAAATAATTATTTTTAATGGCAACCTATTTCCAACAAATTCTTTTCTGTGTGTAGTCTTGTTGTGCAGGAAACCAAATAAATAAATAAATAAATAAACATGGACACACAGACGGACGGACAGACATCGTTAAAACGACGTAAAAAGTGATTCTGAGCCGATCGGTATAGTAAAAGATGGGTCTATGTCAAATATTTTTAGTAGTTACAAACAGCAGCACAAAGTCATTATACCCAAACCACATAGTGGTATAGGGTATAAAAAATAACTTTTTTAAACAAACACCCTATTTTTTAGAGTATCTTTTTTAATATAGCACTTTTTTTGAAAAAGTACCTCTCTTGAAAATGTGCTCGTTTTTACTTTTACCCTTTTTAAGATATCCGCATTCATACTTTTTTTTACCTTTTTTAATTTTTTATAGATGTACCTTTTTTGAGGTAGTATTTTTATACCCTATACCACTATGTGGTTTGGGTATAATGACTATGTGCTGCTGTTTGTAACTACCAAAAATATTTGACCTAGATCCATCTTTAATTATACCGATCGAATCAGAATCACTTACTGAGTCGTTTTAGCGATGTGCGTCCGTCCGTCCGTCTGTGTGTCCATGTAAAGCTTGTGATCAAACTACAGGTCGCAAATATGAATATATTTCCATGAAATTTAATAGATATATTAGTTTTATCAGCCATAGGATGAATGCTATTGAAATTGGTGAAATTTGGTCTATGTTGAGACCTAATCCCCATACAAATGACCCCTATGAAATCGACATAAACTGACATAAAATACAAATTATCATATAGTCAAATTGGGTTTGTATATGTTTATTATATCCATTAATCACTAGTCCAAAAATAATCCCTACAGGACAATTCTTAGTTATAGGCCTCTTATAGAACTGCTTCCCGATCTTCACTTAAATCTATCAAAAAACAAAAATAGTGCAAAGATTTTTTCCAAATTTGGTTTGTATAAATTTTTTCAAAATATAAGTGACTTTACCAAATATGGTCAGGAGCGGTCCATTTTTCGACTTAATCTCCATATAAATATGACACCCGATATGAACTTTTTCATATCTGCAGGCAAAAAAATTAATAAAAATTCCACTCAAATTTGGTTTATGCTTATTTTCTATATCTAATTTGTTGGACAAAGAGATAGGGTCTCTAAACCATGGTATAGGGTATCGCACAGTCGGTCTAGACCGACTATAATTATCTTACTTGTTTTTTTTAAGTAACTTATTTTAAAAAAACATGTTTTCCTAAAGTATTGTCTTTTCTTAACAAAGCCTTTTTTTAAAGTGAATTTCATAAAAAAAAAATTTTTTCTTTATAATTACCTTCCTTAAAACGGGACAATTTTAAAATAGTACGGTTTTTCAAAGTATAGAATACTTCCTACAGATTTTTTTTTATGTTTTTCTAAGAAATACCTTATTATTAATTCTATTTATTTTAAAGGTACTGGTCAGCCGCCATAGGGCTTAATACAGTTTTTTATATACATATATGTATGTATGTATTTATGCAAATGTATTTAATAAATCATGCCAATATTATAAGACACAAGTTAATATTGACTTGTGAAGCATTGGTATAGCTAACACTGAGATAATATATATATATATATATATATATATATATATACTACACTTGCCGCGATTCAGATTTAGTTTTTTTTTTCTAAACATTAGCTGTCAAATGACGATGTGTTCTTTCTTTTTTTAATTATTATTAGATATACGTCGAATTCATTTTATATATTTTTTGTAGCTCCCGCACATCTGTTGTAAACTTGATTAACAAATGTAATGAATTTTGTTAGTTTTGATAATAAAACACTATTATGGTGAAATGTTAACTTGCATTACATTTGATATAATCAGTACCAAGAAGAAAGTTTTGTGAGTTACAAAAACACATTTTAATAGACACCTTTTAGAAAAAAGTATTTCCTCCAAAAATATTATATTTTCTTAAAAATTATCTGTTCTCGAAAAGTACATTTTCTGCAAAAAAAAAAAAAAATACCTTCTTAACAAACGTACCATTTTATAAAAAAAAAATTTTAAATTCGCTTTTATTTCAGCAAACACGTTATCGTTAAAGCCAAATCTCTTTCTGACGAGCTAAAACTCTTTTTTGAATCCATAAATTTTAGTGAATTAGGGAACAACTCGCAGTTCGCCATGGCGACTACGCATATTTTCTCTGCCACCAGAGCAGATGGCAAGTGATGCCATGACCTAATTGGCTGATAAACCTACTTGCGCCCATTTTGCTTTGGTATGTCCACGTTTTGAATCTTCATACCTTTTTTTAAACTATATTTTGCATAATTATCAAACAACCGACTAATATAGGAATTGATTCGAACACTAAAACCACTAAACCAAACACATATGACCAATATGCATGTGTATGTATGTGTTTACAGATCTCTTCGACAATGCGTGTGTGTCATGCTGTATATATGTCTGTGAATATGTTAGTAAATATGGGCATAACAAATATGTTTTACTTACATGAATTAGATTTGAGTTTTGTAAAATTGGGCCAGCATCTTTTATCAGCATTTAACCACATTGATGTTTGTGCGAATAAGATTATAAGATTTATTTTGAATGGACGTGTGTGTATTTGCTTGAATATTACATCAATGAATATAATATTTATTGGTGAATTGCATATTATTCCAATTTATCTAAAAAAAAAAAACTGCCAATATTATTACTGAGTTAAAACATACTTTCCCAATTTCAGATAATATCCAAATAACATATACTTTAGAATATTAATTTATATATGTACGAATATTCCACGTACATAGACAATAATAAATGACATGTACACAAATGTTATATTAGATTAAAATAAATGTTTATAATAATTTTAGTAAAGTGGAAATAAAATTATGTCCATTTCAGGTTTCCAATTATGATTTCAAAAATCTAGGGTTGTCGATATTTTACACAGCTGAAGAGAAATTTGTATTGCAATATGGTTTTTGTGAAATATTAATATATAAATTATTTAGTGTTCTGTTTAAATTTAAATTTTCAATGGAGCTTTCAAGTTACGTCTTCCGGATTTAAATAAAGGAACCAGTTACTAATGAAGACCTTAAGCAAAAACAAAAAATAGTGTTAAACTCGGCTAAATTATATAGTAAAAGTAAAAAAAAATTATTAAGATCATTTGCTAGAATACACAAAATGAATGTAAGGGATTAATTTGTAAAGCCTTGAGAAAATCTGACGTGATGAGAAAAACCAATTACAGATTCGAATTTAGCCCACCAAATTACCCTTGGAGAGATATTTGTTTGCTCCAGTGCAAAACCTTGTTGGCAAGTGTTATTTTTATATTACTAAGCAAAGACAAATTTGGAATATTTGTATATGACAGTATTAATATCGTAACTTGTGCTCTTATAATTTACGATATTAGTAAACCATTTTTGTAAACACTACGGGATGCTTTTTATAATTTAAAGTTTTAGTCTTCAATATGATTTTTGGTTCTGTTTTCGCAATTTCAACTTTTTTTTACTTTAAATCAGTTCTATCAACTTTAGTTTCAATTACTCCTTTTCAAATATCATTTTTTTGTATTTACTTATTTATATAAATTTTTTAACTTCATTTTATTTTTTAATTTTTTTTTATAAATTTGTAATTTTCAATATTATTTGAAAGTGTAGTTTTTTATAACAGCTTTTAACTAATATCTTTGGATATTGTTTAAAATCGCGTTAATAGACGTTCTGCTTTTTGAAGCAGTGAAAAATATTTTTTTTTAGAATGCCATAATTTTTGTTCAAGTATTGCTACCTAAACAAAATTTCTTATACGAATCTGATACTACTGCTTAAAGGGCAAGAAATTTTGTTGTCTCCTTTAAAATAAGTTAAGCCAGATAGAATGATGTAAAAATTTGGTAGCAACACATACATTACACCATTTTGCACATTTTTGCACACATGAATCAGACCTATATATACGGAATCTACGTCGAAAAATAAACTACCCGTATCTTCCAGTTTTTCTAGATCAATTCGTATTTTCGCGAAAAATGTGAATAACTGAATAATGTAAACAGGGTAATTAAAAAATACCAGGCAAAAATACAAAAATTTTATTTTTTTTTTTTAAACATAACGGTAATATCAGCTTGTATATTAGAAAATATAAATAGGTGCATTACTGATCAATAAGTATTAAAAATAGTGACACAAATTTAGTGAAAGTGATCTCTTTTGAATTAAACTACTGTGCTTTTTGAAACAAAGTGACAACTGAAATTGTTGCATTGACTTAATATTTGTAAGTAGTTTATCTAATAAATTTTTTATTTAATAATGAAATGTACGAATCGCAATAATTTTTGCTACATCTGCGGTTTATTTGCTTTTGAAGAATTTTTCGGTATTTCATATGCTCCAAACATATGGTACGCAGTTGTTTGTGAATATTGTTATCGTGGTTTAATGGGAACAAAAAGTATATTTAATCGCCATAAAATCAAGTATGTCCGACCCACAATTTGGCTGCGACGAACTGTACATTCTGAACACTCGCATTCAAATAAAAGATACTGATGTTGACTCCGTTATTAAAGCACAGGAAAGTTTTAATGCGGGAGTTTTCGAAGAAATTTCCACACACAAAGAAATTCCAATTGAAGTACAATCGATCAGGTAGTGAACCTGGTTATTCAGACCCTCATTTCGTGACACACGCTGATTTTTATGTTTTGATACGAGACACTGGCGGTTCGAAAAAGACGGCGGAATTAATAGGTTCCCGTTTGAAGTAATGGAATTTAGTAAGAGAAGATTTTAATATTACAGCTGGTCGTAAACGAGCGAAAACGAATCCATTTAATGAATATTTCATTATGCACGAAAATTCTGAATTACAACTTTGCTACTATCAGAACATTGATGCACTGTTTACAAAAATTGGACAACCGCATGTTCCAGATGAGTGGAGACTTTTTATTGACTCGTCTGCATCGAGTCTAAATGTCGTACTTTTACATTTTGGATTCGATTTTTATACCCTATACCACCATGTGGTTTGGGTATAATTACTTTGTGCTGCTGTTTGTAACTACCAAAATTATTTGACCTAGGCCCACCTTTTATTATACCGATCGAATCAGAATCACTTTCTGAGTCGATTTAGCAATGTCCGTCCGTCCGTCTGTGTATCCATGTAAAGATTGTAGTCAAACTACAGGTCGCAAATATGAACATATTTCGATGAAATTTGGTACATAAGCTTCCATCGGCCATAGGATGAACCTTGTTGAAATTGGTGAAATTCG
The DNA here is from genome assembly GCA_963682025.1 of Cordilura impudica. Taxonomy (NCBI): domain Eukaryota; kingdom Metazoa; phylum Arthropoda; class Insecta; order Diptera; family Scathophagidae; genus Cordilura; species Cordilura impudica. The sequence continues at coordinate 155,740,218 of OY821517.1, forward strand.
GTCCATGTTCAGACCCAGCCCCCATACAAATGACCCCTATGAAACCGACATGAAGTGCCATAAGATCCAAATTATAATATAGATCTCAGTCAAATTGGGTTTGTATGTGTTTGTTATATCCATGTATCAGCAGTCCAAAAATAATCCCTATAGCACAATTCTTAGTCATAGGTCCCATATAAGCTGCTTCCCGATCTTCACTTAAATCTATCGAAAAACAAAAATATTGCACAGATTTTTCTCAAATTTGGTTTGTATATATTTTTTCAAAATATAAGTGACCTTACCAAATATGGTCAAGATCGGTCCATTTTTCGACCTAGTCCCCATATAAATATCGTACCCGATATGAACTTTTTCATATTTGCAGCAAAAAAATTAATAACAATGCCACTCAAATTTGGTTTATGCTTATTTTCTATATCGAATTAGTTGGACCGAAACCATGGTATAGGGTATCATATGGTCGGTCTAGACCGACTATAATTTTCTGACTTGTTTTCCATTGAACTTAGAAAGCTTTAGTGTCGAACAAGGAGAACGCTTTCACCAAAAAATAGCAGATGTGGACTCATATAAACGACAAAATAAACTTCCAAAATTATCCTAATAATTTAATGAATTTAATCAATTTTTTGCAAACTACAATTTCTTTTAATTTAATATTAGAAGATTTTTAAACACATCTGTTAATACTCAAAAGAAAAGTATTTATTTATGTATTCGTCTCTATATCAACATAGAAGTTCATATCCGGCCAGCCTGTCATGTAAGGGATTTTGATAAAGTCGATAACAAAATTTATTATGCGGAAGGCGGGTGGTGTGATTATTTTTTTTTTAAATATAAATTTACATTTTTTCCAAATATACGAATAGATCTAGAAAAAGTGGGATACACTAATATTTTATGTCTTGCTCCTCTTTCAGAATATACTATTTTTTTTCATGTGTGCAACCAAAAGTTCAATTTTGTAGAACAGTGTTATTAAACACACAAATAAGGAAACAAAGTTATAGAAATGGTAAAACTTATACAGAAATTATGGTAGAGATTGAAGTTGATAATTAACGTTATTTGACCCGCAAGCAAGAAACCAAATTTTAGTAAAAAATTTAACTTCAAGAACTAATTGGTAAAATTTTTAAATACAAATTATTGTCTAGCAGATTGAAACCTGGAACAACGATATGTATTTTAAGAACTAAATCCCTTTTCGCTCTTGATCTCTATATGATGCCCTAAACCGAAATATTTATGGAAATTAGCTAAAACTTAATATGAGTTTCTGTAGATATGGAAAATGTTTCAAAACATATGCATGTTCAAACATAGTTCACAAGTTTTCCTCAGATTTGAACTCAATTTACCCTAAGATCTAGATATTTATATACGTCTTGGTTAAATTTGGCTGTGTGTAAAATGGTCACCATTTAGAATTTTGATTGCCTAAGATTACATCAAGTGAAACAGCCTTCAAAAATGTTGTTTATTTTCTTCCATCTGCCTACTTGGCAACTTCATAGTCATTTATCACTTTCAAATGCACTTCATTAACAAAATACCCCACGCTAGCAAATGATAAACAAACAAGACAAAAAAATTTACCAGAAAACTGTCAACAACATTAAATTTGCTTGGTTTGTTATTTACGTATAAATCCCATACAAAAAAAAAACCAAAGGAAAACCAATCATCTAATTAGCTTACAGAATTTGATAAAATCTCTGAATAATCATTTTTGAATTAAATAAATGAATGGCGATGATTTTTGGACTAATGGCAGATTAAAGTTAGTTTAGTACATGTAATATATTTAACCGAAATACTTCTATTGGCGATGTAGGTACGGATAACTTTGGCTGGCACAAACTAAAAGTCATACAAAATGATTTATTTTTAATTTCATGTTAGGAACTTTCAGCAATGTGATCAAACACTTATGTATGTAAAAAGTTAAATGATTTCTGAGGTAAATAGGTCCGGTATAAATTTTCCAAATTTTTTTTACTATCAAACATAGGACAGATTATTATTGAGCCAATTTAGAATAGAAATATAAATATGGATTCCAGTGACCTTCCTGGTTCAATAGTACTGAATAGAGATACAATTATGGTTCACCCTTAAGATGTAACTCTCATAAGGTTGAGGTAAACTAATTGTCACGACATCGGACTCAAAAGAGAGAATCGGATCCACACAGAGCGAAGGCAAGGTCATGTCATCAGTTTCTTCTCAACTGCAAGCGTGATTTTTTTTATAAGGTGGACGATAACTTTATTTAGTCACTAACCAACGTACTTGAGTTTAAGACCCAAGTTACAATAAAGTCATTGTCCAAAATATGTTCAAGTACAAACATTTTCTGATACGGCAGATCGCATTGAAGTCATTGCAATGTCCATGTGTAATCAATTGCCAATACAGCAAATGTATTGTGCAATACAAAATCATGCCATACATCACATGTAGGTTATTTACGCATATTTTTTTTTTTTTACTTAGGTATTTTTATATACATAATTAAGACTGCAAAATGAATAATACAGAAGAAAGAATGATTATAAATCTGAACGCAAAAGTAACAAGTTGTATTTCATTTCAACAATTTTAAATTATCAGCCCAATTACGAATATTCTCAAGGAATTTCTTTCTCACGGAAAATACTTTTCTCGAGGAAAAAACCTCCAATTATAAATTCCGCGTGAACAAAAAAATGAATAATGAATAAGAAGCCCGTTTTTTTATATTTTCCTCATAAGATTTTGTAATAAGGAAGGAAAAATTAGAAGTACCAATTCTCTACTATAATGCTTAATCTTAATGTTATGAGGTAGAAAATGGGGACTCAAATCAAAATTATATATTATATTTTTTAAGAATTTTCTTATATTACAATGTCTGGTATACGAAAAACTTATAGAAACTAGGTCGAAGGTAAAAGCCCGAATCCCATGTTTCCGGGATTTTCGGGATTTAAAAAACCCGTAACTTTTTCAAATACAAATTAACGCGAAATGAATTTTGTACTGCGTAAAATCAAAAATATAGACAAAACTTCTATATGGCTGATAGTGGAAGCATCATGTGCTCCACAATCAGGGTTGTCACCTTTAAAATGTCATGCAGAATATAGATCAATTTTTGAAACAAATGTGCCAAGATTTTGCTTTATTTAAAGTAAAAACATTTGATCTTGAGCTTGAATAATTTCAAACC
>OY821517.1:155745940-155748440 GCA_963682025.1 Cordilura impudica
ATTTTTGTTTTTTGATAGATATAAGTGAAGATCGGGAAGCAGCTCTATATGGGGCCTATGACTAAGAGTTGTCCAATAGGGATCATTTTTGGACTACTGATTAATGGATGTAATACATACATACAAACCCAATTTGACTAAGATTTTTATGATAATTTGGATCTTATGGCAATATATGTTGATTTCATAGAGGTGATTTGTATGGGGGCTAGGTCTGAACATCGACCGATTCTCACCAATTTCAATAGCGTTCATCCCATGGCCGATTAAAGATCAAATACCAAATTTCGTCAAAATATGTTCATATTTGCGACCTGCAGTTTGATTACAAGCTTTACATGGACACACAGACGGACGGACGGACGGCCGGACATCGTTAAATCGAATCAGATAGTGATTCTGATTCGATCGGTATAATTAAAGATAGGTGTAGGTCAAATATTTTTGGTTGTTACAAACAGCAGCACAAAGTCATTATACCCAAACCACATAGTGGTATAGGGTATAATGAAATAGAATAAAATAATATAAAATAAAATAAAATAAAATAAAATAAAATAAAATAAAATAAAATAAAATAAAATAAAATAAAATAAAATAAAATAAAATAAAATAATATAAAATAAAACAAAATAAAATAAAATAAAATAAAATAATGTAAAATAAAACAAAATAAAATAAAATAATGTAAAATAAAACAAAATAAAATAAATTAAATTTAAATAAAATAAAATAAAATAAAATAAAGTAAAATAAAATAATATAAAATTTAATAAAATAAAATAAAATAAAATAAAATAAAATATAGTAAAATAAAACGAAATAAAATAAATAAAAATAAAATTAAATAAAATAAAATAATATAAAATAAAATAAAATAAAATAAAACAAAATAAAATAAAATACAATAAAATAAAATAAAATAAAAAAAAAATTAAATAAAATGAAATGAAATGAAATAAAATAAAATAAAATAAAACAAGTAAGAAAATTATAGTCGGTCTAGACCGACTATATGATACCCTATACCATGCCCTATCTCTTAGGCCCAACTAACTGGACATAGAAAATAAGCAAAAACCAAATTTGAGTCTGATTTTTATTAATTTTTTGGCCGCAAATATGAAAAAGTTCATATCGGATGCTATATCTATATGGGAACTAGGTCCAAAAATGGACCGATCCTGATCATGTTTGGTAAAGTCTCTTGTATTTTGCAAAAATATATACAAACAAAATCTGAGAAGAATCAGTGCAATATTTTTGTTTTTTAATAGATTTAAGTGAAGATCGGGAAGCAACTCTATATGGGGCCAAAGGGATCATTTGTGGACTACTCATAAATGGACGTAATGGCTGCATATAAAATCCAATGTAAGTAAGATCTATATGAAATTTGGATCTTATGGCAATTTATGTCGATTTCATAGGGGTAATTTGTATGGGGGCTAGGTCTGAACTTAGACCGATTCTCACCAATTTCAATAGCGTTCATCCCATGGCCGATAAAAGCTTATATACCAAATTTCATCAAAATATATTCATATTTGCGAGCTGCAGTTTGATTACAAGCTTTACATGGACACACAGACGGACGGACGGACGGACGGACGGACGGACATCGTTAAATCGAATCAGATAGTGATTCTGATTCGATCGGTATAATTAAAGATAGGAGTAGGTCAAATATTTTTGGTTGTTACAAACAGCAGCACAAAGTCATTATACCCAAACCACATATGGTATAGGGTATAATGAAACAAAACAAAATAAAACAAGTAAGAAAATTATAGTCGGTCTAGACCGACTATGCGATACCCTATACCATGCGTTTAGAAACCCTATCTCTTAGGCCCAACAAACTGGACATTGAAAATAAGCAAAAACCAAATTTGAGTGGGATTTTTATTAATTTTTTTGGCTGCAGATATGAAAAAGTTCATATCGGATGCTATATCTATAAAGGGACTAGGTCCAAAAATGGACCGATCCTGATCATGTTTGGTAAAGTCTCTTGTATTTTGCAAAAATATGTACAAACAAAATTTGAGAAGAATCAGTGCAATATTTTTGTTTTTTTAATAGATTTAAGTGAATATCGGGAAGCATCTCTATATGGGGTCAAAGGGATCATTTTTTGACTACTCATTAGTGGATGTAATGAACACATACAAACCCAATTTGAGTAAGATCTATATGACAATTTGTATCTTATGGAAATTTATGTCGATTTCATATGGGTAATTTTTATGGGGGCTAGGTCTGAACATGGATCGATTCTCACCAATTTCAATAGCGTTCATCCCATGGCCGATAAAAGCTTATATACCAAATTTCATCAAAATATATTCATATTTGCGACCTGCAGTTTGATTACAAGCTTTACATGGACACACAGACGGACGGACGGACGGACGGACGGACGGACATTGTTAAATCAACTCAGAAAGTGATTCTGATTCGATCGGTATAATTAAAGATGGGTCTAGGTCAAATATTT